>CM067372.1:33013773-33133544 GCA_034401795.1 Chaetoderma sp. LZ-2023a | reverse complement strand
GCATGACAACGTGTGTTAGCTACCTCGCTGATATCATTAAAGTTCAAAAGCCTTCATACCGCACTAGGAGTAGCGTTGAGGTGAAGCTGACCCCCTTCTCTTATAAATCCCATGGCAAGAAAACCTCGAAACAGTACGGTGACAGCGCCATGAGTGTAGGGCACCGAGACTGTGGAACACTCTTCCACTTGAGTTGAGATCTTTTACTAAATTTACCAATTTTAAATCAAACCTAAAAACATATATTTTTTAACAAAATTTTAGTTAATGTGTATGTGTCACTGCTTTGTGTTATATATTATATGATATGCTTGTTTTTAGTGTACATGTACAGACTGTTGAGGCTTGTGTGTAATGGTCTTTAAAAAATAAATATTATTATTATTTATAGAAGTTTGACTGAATAATTATTGTGAAATATATGTAAATACGAGTTTGGATGTTCTACTGGGACAGTAACTTAAGTGACATTTCGTTTACATGAACATCAATATAAAACTAATAAAGTGATGAAATTTAGTGAAAACTAGCTTACCATGTTTAAATTGATGTATTTTATCAAATTAGGAGCGGATATTACGTCTTAAATAAAATGTAGAGATACATTATGCAATGGACATAAAAATTACCGTTTCCAGATTTTCACCCGTATATATATAAATATATATATATATATATAAATATATATATATAAATATATATATAAATATATATATATATATATATATATATATATATATATATATATATATATATATATATATATATATATATATATATATATATATATATATATATATATATATATATATATATATATATATATATATATATTCTTTCTTGTTAGACTTGAGACCACAGATGGGACAGCAGTGTCCGGTGAGGATTACGTGTCTGTTAAAGAGACGCTGGTGTTTGAGCCAGGAGATTCACTCAAGCATATAGATATACAGATAATAGATGACACACAATGGGAGCCAGACGAAGTGTTTTTCCTTAGACTCAGTCTAGATGCCGATCAAAAAGCGACATTAGGGACAAAGTCTGTCTGTCAAATTACCATACTTAATGATGATGGTAAGACGTTATATGCGTTAATGAGAATATTGGTGTATATGTGTGCGTAATATAGCCTACACACGCACGCACGTACGTACGCACACATACACGCACACGTTTACGCACGCACATAAGCACACACATACACGCTCATTAGGCTACAGAAATGATGTGCTCAACGTCTAACGTACTTGAGTACCCACACGCGGACACCCGCACGAATACACATGCATGCTCGCACACGCGCACGTGTTTACACACACATGCACGCACGCACGCGCGCATACGCACACACATGCTCCCCGACATACACATTCAGGCAGACACGCACTAGATGGTATAATATGTAATTATTTCATTAGATCCAGGTCAGCTGGACTTTTCGGGACCCAGTTTTCTGTTCAAAGAGTCGTGTGGTCTCGCAGTCATTCCTGTTAAGCGTACTGGCGGGGTGGATGGCCGTATCACCGTAGAATGGCATACAAAAGACATGGCAGCTATCAGTGGCAAGGACTACGAGGGGGGTAAAGGAGAGCTTGTCTTTGAACATGGCGAAGTGTCCAAGACGATAGAGATACCTATTATAGATGACCAGGTTTGTTTTCTCGAAAAAGAACCCAACTTTTATTTCCAGCTATGTTCCATCTTACAGGAAATGGTATAAACTTGTCTATAGCAGATACTTGGTTTTGGGACAAGAGGAATGCGGTTCCGTTAGATGAGTTATTCATAAAACCACACGTGTGAAGGAACAACCACTGTGTGGCCCCGAATCTATTTACCATGGCAAAGGATTTATATTAAGCGATCATATGTCTTTAGTGATTACGTTTTGATGGCGCAAGTAATGTCATCCTTTGCTGCCATACCTCGAACAATAATGGTATGTTTACTGCCATTTCTCGAATATTAATGGTATTTGTATTGTCATGCCTCAAACATTAACCAAACTTGGTGAGCACTCAGGCACCACCACTTAGTGTGACACAACATTTTGCTAAAAAGAGATTTCCTTCATTCATAATGACGGTGATCACAGAGATTATCTAGATTTCAAAGATTTTTTAGGGAAGAGCTCCGAGCCTCATCTTGGATGACTTGGCCCAGGACCACAAAACCCTTAAATGGGACCCTAACCGGTGAAGGGTAATCACTGCAGGTGGTCGCCTAATGCGACAGGTTTGCTATTTCAATAGATTTCGGGTCCATATTGTGAAGGTTTCTTAAAATCGATGGCCATTTCATCATTTGTCCCCACGACCAGAGTAAGCGCGTGCCATTTGTAGAGATGGATGACTACATATTTTATGTATATGTGGTCTGTTTCTTTCTTCAATATAACTATAGGTAGACCTATGTGCGGTTTAATCTTGCTTTATGATACTTTTAACTATATGAGGTCTGTTCACTTGATTTCTGATAAATTTACCTATAAACTCTGTTTCTTGGCTTAGGATATCACTAAGTAGGTCTATATATGGTCTGTTTCTTACAGGAAATGGAAAAGGACGAGAACTTCCGCGTTGAGTTGACAGAGGTAACAGGGGGAGCAACTCTGGGCCGTGTCACGCGCACAGTAGTTACCATTGTTAACGATGACGGTAAGTGACGCTCGATTGTCTGATACAGCATAGCATTATTGCCATTAGTCGACAGATCAAGTGGTTATTTAGCGATAACAACTTGAAATCTGTTTAGGAATCAAATAAAAGACGTGTGAACCTATGTCTTACACATTTAGATAATTACATTACCAGTGGGTATGTGAGACGCGTGTAAGTTCGGCGGATGTGTGCGTGCGTGTGTACCCGTGTGCATCTGGGTGCGCGTTCGTGTATGCACGAGCACGCAAGAAATTGACTGGTAACACCCGATGGGCTCCTATATCATTTCACGTGTGTGATCGATGGATTATATATGCTTCAATTTGGGGAGGTGTGGTTGGGGGGGGGGGGGGGAGCTCAACTGTACAACTATACCTATATAGAGACTATAACAGAGTATGTTGCACTAACTGAAGAGATTATTGTCATGGAAGCCATGGCCAGGAAGGAGCTGCCAAACATAAAGACTGACAAATCAGGCAAGCCTACTTAAAGAACTATATGAGGTGACAACATCCCACTAGCAATACGATTCAACACAGCACACAATACTGGAAAGATATCAGAAGACTGAAAAACGGCAACCATAACAGCTATTTTTAAGAAGGGCGGCGAATAAAATTGAATTAAAAAAAATCTGTATGGCAAAGTTAAATAATTTCCAAACAGATGCATATATTTACTGCATAACGACCTTGGGCCACCATGCATTAACTATCGCCCTCGCGTTCGCAATCGCTCTAATGTGTTTCGAGTTTTACACGCATTCTCTGCAAGGTACTCGAAACCATCGTCAGAGATCACATCATAGACAACATGACGAGCAACTCCCTGACCAGCGACAAACAGTTTGGATTTATATCCGGAAGATCTAGATCGCTGCAGCTGTTGAAAGTATTAGAAGCTAGCAACTTTGATGTCATTTACCTAGAGCGAAAGTTAATTACTCAGAATCTACATGGTCTTGACAGTGTTATAAGTGGAATCCCACAAGGCAGCGTGCTAGGTCAAGTTTTATTTGTAAAATATATAAATGCTGCAGCAGCAGCAGCAGCAGCAGCAGCAGCAGCAGCAGCAGCAGCAGCAGCATGTATGGTGTACGCAGCTGACGCGAATATCTTTCGGCAAATGAACTGTGATGGAGATCATGTAGACTTACGGTCAGAATTGTACAGGCTACAGGAATGGGCAGATAGATTGTTGCTCACATACATCCGGACAAGTGTAAGTTAATGAATGTCGGCAGGAAACACGATGAACTAGCGATACCATCTTTTATGAAAGGTGATACAGAATGGCAAGAGCACAGATTGGTCAACGTAAGCAAAGAAACACAACTGCGTGTCACTGTTAAGAGTGAGCTGCCGTTCGCCACATGAGGCACTGGTACGGTCACATCTTAAGTACGCGAATATAGTAAGGCATCCATTCATGGCAAAGGATCTAGTTACTACCGAGAATGTGCGGATAACATGAAGCTGACCTCCGGATTTAAGAACATAGGTTATGAAGATAGGCTCATGAAACTGAAGCTGTCATCGCTAACATATCCAAGACTTCAAGGTGACATGATTTTCACTTTTAAGATCCCGAGAGGAATATATAAAATTATTAGTAATTTAACTTTTACGGATGATAACGCTGTAGATCAGCCTACTCTTGACATCGAAGACTTAATTCCTGAACTATTTATGCCCGATAGGAGTACCGAGTCATCCTTTATCAATTATCCTCAGAATGTTATTGATTATGACATAATCGTGCCTATGCAACCTGCTTCTACCGATGATCTAGTCGCTCATACCAGAACTGAACTATCTATTCCTCATATGAGTACCGTACCATCGTCATCATCATTTTTCAATTATCCTCATAATATTTCTGAAAAAGTTGGTCCCGATCACAGGATGATTCATAATAAGGAAAAATTAGTTACCTCTCCGGGATGTAGAAATTGTTTGAGTGTAGCTTTTGTGACCATCTCAGTCACTTCTTCAGCACTAACTGATGGTCGATGGCAACGTGACTCCACACGAACTGACCAGAGTGACGTTGCCAGCGACCGTCAGTTAGTGCTGAAGAAGTGACCGAGATGGTCATGAAAGCTACACTCAAACAATTTCTACATCCCGGAGAGGTAACTAATATTTCCTTATTATCCTCAAAATGTTTATAATTATGACGTGATTGAGCCTATGCATTCTGCTTCAACCGATGTTCATGTTGGACATACGCGCAACATAAATTTATTTGATGTGGCGCTAGTTCCTGATGGCATTGTGTCTTCTCCTAATAACCTATCTCTGTATTTAGCTCACCTTCCTAATGATTCTGCTTATCCCTGTGATGTAATCATGCCTACTCAACAAACTCTTATTGACGCTCATGAAAAACATTCAATTTCGGTAGATGAATTTAGTCTCACCACTGATGAAATCACTCATTGTATATCGGAGAATATAGCGCTTACCGAAGACCTTAATCATTATTTGCAACGCGTTCTCTGTGAGTAGTCTCAAATCGGAGGCTCAGTATTTGATTATACTGACTATATATCTGTGGAGAATGTGCACAAATATTGCAGTAAACAGTATCGTATGGAAGGTACTGAATATAAGGTATCTTTTAACAGATATCCTTTAGCTGATACATCACTTACTCATTCTGAGTTCGTGTCTGGTGCCTTTCAATCTTTGCTTGATTTGTTTAGCGAATATAGTAATGTACATCCGAATGTCCACGTGAGAATCGAGTTGATTCACCCTTCTTTGGAAATGCCAATAGCCATGGATTTTAGGCTATGGAATGAAATTACACCTGTTGTAATTTTAGAATCAGTGGAAAAAGTCATTCAGTCAAACACTGATTGTAGGTTATCAGACAGTCTTGAATTTCATGTTTTTCACATAGAGGACCACAACTCAGGTGGACGAAATGATACTCTCCTATGTACGGCCGAAGCCAGACATTTAAATTTATTAAATTTACATTCATCTGATTTAGATGCGTACATCTGTATTAAAAACGTGTTATACATGTTTATGCTGATTAGCCATTTTGTTTCGTGGCAGGAGTATTTTTAGGAATACAATTTATTGCGAAAATGAACAAACCAATCTCTACACATGAATGCCGTAATTTGATATGTAATAAAACATATTTGACACATATTGCTCGCGAGTATCATACAGCATGCTGTATTCCTGAACGTGAAATTAATGGTACTGATTGGTATAGATTTCAGGAACATTTTCGCGATCAAATTTCTGTTCAAGTCTACTTAGAGTCAACACATGAACGCCTATTTGGTAGCGCTTTCACGAGTTTACCATGTATCAATCTTATGCATTCAGAATGCGATAATCATATATCATTGATCACGTCTATCACTGCATTTCTTATGGTATGTAATCACTGTACGCATTGTGGCACATCATACTCTAATAATCACACATGCACAGCGCGGTGTCGTAGTTGTCTGACCTCTTATTCTGATAAAGGATCGTGTACTTCTACAGATGCTATGCACAAGATAATGTGTAATGTTTGTCATCGTAAGTTTTATAACCATCAATGTATGGTGAACCACCTCTCTAATGGGACCTGCGAAAATGTGAAGGCGTGTCCCCACTGTTTCAGTCGCATTCATAAAGATGACGATGCACACGTTTGTAGTATGACAAAATGTCACACGTGCGAAGAGAAGTTTGTCATTACTGAAAATCATACGTGTTATCATAAAGCAATTGAAGAACCTCTTTTGTCATTATCCCACACACACTATGTGTAAGGATGTTGACATTTGTAGTTACGAAGATTTTCAAAAATACATTATTTACAATACAGAAACATATTTATCGCCTATCGACGGTAGCAATACTAATATTCTTGCAGAGCATGAAGTTAATCTCGTGGTAGCCAATGTATGCTGTGATGCATGCTTCGAGCAACCGCTCGAAGACGATTGCTCTACATGTCATCGAGGCATGAATTATGGATATGTTCGCTTTCATGGGATAGATGCAGTGGATCAGTACGTTAGCTGGTTGACACGTGTTAAGGCTACGCGTGCTGGTAAAAAAATCAAGAGAAAATATGTTTTCTCTGACTACTTGGTGATCGCGCACAATGTTCACGCCTATGATTCTCTTTTATGCCTTCAATGCATTTGTAAAACCGCTAACCTTCACCGTAAACCTACAAATATCATCATGCATGGCTGTACAGTTCTGTCATTTGACATAGGCGATATACGTTTTATCGAATCCATTAACTTTTTTCCTCTTTCATTATGCAAAGTCGGCGATGCTTTTAATCTTCCTGTTCATAAGGAGACATTTCCCCATCAGTTCAACATGACACAGTATTGGGGTAAGGTAATACCCTTTCCCGAGAGGGAGATATTCTGTCCACAAAATACGAATGCGGATGAATTGATTGGATTTGATCATTGGTACAACGAACAGATATCGAGGCACGAGCACTACGATGTTGATAAAAATCTCATCGAATATTGTAATGATGATGTAACCATTTTACATTTAGCCATGTCTAGATTTAAGACTTTATTTTCTGACTCGACGGATGAACAAAACCCATTTGTGACATGGATAATGCTAGTGGGTGCATGTAATGCTGCCTTTGTGGCTTCGACCTGACAGCATGGAGACTTTACCTGATTTCTCACTAAGAGCAAAACGCGCTTTTAGTGTGTTGGGCGTAGAATGGATGGAATGGGTCAGTCGATGCGAGGATCGCCAAATTGCGCATGTGCTAAAAGGGGGTAGGGGTGAGCAGAACATATGCGGTCATTATGTAGATGGAATTGATGCAACTGAAAAAACGATTTTCGAGTTTCTCATATGCAAATTTCATGGACATGAACCTGATTGTTGTGGTGATAAGCGTTTTATGACATATACCCATATGGTGATCAGCCATATGAAGAAGCATATTCTGCACTTCAATACCGCATTTCTTTATTTGAATCACGTGGATATACAGTGAGAATTATGTGGGAATGTAACTTTAAGAAACAAGTCGCTGATTCCTCTGCACTAAATGATTTTTATCAACGAATTGGACTTAGCCCACCCAATATCTCCACGTGAAGCGCTATTCGGTGGGCGTACATCCGCAATTCGTTTATTTATGGAAGCGGATGTGCAGACCACGCTCGAATATTTAGACTGTTTCCATGTATCCATCAGTGATGAAACAATGTCACTTTCCAGACGGATCATATATGGTACTAAGAGGTGATGACTTGAGTGATATGGCAGTGCATGACTTCTTCATCCTTATTAAATGCAAAGTCCTTCCACCTTGTGATTTATACTCTCCCGTGCTACCTGCTAGAATAAATTCATGGCTTATGTTTGTACTATGCGCCGAATGCGCAAAAAATGAACAATCTACTGTATGGCGAACATACGGAAGAACAGCGCAATTTACGCAGAATATGGACTACTCCAGAGTTACGGCTAGCTATACGCTATGGCTATGTCGTTAAAAATGTATGAAGTTTAGTATTATCACATGTCATCGCAATATGAGCAGCATGGGCACAATGGGTTATTTTCAGAATACATTCACCATTTTTTGAAAATTAAACAGGAAAGTAGCGGTTATCCTGATTGTGTCACTAGTGAGAGTGAAAAGGCTAATTACCTGGTTAACTATTATAAACATGAAGGAATACAGCTCGACCTGTCAAAAATATCGAATAACACGGGTTTGCTCTATGTTACTAAATCCTGTTTGAATATTTTGTGGAGATGATTTTCTCTTCGTGATCATACTAAGAATAGCATGATATCAACACGTAATCGTCTTCTCTCCCTTCGGAATGATAAAAGTAAAACTGTAGGTTCCATTATATTCATGAACGATAGTCTTCTATTGGCCTCCTATTCAGTCAATGATAAGTATGTCAAGTCTCCATTAAATATCAACTGTATTCTTGCATCTTTCATGACAGCTTATGGGTGAGTAAAACTGTATGAAGTCTTTTCCTTACTCGGACATCGTGTCGCGTATCATGATACAGATTCTGTGGTATTTAGTACCTGTGAAGGTGAGCCATCCATTCAAGATCGAAGTGGGTATATAGGTTCTTGGATGAGTGAAATCCCCTCCGACTACAAGTTAACAAGTTTTTGCACAGCCAGTCCAAAAAACTATAGTCTTGAAATGAAGCGTCGCGATGATCCATCGATTGTTAAACAGGTAACGAAGGTCAACGGGTTAACACTGGGTACTGTAAATCAAAACAAGTTAATTTTGATACAATAAAAAAATCCATCGAACAAATTATAAACGATAGTGAAATTACGGATTGTAATAGTGTACTACTAAGCTACCCATCTAAGATCACACGCTCATCTCAATTTAGAATTCTTTCAGTCAATAGTAGTAAGATCTTCAGACCTGTCTTCAAAAAACGATTTTTGAAATTTGGGCGATTTATCTTCAGTTCCATATGGTTACACTAGCATAGTATACATATAAATAGTAACGTTGTACTTTATCAGGCAGTTCGTAAACAATGTCTGGGTTAGCCATAGACGATGAAGCTGCACTCACTGCCCGCACTATGATAGCGTATGTCACTAGTCTGTGTAACGATGATAAGGATAAGATGCGTGCATTGTTTATGAGGAGCATGTGGTTCACTTTAAGTGATGGTATAATTAATGTGGGAAGAATTATACTCATGTCTCAAATTAGCAAGGCTTTATTAACTGAATATCAGATAGACATAGTATATTGGTTTGTTGCGAAGTTACATTAAACAAAGTCTTTCTCATTCATAACTCGCATGCATACGTTAACTTTACGTATGCTTAATTATCGCTCACATCAAATTTTAGGTCTTATATTACCGCATACGCAAAATTATTTTGACTGAAGTTGATGGCCACTTAACCTACCATGAACTTACGGACAGATAGTTTAAAAAATATTGTGCATATCCAGTGATAATACCCATTGATTTTAGTGTACTGTGGCTCACAGGCGCATTATGGTTAAAAGTTGGTCGTCTGTGTTATTGCTCATAAAGTGCGCGTTGAGCAGTAGACAGTGTGACATTGTTTGCCCCGTGTGTATATGTTCGTTATTGATCGAACAAACGCGTGCCATACGTTCAAATTAAGTGTGTCTATGTACGCCATAGTAACAGACATGTGCCTCTGGACGCCATTGATTGAGGAAATTTCTGAATGCCATTGTGTGTGTATGGTATTGTTCGCCAGGTGGTGTTCAAGCTGTGTGCTAGGCCGATTCCCACACTAAGAGCTTGTTTACCTACAAATTTAGCTACATTTTTTGCAATAGGTATTACTGAACGTAATAGCCCACCAACGATGTTACCGAGTCCATGCCCTGATTGGTATTGTGCGCTTACAAAAACTGAAATACATCCATGGCCCACTTGACTTGTGTAGTAACGTGCCAGCATTGGAATGCTCATTCTACCTCTCATTCTCCCTCTCATTGTCGTCGATGTCATCTGAAATGCAGGCAGAGTACTCTCGGTGATGCTCCGTCCTTGAATGGTACATTGGCACCAGTTCTATCCATTATAAGTATTCCAATAGTATCCCTGTAGTTCTTTGACACAGCATGGTATTGAATATCAGGAAATGTCCACTGACATATATATTTCCCTCCATCTGTACTGGAAACGGGTATCACTCTGAGTAGTGGTACAGAAGTATCGCCTACCACACTGTGTGAGATTATGTCACAGTATATATACACAGCCGTAGGCCCACCCTCACGATTTGAACGAAATGATTCTTTAACGTCTATAGGTCCCATATGTATTCTTCCTCCTTCGAATCCGATTAAATTTGCTACTTCTCCACCTAATCGTATAGCATAATTATCTTTAACTGTGAGAGAAACGAGATTCGCGCGATGCAAGTAAAAATTGAAAAAATAATTTTGTCTAAATCATCCCTAGTATTTGACCATTTAGATAGTCTACCATATGTTTCAATGCATCATATGCAAATCGTATGCAAAAGATTATTCGCAGGTGCTATCGTGTCATTCTTCATTCATACACTTTCAGCACACGGACAAATCGAGCTTCTAATTGCACATGTTGATATTCACTTCTACTTGTACGTTTCTTTCTCCCGTTATCTGTTTGATCATTTTTCACATGTTTTCCCCGATCATTTGGTTGTTCATTTTGCGCCTTTTTCCCCGATCAGCAGGATGAGGATTGCCGATACCATATTTTAAGACTAGCGCATAAGGCGTTGTCTTTGCCTTTTCTATTTCCATTGCACTAACACCATCTTTCTGAATTTCTTCTTCTGTTTCATCATTACCTTTCTTCTTCTTCTTCCTCTTTATCTTGTTCTTAGTAAATACATATAGTTGTACAAAACTTTCCTGTGGAACAGTACGCCAACTCCTCAGATATACTACACTCGAGAGGCCCACTTCCCATTCACCATGTACTGTTAATGGAGTTTGCAGATGAGTTCTAAACTCTGATATCTTATTGTCTGGAAAGAACTGTGTAGTACTATTGCTCTGAAGGGTGATGTAAAACTGATCCTCATTCATTCTGAGTTGAATGACATATGTCCGCCTTTATGCGCAGACATACCCTAGACATCCACTCAAAAACAATATCCATAAGCCTGATTGACAATTTTGTATACTCAGATTCACGATACACGTAATGATTATGATATAAATTACTATAACTTGAGCTAGGTATACTATTTCTTCTTTCAGTACTCACGAACCGATCATTCGCCACATGCTCTGATCTGACCTTCTCTCTATATAGTCATCCATTGTTAATGATGTATGGTACTGAGTTCACCAACCCACGTGTTAAACTTAGCTTGGAAACCGAGCCACTTTAGCAGATATTCGCGTTGTCCCTTTTTATTTTTTCTACTTTTAAATATTTTTTCCACCGCGTACTCTTTATCATTTTCTTCTATCACTTGCTCTATCTCATCACAATAAAAAGTACTAATAATCGGATCACCTGCATAGTCTTCCAATTAATATAAGTATGGATATTTGTCTGTAGGTATCTCGCGTACCTTAAACAATTCGCGACTCCACTGCCCACGATATGCTTTTGCAAATGCCATTTCATAGGGTGCTTATTCCTAAAAGAAGAAGAAAATGACGTCATTATCCGGGAAAGCCCTTTTCAGCCTGACCAATCAGCTGTCAGCTGTCTGTGAATGTCATAAGTCACTTATCTCCGCCAGGGAGAGGGACGTGCTTGTGAGCCTAGTGACGTATTTGATTATGACATCATATACTTGCCTGACATACTGGAGTCCTCTATTGCTCTCGTCCGTAACTACCCATTGTATCTACTGTCTAATCCATGACTACGCAGCGCCTAATATGTTTGTGTTCTGGCTAGACTCTATTTCTAATGCTTCTCTTCCCTCTCTACACGTTGTCTCTGATGTGTCAATGTCCTGGTTATTTTGCAGACTACAGTGGATTGTTGAGTCGGGTTGCTAACTTAGCAAACGTGAACCTGGACTCTGTTCGTCTCAGCACGCAATCCTGGGCTGATCAGTTCAGGGTGGCTATGAATGTAGGAGGCGGTGATATCTACAGTGCTTCAGCCGTGGATTATATACTCCATTTCTTGACATTTGGATTTAAGGTATTTAACGCACTTCAGATGATATTATTGTTGGTAGGGGATTCATGTATTAAGGTATCTAAGGTAAAAGTACATACTTGTGGAGTATCATATGGGTAGGGAAAAGGGGTTGGGCAATGGTGTGAGAGACCACGCAGGTTTTCCTGTCCCATACTATATCCCCATAGCGCCCCTAGATTTTGGCCCCACCAATACTTCAGTCCCACCCACCCACCCAGGTCTAATTACGTTCCTACACCCCTCCATATTTGATGCTTACAATTTGCAGTAGTCGGGCTAGTGTGGTAATAATTCAAACATTAATTAAAAGTGCACAGTGGTGCAAAGGAAATACCTTTTAAAACTAAC
Organism: Chaetoderma sp. LZ-2023a; assembly: GCA_034401795.1. NCBI lineage: Eukaryota > Metazoa > Mollusca > Caudofoveata > Chaetodermatida > Chaetodermatidae > Chaetoderma > Chaetoderma sp. LZ-2023a. Next base: position 33,120,866 of record CM067372.1, on the reverse strand, counting down.
TCTTAGGCTATACTGATATTTAGGCCTACAAAGCTTTCGCACATAAATGCGCTTCATCAGGTATTACGGTCAAGATGAAGTGCATGTGTGCAAAAGTCTGTTGACTATCAATCAAATATTTCTTATAATCCACGAACTCTGAACCCTGCCCCGTGCATTTGTGAATCTTGCTGTTGCCCTTGAATTCTGCCATGCCTATTAATCATGATGTGTCTGTTCTAGAGTGATGACCTGCCTATGAATCCCGCCTTACCTTTGAGTCCTCTCATGCCTTTGAGTCCTCTCATGCCTTTGAATCATTTCATGCCTTTGAGTCCTCTCATGCCTTTGAATCATGTCACGCCTTTGAGTCCTCTAATGCATTTGAATCATGTCATGCCTTTGAGTCATCTCATGTCTTTGAATCGTTTCATGCCTTGGAAAACTTTCATGCCTTCGAATCCTGTCATGCGTTTGAATCTCCTCATGCCTTTGAATAGTTTCATGCCTTTGAAACCTCTCATGCCTTCGAATCATGTCATGCCTTTGAATCCCCTCATGCTTTTGAATAGTTTCATGCCTTTGAAACCTCTCATACCTTTGAATCCTCTCAAGCCTTTGAACCCTCTCATGCCATTGGACCCTCTTATGCCTTTTAATCCGTTCATGCCTTTGAACCCTCTTATACCTTTGAATCCTCTCATGCCTTCGAATCATGCAATTCCTTTGAATCCTCTCATGCCTTTGAATCCTATCATTCCTTTGAATCATGTGGTGCATTTGACCCCTCCCCCGTGCCTTTGAATCATGTGGTGCATTTCACACACCCACTGTGACTGTGAATCATGTGGTGCCTTTGAAGCCTGTGGTGCCTTTGAATCCCGTGTGCCTTTGAATTCTGCCGTGTCATTAAATCTCATTATTATTTTTGCAATATGTCTGATCATTGTTAACCTTCTCAAATATCTAAACTCCCCTGTTTCTCACGACTCGAGCCTCGTCTATTGGTGTACATGTTCGAAATGTGTTTCTATGTGCACGATAAACCAAACCGTCCCCCACCCCCACCCCATCCACTATCTCCGCTCCACCAACGCCCTGGTACATTCGCGCCTACTATATTTGCAGGTAATCTTCGCTCTGGTGCCACCACCGTCTATACTCGGAGGCTGGTTAGCGTTCTTTGTGGCTTTCATTATGATATTTGCACTAACGGCGATTGTCGCTGATCTAGCGTCCATATTAGGCTGCCTAATACAACTGGATGACTCCGTGACAGCTATAACGCTGGTGGCACTGGGAACCAGTCTACCAGATCTGTTCGCCAGCAAGCAAGCGGCCCTGCACGAGCGTAACGCGGATAGTTCTATCGGTAACGTTACGGGAAGCAACTCTGTTAACGTTTTTCTGGGACTCGGATTCCCGTGGCTTATCGCTTCTATTTACTGGACGGTCAAGGTATGTATAGGCCTAGTGTGCTAATGGACCGTTCCATTGTTAGCTATGCCCCGCCCATCTCAAACTCAGCTCTACCCACAACTCTTTCGTGTTGGGATCGATCAATCTCTGAACTCCCTGACTATCAATTTCCAGAAAACTATACAGGTAAGCTATTGAATATTTTGGAACTAATTTGACTGGGCGCTGTTGCAACAGAGCAACAGCATCCAGTCAAATTAGTTCCAAAATATTCAACAGCATGTTTATTAAATAGTAGAGACATACAATTCGTACAATGTGTCGGACTATTAAGAGTTAAAGACGGGCCAAATAGAATCTTTTATGACGTAATGATTATGACATCATCCTGCACGGTGCTTAGCTGATTATGACGTCATATGACATCATATGATAGATGGATACTCTAGAAATGTGAATTGGTAGTGGAAATTCTAATATTGTTTGGAGGAGATAATGATTATACATGTTTTCAAATGCTCAGTGATGCGTGGTACCACTCAGATAGGAAGGGTCGCATTGATAAGGTCCGTGAAGTTGGGTCCTTATTCCCGGTTCCCAGTTCCTTATTCAGGAATACGGAAATATGTGGTATGATGTTAGAGTTCGTCTGCGCATTGACCTACATACAATTTGTGTATGGCACGCAGCGTAGAAATAGGGTATCTGAATAAGAAACTGGGAAAAAACTGAATAAATAACTGGCTACTCACGCTTCAGAGAATTGACCAAATCCAATGCAAAGACTTGTTATGTTTTAAAATGCGACTGTGCATTGACCCACATTAAAAATTGAGGTCACGTGACCTAGAAATAGGTCATCTGAATAAGGTGCTGGAATGAAGCGAATAAGTAACCGGCTTCCCACCCTTCAGAGAGTTGACCAAATCCAATGAAAACATGTAATGTTGTTAGAATCTGACTGCGCGTTGAGCCACATTAAAAAGTTTTGGTCATGTGACCTAGAAACAGGTCATCTGAATAAGGAGCTGGGTAAAAGCGAATAAGTAACTGGCTTCTCAGGCTTCAGAGAATTGACCAAATCCAAATCAAACACATGTAATGTTGTTAGAATTCGACTGCGCATTGACCCACTTTAAAAAAAATTCGGTCACGTGACCTAGAAATGGATCATCTGCATAAGGAGCTGGAATGAAGCGAATAAGTAACTGGCTTCCTACACTTCAGAGAATTATCCAAATCCAATGAAAACACATGTAATGTAGTTAGATTTTGACTGCGCATTGAGCCATATTAAAAGATTTAGCTCACGTGACCTAGAAATAGGTCATCTGAATAAGGAGCTGCAAAGAAGCGAATAAGTAACTGGCTTCTCGGGCTTCAGAGAATTGACCAAATCCAAATCAAACACATGTAATGTTATTTGAATTTGATTGTGCATTGACCTACGTTAAAAAATTTAGGTCACGTGACCTAGAAATAGGTCATCTGAACAAGGAGCTGGAATGAAGCGAATAAGTAACTGGCTTCCTATCCTTCAGAGAATTGACCAAATCCAATGAAACCACATGTAATGTTGTTAGAATCTGACTGTGCATTGAGCCACATTAAATTTTTTAGGTCATGTGACTTAGAAATAGGTCATCAGAATAAGTAGCTGGGTAAAAGCGAATAAGTAACTGACTTGTCAGGCTTCAGAGAATTTACCAAATCTAATGCAAACACGTGTAATGTTGTTAGAATTCGACTGCACATTGACTCACATTAAAAAATATAGGTCATGTGACCTAGAAATAGGCCATCTGAATAAGGAGCTGGAAAAAGCGAATAACTAACTGGCTTCTCCAGCTTCAGAAATTTGACCAAATCCAATGCAAGCACATGTAATGTTGTTAGAATTTAACTGGGCATTGACCTACATAAAACAAATTTATGTCACGTGACCTAGAAATAGGTCATCTGAATAAGGAGCTGAAATGAAGCGAATAAGTAACTGGCTTCCTAAAGCGAATAAGTAACTGGCTTCCTACGCTTCAGAGAATTGTCCAAATCCAAAGCAAACACATGTAATGTTGTTAGCATTCGACTGCGCATGGACCTACATTAAACACATTTGGTCACGTGACCTAGAAATATGTCATCTGAATAAGGAGCTGGAAGGATGCGAATAAGTAACTGGCTTCTCAGGCATCAGAAAATTGACCAAATGAAATGCAAACACATGTAATGTTGTTCGAATTTGACTTGGCATTGACCTACATTGATTCTGGTGGTGATGTCTGTGTCTCAGTCTGAATGGGCTTTGCCTCCTTAACAGCATGTATGATGGATGCCTTGTGTGTTGGGATAAGGAGTGATCCCTCTGTGGCAAACATTGACCGTGGTGTTACCGCCATCTCGTAATCGCCAATGGTTGCAGGCAGGCGAGGAACTAGCTCTGTGCGTGACTGTTGAATGACGAGGAAGCGGGCAAGGAGCTGTCTCTCTTCTCGGAGCTTGATGACCTTTTCCCATACACTCACACGCGTCTTCGCCATCCATGTATTCAAGGTCTTGAGCTTCATCTTCTTCATTGTGTCCCACACAGACATGGGTGCGGTAGGTACAAGACAATTCTGAGCAAAATTTCGATAGCCCTCCAGTCCCTTTTCATTCTGATTGAGTATGTCCTCCTTGGAACCTTCCGGAATCAGCGCGAACGACACAAGACTCTTTAGTGGTGTGCCCACAATGAAGAGGTTACCTTCGCAGTGGGTCTGGAGGAATCCCTCAGCTTCAGCACATTCCTTGTTGAGCGTAGGGGGATATCGCCCGAAGGCGGATAATGCTCACCTGAAGAGGGGGAGGCAGCTGAGAAGCGGGGAAATCCACACAGCCAATCACTGACGATAGAGGTGATATGGGGCAATGTGGCGATAACACAGTTAAAAAAGACCTCATCTTGCGTAATACCCATAAGATGCCCAACCCCTTTCAACTCCTTGATCTGCTGTTCAAGAGCTTGATCTACAAAGAGTGCAGTGAGGGACAAATCAGACCTTTTACACAGACGTTACCCTCCTTTAGTACCTTCCACGTTGTCTGGTCATCGCGTTGAAGCTGGTCGATTTGGCTCAGGTGGATAGGCATAAGGCGTGCGTAGTGGTACAGGTCATGAGCGAAGAAGTACTGGATCTGATCGTCCAGTGCAGCCAGATATGCCTCCCAGTCGCCCAGACGGTATGCACTGATGATGTGCAGTAGACAGTGGACTTGTTTCATGTAGTTTGTCGTCAAGAATCGGGCCAGCTCCCCAACATCCATACCAATAACCGTACAGTCTATCTGATCCGTGATCCGTATAATGCGATGACAAGTCGTTCTAGATGTCTGTAACGTTCTCACTCATCTGGTGAAGGCGGGATTTGAGTTGCTCGCACTTTTTCCGGAGAAGCGCATCAGGAGATATTTCTTCAAGCACTGCGTCTAACTTGAAGATGAAACAGGCAAGCACATTCACGAGATGATATTCAACTCCTCTCTTGAACGCCTTTTCTGTGGCTTATTTACAATTTTCTTACGACAATCTGAATGATATCTAATTTTTTCTAGCTCAGGCCGGGATAAACTTGATGGATAATCTGATAGGGGTCGCAAATTAGCTTCCCCTAGGTCACGCGTTTTGCATAGTATAATATATCACGTATATGTGTAATATCATGATCAGCAACACAGTTTTTGGAGTCACCTTTACACACGACTCACACACGTGTTTCAGAAAGTTTGATTTCTATATATAATCTGGATCGTTTTGAGCCCAAGTACTTCGATTTGACTTGACTGGACTTGATGGAATCAGGAAACTGAACGAGATAATAATATGGCGATTATTAAAGTGCCTGTTCCGATATACATGTTAGACTTTATTGTAGGTTTTCAGACATGCCTGACTATTTGGAGTATGTTTCAGATAATTATTAATAGAGAATATTGTTATTATGACCGTGACCTTGTTGCATGGACTTGACTTCCAATCAACCTGAAACATATTGCAAATAATCAGGTATGTCTGAAAACCCTACAGTAGAGTCTAACACCACGCAAATGGATCAATTAACTCGAGAGGTGTTCATATTTCTACACCGAGAGTCCAAAATTGGCTGTGACCTTGACCTTGCTCTGTGATCTGGATCCATTATCGAGATAAAACCCGTTCCAAATGATCGGGCATGTTTGAAAACCCAACAATGGAGGCTAACATTATACAAATTGATCAATTAACTTCAGAGATACTCATATTTCTGCAGTGAGAGGCCAAATATTAAGTTGACCGTGACCTTGTCATGACCTTGACCGCCTGTCGACCTGAAACCAGTTCCAAATTATCGGGCATATTTGAAAACCATAAAACGGACTCTAACATCATTGAAATTGGTCAAGTGGGTCCAGAGATATGCCATTCTCTGAAGTACCCATGAGCGATGGCGGGCATTTTGGATTTTTGTACCCTACAGGGGCCCCGGGTGACGAAAAAATTGTTACCTAAAATTTTTCTTCATTTCACACCCTAATGAAGTCAAATCAACCACTATCTCACTTTGGACATCCAATTCCTACGGAAAGTACATCCCAGTCTACACTATTGGCGCAGGCGTTGTTTCGCGTGCGCTGGAATGAAGAATACACCGGCAGCACCCATTCCCTGCTTGCTGCTGGTCTATTATTTGGGTTCAAATCAATAGAGAGGGATCATACGCTAGATTATGAAACTGTTATTAACATATGGCGCACTATTTTAGAAAAACCATAATCTCCGCAGCCTCCTAGTGAAAGCGAAACTACGTAAAGATCAATAATTCAAATGCAGTGGAACCTGTCTATAGCGACCACTTTAGGCATAGTCAAAGAAAAGTGACTAGAGAAATGTGTGCATTTAGTATTATCAATTAATACAATTGGTGGCCTTTGAGACTGCGGAGTGGTGACCCTTCAAGACACGTGATTGTACAACCACTTAACTTCGGTAGCCACCACCCACTGGTCCCACAGGTAGGTGATCGCTATAGACAGGTTGGACTGTGGACAGAAGAAAACTACTACTGCTACTGCTACTACTACTATTACTACTACTACTACTACTACTACTACTACTACTACTACTACTACTACTCTGACTACTCTGACTACTATTACTACTACTACTACTACTACTACTACTACTACTACTACTACTACTACTACTACTACAAAGATCAGCGGGCGTAGTAGCATTTGGGTAGTATAATACATATAGTCGGCAGAAAAATTCCAGAAAAATTGATGGCCCTCTTGTTTAAATTTTCAATTTACTTTATTGTAAGGTTTTGTAAATTACCATTCAATCCATGTGTGGTAGTAGACCCGTGTGGCGAGTGCAACTATTCAACAAATGAAAAGTGACTCGTCAATCAAATAAGTCAATCATTGACGCCAGTGGGCTGAGTCTTAAAGATCAGCGGGCGTAGTAGCATTCGGGTAGCATAACATATATAGTCAGCAGGAAAATTACAGAAAAATAGATGGAAATAGATGGCGCTCTTGTTTCCATTTTTGATTTACTTTGTTGTAAGGTTTTGTAAATTACCCGGGAACAAATAACCCTATAAAACTCTGTGCAAATTCCTAAAATTACCTGGGACAATTTTATAATTCAATGGCAAATTACTTTATCGATTGATTATTAAATTACCCCAGTCTGTTTATTTCTTAACATGAATTATTAAACATAACAATATCAAAGTGCAGACTAAAATGAATTACATGACACAGATCAATTAAAAGACACAGATAAATCAGCTGTAGTAATTAAATGATTTAAGCTAGTGCAGGCTCATTTATTTTTACAGCTCCCAACTCCATTGAAACTATGTTTGTTTTGCACCATATGTCCTTGAATACTTTTTCTTTACCATGCTGCTTTAATCTAAAATATTCGCAAGGAATATAATTCAGCAGCAATGAACGAAATATTGCCTTTATTGCTCTATTGTGATTGCCCATAGATGGATTTTTCGTCTGTGCACACCGATGTTTCCAAATGGCCCAAACACCTATGGTTAGTATTGTTATTAAAATAGTCCTTTCAGACTTTATGATATTTACACCGCTTGATCCAAACTCTCTAAACAAGACTACATGCGTGTCTAGAACAATGGGCTTCGCTCCAAATTTTGCCAAGATTTGGCTGATATAGTCCCAAAATTGTGACGATATTGGACATTCCGCAAATAAATGCTCGATTGTTTCCTCGTCTGTTTGACATAAGTAACACCTATCAGAAGTCGTAATATTACACTTGTATGTCAAGTGTCCCACCCATAGCCGTCGATGTAGTAATCGCCACAATAAATCACGAGCCATATTTGGTATGGATGGAGAATGTAAGATTTTCCATACATTTTTCCAACTGGATGGTTTATAGCTTGAGTCATCCCATCTCCTAATTGCTATGGGAGGTGTTACTTGTTTTCGTCTCATAATATGGTACCATTCCTTGGATCTCATCTTGTATTTTAACATCTCATCATCAAGAACTAATGCGGGTTGTGGAGTCAAACTATTATTATTTACATTTGGTAGACGAAACCATTCAATTGGTACAGCATGTTTTATTTTATTTAGCAACCGCTGGACATCTATATGCCTCATATGTGTTTTTCTAGCTACGTCTTGCATTGAAATCCATCTACGTGTTTGAGGGTGTATCATATCCGATAAATGTTGAATGCCATATTTTGCAAAGGACGGTAGATAAAGTACTGCATTGTTATAACATATATTACTATTGCCCCACAATTGCTGTTCTAGTACTTCCTTCCAGCACGTAGGTGGAGGCATGTATCTGTCAAATATTTCTAACTCCTTAACTTGATCTTTAAACACATCTGGTATCATTTGGCTATTCGGAGGTGGCTTCTTTGAGGTAAAAACATGCTCCGCCAGAAATGGTTCTACAATTCTCTCCATGAGAGCTCGTGAAACACATGCCCACGTCTCATCTGATGTAATAAGATCATCCAAAAATTTTAACCTTAAAGAAACACATTTCACTTTAATATCAATTAAATCAAGTCCTCCTTCTAACTTAGCATTATTGAGAACACGATGGGAAACTAAATGATTCTTTTCTTCCCATATGAATGACAATATCAACTCATTAACCTCCTTTTCTACATGTTTTGGCATGTGTACAACAGATGCTGTATACCATAGCCCAGATAATGCCAAGTTGTTGACAACAAACACTCTACCAAAGATTGAAAGACGACGACGCTTCCAATTTGCTAATATTCTCTTAAGCTTAGATACTCGTTCATTCCAATTTTGTATTGTATTCGGTTTCCTGCCAAAATAGATGCCTAAAATCTTAATGGTATCATTAGACCAATTGATTTCAAGTGGCTGGTCATTCCGCTCTTTCCATGGCCCCAGAAATAATCCTTTGGATTTTCCTTTATTGATTTTCAAACCAGATGCATTTTGGAACTTTTCTAGTACGTGGTTTAAAATTGCAAAATCATTGTTTGAACTGGTAAACACAGTTGTGTCATCAGCATATTGTGACAGCTTAAGTGGTCTTTCTATGCCACGAATACATATGCCTTGAAAGTTATTATTTTGCCTCAATGCTATGCCAAGTGATTCCATCACAATAACAAATAATAATGGCGATAGGGAACACCCCTGTCTAACCCCACGTTCTAAGACAATTTCTCTGGATAATTGATTGTTCACTAAATAGCTACTCTTGATATCCGTATATAAAATCTTTACCCATTTAATAAAGTTTGAGCCTAACCCAAACGATTGCAAAGAATTAAAAAGAAAATCCCATTCCACACGGTCAAATGCCTTTTCATTGTCCAAGGCAATCACAGCTGAAGGGATGCTATCCTTCTCAACCAATTGTATAAGGTCTCTTATTACCATGGTATTGGTTAGAATTGTCCTCCTGGGTACAGCACATGTCTGCTCTGTTCCAATGATTTCTCCTAAAACACTACCTAGTTTCAATGTTAGTGCTCTGGATATTATTTTGTAGTCTACACATAGTAGAGAAATTGGTCTGTAGTTCTGAATTAGACGTCTGTCATTTCCTTTATATATTAGCCTTACGTATGCCCTAGCCATAGTTGGTGGTAAATGGCCTTTCTCAAAAATTTCAGTGCTTAATTCTTCCATTATTGGACCTACAAGGTGCCAAAACGTTTGGTAAAATTCAACTGGAAGGCCATCACACCCCGGTGATTTTTCTAGTTTCATACCTTTAAGGGATTTAGTTAAATCTTCTAGTGTTAAGGGTTGATCACAAAATTCACTGCCTGTGTCTGACACCTTTTTGTCTATATTTGCTAACAAATCCAATTTTGCATCTTCATCAATTCCCCCTGACTTGTACAATGACTCATAGTAATTGCATACAATAGTACTCATTTCATTGTTGGTAAAGACGGTTGAACCATCCGGCATGTTTAATGAGCACATCACCTTATCTATTGCCCGTGCTTTTTCTAATGCGCAAAAATATCGGGTTGGCTTTTCCCCTTCTGCATGCATCTGGGCTCTTGCTCTAATTTTTGCACCCTCAAACTCATATTGTTCTATATCTCTTATTTTACTTTTAATTTTAACCAGTAATTCATAATAATTCTCTTCACCATTATTTACTTTAGCATTAATTTTCATCAGTGATCGATGAAGTGTTTTCTTGCGTTTGCGTATTTCCTGTGCTTTTCTAATAGCATACTTTCGGGAAACATACTTTAAATCCAGTTTAACATCCTCCCACCATTGCAATGTGCTCTTATATGATGCTTTCCTATTAATCCAATGTTGCCAACAACTCTCTATATTATTCTTATAAAATTCTTCTCCCAACAGTGTTGTGTTTAATTTCCAAAACCCGACCCCTTTTGTTACCCAGTCAGCATTGGCAAAGGTTACACAAACCATGTTATGATCGGAGAATGCAACTGGCTTAATATTAACATCTCTCCAGTACCCTGTTAACAAACTATTCACATAAATTCTGTCGATCCTTGAACCAACTTTACCATCTACCGAAAAACATGTAAGATCTTTACCATGAGGTTTTGATATTCTATAGGTGTCCACTAAATTTTCATTATCACATATTTCTTTTAAGAGTCTATGTGATGTATCAGTATAAGTTGAAGTTGCATTCCTGTCATTTTCTTTGTCTAAGACACAATTAAAGTCACCACCCATTACTAAGTTTTCAGTGATGTTATCTAGTGCTGTTTTAGACATCTCCTTAAAAAAATTACGACGTAGTTGATGAGATGTAGGTGCATATATACACAGCAACGTGATACGTGTTTGTTGTATATCTAGCGTGACTCTCACCCAGCGACCATTTGCACCTGATACTGAAGAGATAATATTTACATAGGCTGAACATCGAGGGAGTATAACAATTGCTACGCCTGCACTATTATCTTGAGATAACGAATAAAATATTCTGGATCCAGAAATCTTTTCTAAATTATCGTATAATTCTGACTTCTGAATTTTTGTTTCCTGTATCAAAGCAATGTCAATCTGCTCATTTTTAAGAGTCTCTAGTAAGTGACGTTGCTTTATGTCACTATTTAAGCCTCTACAATTGAGTGTGCAAATTAGCATAAAAGGTAATAAAATGCTGTGTAAAACCGCCATTATTAAGCTAACTAGATTTTGTTTTTTTCGACCCTCTCTTAGACCATTTACCTATTTTACTCACAAACGCTGCATTACTTAGCTCAACTTTTTCCAAATGCTTATATTTTAATATATCTGAATCATGACGCAGATGCCTATATTTAACACCCTTTGCTGTCACATATGGAACTAACACCTCTCCTGCCTCTGACCTGTACATGACCATTTCATCAGGTGATTTAGAACTCTGTGTTTGAATGGATATATCAGATTCAGCGACTGACATATTATCGTCTTCTATATCACTTTCCTCTATTTCTGATTCAGAACTCTCTCCATCTTTCTGTCGCTTTGTTCCACTCAATCGATCCGAGACACCAATTACTTTCTCTATATTATTTAAATCGTCTAGATTGAGTGTACTCAGTGGAAAATCAAAGTTAGTTTCAGTATCTTGCGACCTGAATTTTACTTGTCCTAAATTAAAACTCTCTTCCAGAGGGTATTTATCATCATCTTCAACTTGTGTGGAACTAGCCTCTCTCTCATCAAACTTGGATTGACTTGTTACTGGAGTAAGACTTAGCCCCTCATCTAGAACCTCTATTTCATCGCCTGCAACTACAGCGATTGGATTCTTAGTTTTTTCCCCATGCTTCTCATTAACATGGACTTTAGCTACAATCTCAGCAACTACTGGTTCGATGACATTTTCCTTAGCAACGTGCTTCCCATTAGTATGGATTTCAGCTACAATCTCAGAAGCTACCGGTTCTATGACATTCTCTTTAGAGACAACTTGCTCTGCACTTTTATCAGCACCCTTTTTGACATATTTGTTCTGCGGGCATCGCCACTTAAAATGATCAGATGATCCACAAACTAGACATTTGTTTTTGTTAGGGCAATCTGTTGCAAGATGTTCTGTGCTTAAGCAGATTCTACACTCCTTGATTTGCCCCCTGTACCATAATGGCAAGATAAATCGACCATCTATGGTGACCTTGCTTGGGAGAGGTTGTTCTACCTTTTCAAACCAAATTCTTCTGATGCCATTTTCTAAGGTTCGATCAAATGGATAGGTCTCGTGTTCTACTTTGTCCACTTTGCCATACTTGGTCAATTCAATGATAACCCGTTCATCTGGGATCTCTAATGGAACCTTCATCTTGACTAATAGACGATCAGAATCTATTTCCTCCACATTACACACCTCACCCTTCACGACAAGGACCTCGTCAAGCAACTTTTCCTTCACACTTTCATTAACTACGGTGACATTCCATACAGATTTGGAAACATTAACAAGACCTTGAAGGACCCGTGGCCCTGCCCCAACTACATCCTTCAACCCATGATACACCTCAATTGCCGAAACACCCCACGCCTTTGTCGTGATTTTAAGACTCAGGGTACGCTTATATGAGGTGGCCATGGTGTTTTATAAAAAGCAGTACCCCATACTACTACAATATATAATACAAATATATAACACCAAGACGTCGGGGAAAGAGCTAAACACTAAATAAATAGTGTCCCCTTTTGAAACCCTGACGTCTACCAACAAGTATACGAATAGAGAGTACAGTCGTATACTTGTTAGTTTGAACCACTTTCTAAGTGGTTCACTAACACCTAGCCGATTAAAGTATGCTAACAAATATATGATTAAATAGTCAAGTCATATATTTGTTAGTCTGTTCGAGTTGACCGGGGACAGCCAACTGACTATAAGGAGTAATATAGTTAAAGAACTAGGCGTGTGCTTACAAATGACAAAGGAATTAAATCCACTCACTCAAGCGATCTTGCCAAATACAATGCGCCAGCCTACAATCTATAGAAATAGCAGACCGGCGCGGGGAGAAATGTATTGCATTGACCACAGTAAGAGGAGCCCTATTAAATGGCGAAAACCGCCAGCTAAGAGGAATGCCTTTAGAAAATAGAGACACAAAATGCGCTCCAACCAAGACAAGAATTTACAAATTAAATATAAAGTTTGAAAGGAAATACTAATACGAAATATATGTATAAAATTTATCTACAAAATCGCGCTAGAAACTAGCAAATTAGGGCAGCAATTGCAGAGCTAAATAAACGCGTGCGTTCACTTCGACTACTACTACTAGTACTACTATGGTGGTAAAGCACTCCCCTCCAAAACGCTAGGCGAAAGGTGGCATAGTATTGCCAGGTTCGAACCCCACTCTGGTCGAAAAAAAATTGAAAAAGGTACAATTACATACCATATGATGAATAAGCTAAATCCTAGTGCCAGTGCGTTGTCAAAGACAGGGTTCAAAGAACAATAATAAAATTACTACCGTATATCAGGAACACTTCCGACGCTCTCACTACCACCACCACCACCACCACCACCACCAACAACAACAACAACAACAACACCAACGTTGCAACGTTGTCACAGCAACAGCTGACCACATAATAACATTAATGATAATGATGACGATGATGACGACGACGACGATGACAACGACGATCATACAAATAAAAAAATGATAATAATGATAACCATAAGGGTCGGTTTCCATTACGCGCGTTTTCCACTAGCCGCTTGCCGTATGCCGGCGCGATTTTTTTTGGTCGTGGGTTATTGAGCCAAAGTGTTTCCATACAACGCAGTTGACTTGCGTCCCTCGGCGCCGTTTAAAAAAAATCGGTCCTGGGCCGATTTCGCGCGCTGACCCAACACCGCGTGTGAAAATGACGTCATTGGTCTCACGTAACATTCACGATGCACAGGTCAAACTATGACCTATGCCAACCAAGACGACCACACAATGCTTGGTGACGTCACAGGCATATGGCTTTGAATTCAAATCATAATCAGTGCTTTTAATAAATCAGCATTTATGAGTAGTAGTAGTAGTAGTAGTAGTAGTAGTAGTAGTAGTAGTAGTAGTAGTAGTAGTAGTAGTAGCAGCAGCAGTAGTAGTAGTAGTAGTAGTAGTAGTAGTAGTAGTAGTAGTAGTAGTATTAGTAGTAGTAGTAGCGGTAGCAGTAGCAGCAGTAGTAGCAGTAGTAGAAAAATTAGTATTTATGATAGTAGTAGTAGTAGTAGTAGTAGTAGTAGTAGTAGTAGTAGTAGTAGTAGTAGTAGTAGTAGTAGCGGTAGCAGTAGCAGCAGTAGTAGCAGTAGTAGAAAAATTAGTATTTATGATAGTAGTAGTAGTAGTAGTAGTAGTAGTAGTAGTAGTAGTAGTAGTAGTAGTAGTAGTAGTAGTAGTAGTAGTAGTAATCAGTGCGTTATTTGTGTCTCCACATTTATCTCTCCATGTTTGTGCCGCGGTTTCATCCACGTTGGAAATAGGTAGTATGTATGATTACTGTAGTCTACCGCTGTAGTAGTAGAAACATCATACAGCTGCAATCATTTCTTCTTCGCATTTGCCCACTGTGTCTTGTCCTCAGCCGAAATGCTTAGCTTCCTCAGGTCCATTCTTGACTTGAGCGTACCGAGTCCTGCTTTCTTGAGGTCACCTCGTAGCACGCTGAGCAGGTTTATGCAATGATGTCCTCTCCTGGCTTTGTATTTGCTGGCTCCGAGTAGGGCGAATTCCAAGGCTCTCTGCTGGTGTCTCTTCTGGCATCCTTAGCACATGGCCAAACATGGACCATCTTTGCTGGGCGACTTTTACAGACGGCGGCGACGTATTTCACATCGTGTAAAGTGCATTATCGGAAATTAATCTGTCTGGCCATCGGTGTTCAGTGATGGTGCGTAGGTGTTTGCGGTGGCAGGCATCGAATTTGTCTAGAGCTGCCTTTAGAGCTGCCCAACTGCCACAGTTATACAGCATCAAGGATACACGGGAAGCATTGTCTAAACGTAGTCTTTTTTATCAAGGACATCTTTGATCTACGAATCCATAGCTTCCAGAAGGACTGGAAAGCTATGTTCCCATGACGCAGCGTGTAGGAATCTCACCAGTACTGCAAAGCAGTTAGCCCAGGATTTTACGTTTCCTCCATGGTTTGCCGCCACGAGGTGGACCGTCATTTTCTTTAGTTTCATGCTTTATGGATAGATATATGTGGGCGAACTCTGTTTTGGATTCATTCATAAAGAGATTCTCAATTTTTTTAGTTTGCTTGCAGCTATTGGCAGACGTTCGTCAAGGGGTTTCTTTTCTCGTCTATGAAGTCCACATAGTCGACATATTCCATCTTTAGCGCCATACCCAATATTGACACTGAGGGTGGCGTGGTTGGGTCTTGTCACGGATTCCAATGCAGCAGTAAGGTAGCAGGTGAAAAGCGCAGGGGATAGACCATCTCCCTGTGGGGAGCCGATTGATGGCTCAAACTATACATACTCCACTGACTTGACTCGTACTCTCATCCTGGTGTCTGTAAGCAGCTCATCTTCATTGCTGGGTTGCCGCAGTACATCTAAGATCTTTTAGCCTTTAATTGTGTCGAAGACTTGCGTCAATGCCCATTTTGTGGAAATCCCAGTGTGAAATAGGTAGTAATCACACTAATAAGGCGTCAGATTTTTTGTTAGCAACATTGTTTTTGTTGGTCGAGAAGAGCTTATGGAATTTGAAGAATTTAGGTATTTTATAATAATATGTAGGTAGGAATTTTTGTCTGGTTTGTTGAAAAAAGGTACAGATAAATATATAGTGGAACTCATCCCCTATCTCATCTTTTACACATATTGTACATTTTCTCTCTTCTCTCAGAACCCAGTTATAAATCATTCACCAAGTGATGAAATGTACCATGTTGCAAACGCTTTTGTATGATCTGGCGTAGCCAGAATTGATGCTGCTTTTTTTTCTTCGTCATTATTAATAATTGCCTCTGTTTAGATTTTATATCAGAAAATTCTTTCACACACATCAAAAGAAGTTTAGAAAGCAGAGATGGTATCGTCTTCAAACAGTTATCTTCAGCGGAGTGTGTGTTTAAAATGGTAACGGCGAGAGACATGCTGTACGCAGTCACAAAAAGAACCATGTATTTGGAAGCTGAAATGACACGCGGCTGCCGCGGCGCGGTACTACCGCGTGGCAGAACCGCGTGTAATAGAAACCAACACTAATAATAGCAATAACTACCGGTTTGGGTGAATACAAATCTGAAAACTGAAGAAAACTGAGAAGAAAACCAGAAAATTACGTCAGTATTTGGAAGAACCGCCTGGCGGTAATTGCTTAAAAACCGCGTACATGAAAATAGTTACAGCTGCGCGGCTAACCGCCTACCGACTAGCCATGCAGCTAAACGCCGTACATGGAAAAACACTAAGTAGCTGCAGTTAGTTGAATGGGAAAGTCTTGCTTTTAATCTAAACATTGGATCTCGAAGACGTCTGCGGGTGACAACTGAAGAATTTCAATGAGGTTGAAAGGCCTGTATTGAGATAAGCACACATTAAAACCATGCAGGCATTAAAAATTGACGAATAGACACTGAATTAGAGAGGACAGCGAATCCAGAGTTCCGAAAAAAAAAATGGAAAGAACTGTCACCCTGTGACACTCCAAAGATACATACAGTTATTGTGCTGTGTAATTTGTTCCATTGAATGCCATTTCTTATTTAATCAATATATTATGAAATTGTTCCCCATTGTTTCGACATAACAGCTACAGTATCATGTTAATTACCGTTTGACAAGCTCCATATTAGAAGTTATGAGCCGGCTATGCCTTTGTAATTAGCAGGTTTTGTTAAAGTCATGTCTATCGACTTAGCTTACAAACAAAGCTTACAGCAAACTTATTTATGCTCTCAGTGGATAATGATAACCGACATGTCATTTAAGGATCCAATCCCTAGCTAGGTCACACCTTTTATGCGTGCTGGAATCGATTTGAAACTTTGAAACCTGAATTCCCAAAATCTAAATTTAATTGTAACTATAGAGGTAAGCTGTTGAATAGGACATATATTAAAACTAATTTAACTGGAAGCTATTCCGTTGGCATAGTCAGAAACAGGCCCCAATTAAATTATTTGCAAAATATTCAACAGAGGTTTTTTTAGACATCCCTGTATGTACAGACAATTGACACAACTAATATGGTGTAACTATAGGTGCAGAGCAACTCAAGAATGTGAATTTCTTCATGAACGAAGCCAAATCCAAGCTTATACATGTACCCCTATCAGCGACAGACAAACTCCCTGGCAAAGACATCATGCTGCATGGCGAGGAGAGAAGCCAAACCCGAGCTTATCCGTGTACACCTATCAGCGACAGACATACTCCCTGACAAAAGTATCCTGGCGCATGGCAAGGAGAGAAGCCAAACCCGAGCTTATCCATGTACACCTATCAGTGACAGGCAAACTCCCTGACAAGGGCATCATGTTGCATGGCAAGGAGAGAAGCCAAACCCGAGCTTATCCATGTACACCTATCAGCGACAGACAAACACCCTGACAAAGGCATCCTGCTGCATGGCAAGGAGAGAAGCCAAACCCGAGCTTATCCATGTACACCTATCAGCGACAGGCAAACTCCCTGACAAAGGCATCCTGCTGCATGGCGAGGAGAGAAGGCAAATCTGAGCTTATCTATGTACACACCTATCAGCGACAGACTAACCACCTGACAAAGGCATCTCACTGCATGGCAAGGAGAGAAGCCAAACCCGAGCTTATTGTTGTACACCTATCAGTGAGAGACGAACTACGTGACAAAGGCATCCGGCTGCATAGCAATGAGAGAAGCCAAACACCAGCCTATACATGTACACCTATCAGCGACAGACGAACTCCCTGACAGAGCCATCCTGCTGCATGGCAATGAAAGAATCCAAACCCGAGCTTATCCATTTACACCGTCAGCGACAGAGTAACACGCTGACAAATGCATCCCGCTGCATGGCAAGGAGAGAAGCCAAACTAGAGTTTATCCATGTCACCTATCAGCGACAGACGAACTCACTGGCAAAGGCATCCCGCTACATGGCAATGAGAGAATACAACCCCGAGCTTATCCATATACACCTATCAACGACAGATGAACTCCCTGACAGGCATCAGGCTGCATGGCAATGAGAAAGCCAAACACGAGCTTATCCATTTACATCTATCAGGGACAGACGAACTCCCTGACAAAAGTATCCTGTTGCATGACGAGGAGAGAAGCCAAACCTGAGCTTATCCATGTACACCTATCAACGACAGACGAACTCACTCACAAAGGCATCACGCTGCATGGCAACGAGAAAAACCAAACCCGATCTTATCCATGTACACATATCATGGACAGATGACCTCCCTAACAAAGGCATCCCGCTATGGCCAGGAGAGAAGCCAACCCTGAGATTAGCTATGTACACACCTATCAGTGACAGACGAACTCTCCGACAAAGGCATCGCGCTGCATGGCAAGGAGAGAATCCAACCCCGAGCTTATCCATGTACACCTATCGGCGACAGACGAACTCCCTGACAAAGGCATCCTGCTGCATGGCAAGGAGAGAAGCAAAATCATCCTGCTGCACGACAAGGAGAAGGGACAAAGCTGAGCTTAGCTATGTACACCTATCAGCGAGAGACGAACTCACCGACAAATGCATGCTGCTGCAAGGCGAGGAGAGAAGCCAAACCTGAGATTATTTATGTACACACCTATCAACGTCAGAGAATCTCCCTGACAAAGGCATCTCACTGCATGGCAAGGAGAGAAGCCAAACCCGAGCTTATCTGTGTACACACCTATCAGCGACAGATGAACTCCCTGACAAAGGCATCCGACTGCAATGCAAGGAGGGCAGCCAAATCCAAAGTTATCCATGTACACTTATGATCGACAGACGAACTCCCTGACAAAGGCATCCTCCGCATGGAAAGGACAGAAGCCAAACCCGAGCCTCAGATGAACCCTCTGACAAAGGCATCCTGCTGCATGGCAAGGAGAGAAGCCAATCCCGAGCTTATCCATGTACACATATCGGCGACAGATGAACTCCCTGACAAAGGCATCGCACTGCATGGCAAGGAGAGAAGCCAACCATGAGCTTATCCATGTACACCTATCAACGACAGACGAACTCCCTGACAAAGGCATCCCACTGCATGGCAAGGAGAGAAGCCAAACCCGAGCTTATCCGTGTACACCTATCAGCGACAGACGAACTCCCTGACAAAGGCATCCTGCTGCATGGCAAGGAGAGAAGCCAAACCCGAGCTTATCCATGTACACATATCGGCGACAGACGAACTCCTTGACAAAGGCATCGCATTGCATGGCAAGGAGAGACGCCAACCCTGAGCTTATCCATGTACACCTGTCAACGACAGACGAACTCCCTCACAAAGGCATCACGCTGCATGGCAACGAGAGAAACCAAACCCGAGCTTATCCATGTACATCTATCAGCGACAGATGAACTCCCTGACAAAGGCATCCTGCTGCATGGCAAGGAGAGGGGACAAACCTGAGCTTAGCTATGTACAGCGACAGACGAACTCACTGACAAATGCATGCTGCTGCAAGGTGAGGAGAGAAGCCAAACCTGAGATTATCTATGTATACACCTTTCAATGACAGACGATCTCCCTGACAAAGGCATCTCACTGCATGGCAAGGAGAGAAACCAAACCCGTGACTATACTTGTGCACCTATCAGCGACAGACGAACTCCCGGCCAAAGGCATCCCGCTGTATGGCACGGAGAGAAGCCAAACCAGCGCTTATCCGTGTACAAAAATATCAGCAACAGGCGAACTCACTGACCAAGGCATCCCACTGCACGGCAAGGAGAGAAGCCAAACCCGAGCTTATCTGTGTACACACCTATCAGCGTCAGACGAACTCCCTGACAAAGGCATCCGACTGCAATGCAAGGAGAGTGGCCAAATCAAAAGTTATCCATGGGCACTTATGATCGACAGACGAATTCTCTGACAAAGGCATGCTACCGCATCGCAAACCCGAGCCTATCCAGGTAAATCTATCAGTGGTAAACGAACTCCCTGACAAAGGCATCCCGCTGCATGATGCGGAAAGAAGTCAAATCTGAGCTTATCTATGTACACACCTATAACAGACAGAGGAACCCGCTGACAAAGGCATCCGGTTGCATAGCAAGGAGGGAAGCCAAACCCGATCTTATCCATGTACACCTATCATGGACAGACGAACTCCCTAACAAAGGCATCCCGCTATGGCCAGGAGAGAAGCCAAACCGGAGCATAGCTATGTACACACCTATCAGTAACAGACGAACTATCTGACAAAGACATCCTGCTGCATGGCAAGGAGAGAATCCAACCCCGAGCTTATCCATGTACACCTATCAGTGACAGACGAACTCCCTGACAAAGGCATCATGCTGCTGAATGCAAGGAGAGAAGCCAAACCCGAGCTTATCCATGTACACCTATCAGCGACAGACGAACTCCCTGACAAAGACATCCTGCTGCATGGCAAGGAGAGAAGCCAAACCCGAGATTATCCATGTACACATATCAGCGACAGACGAACTCCCTGACAAAGGCATCGCGCTGCATGGCAAGGAGAGACGCCAACCCTGAGCTTATTCATGTACACCTATCAACGACAGACGAACTCCCTCGCAAAGGCATCCCACTGCATGGCAAGGAGAGAAGCCAAATCATCCTGCTGCATGGCAAGGAGAGGGGACAAACCTGAGCTTAGCTATGTACACACCTATCAGCGACAGACAAACTCACTGACAAATGCATGCTGCTGCAAGGCGAGGGGAGAAGCCAAACCTGAGATTATCTAAGTACACACCTATCAACGACAGATGATCTCCCTGACAAAGGCATCTCACTGCATGACAAGGAGAGAAGCCAACCGCGAGCTTATCCATGTACATCTATAAGCGACAGACGAACTCCCTGACAAAGGAAGCCCACTGCATGGCAAGGAGAGAAGCCAAATCAGAGCTTATCCGTGTACACACCTATCAGTAACAGACAAACTCACTGACAAAGGCATCCTGCTGCACAGCAAGGAGAGAAGCCAAACCCGAGCTTATCCATGCATACCTATCAGGGATCGACGAACTTCCTGAGAAAGGCATATGGCTGCATGGGAAGGAGAAAAGCCAAACCCAAGCTTATCCATGTATACCTATCATCGGCAGACGAACTCCCTGAGAAACTCATCCCACTGCGTGGCAACGAGTGAAGCCAAACCCAAGCTTATCCGTGTACACACCTATCAGTAACAGACGAACTCCCTGACAAAGGCATCAGACTGCATGGCAAGGAGAGCAGCCGACTCCAAGCTTATCCATGTACACCTATGAGCGCCAGACGAAAAACTTGAGCGTAGCTATGTACACACTTATCATCGACAGACGAACTCCCTGACAAAGGCATCCGGCTGCATAGCAAGGAGAGAATCCAAACCTGATCTTGCCCATGTACATTTATCAGCGACAGACGAACTCTCTGACAAAGGCATCCGACTGCATAGCGAGGAGAGAAGCCAAACTTGAGCTTATCTATGTACACACGTATCAGCGACAGACGAACTCCCTGACAAAGGCATCTGGCTACATAGCAAGGTGATAAGCCAAACCCGATCTTATCCATGTACATCTATCAGGGACCGAGAAACTCCCTGACAAAGGCATCCTGCTGCATGCCGAGGAGAGAAGTCAAATCTGAGCTTATCTATGTACACACCTATCAGCGACAGACGAACTCCCTAACAGAGGCATCCCGGTGCATGGCAAGGAGAGAAGCCAAACCCGAGCGTATCCATGTACACCTATGGGCGACAGACGAACTCCCTGACAAAGGCATCCCGCTGCATGGCAAGGAGAGAAGCCAAACCCGACCTTATCCATGTACACCTATTAGCGACAGACAAACTCCCTGACAAAGGCATCCTGCTGCATGGCAAGAAGAGAAGCCAAACCCTAGGTTATCCATGCACACCTATCAGCGACAGGCGAACTCCCGACAAAGGCATCCCGCTGCATGGCAAGGAGAGAAGCCAACAACGAGTTTATATATGTACACCTATCAGCGACAGACGAACTCACTGACAAAGGCATCCCGCTGCATGGCAAGGAGAGAAGTCAAACCCGAGCTCATCCATATACACACCTATCAGCGACAGATGAACTCCATGACAAAGGCATCCCGCTGGCAAGGAAATAAGCCAAACCAGAGCTTATCCATGTATATACCTATCAGAACCAATGGAACTCCCTGACAAAGGCATTCCGCTGCATGGAGCCAAGCGATGCAGGAAGAGCAAATTTCTTGGTTCACTAATATGCAGCTCCTCTGACATTGCTCTGCATACCCGTTGTGTCATGGGAATCATTGCATTCCTGTTCTTTTGGAAACTGTGGATTTGTGGATCACGGATCCCGCTGGCCAATAAACTATGCTTGTATGACATGACATGTATATCACTGATGCATAACTGTAACATCTAGGCAGTTCTAGATCAGTCATCGCAGACACCTTCGTACTATTAACAAGCATCGCTGTCCAAGTAGTATAATCACCGGCATACTATGGGCAATACAGTCCCACGGTCAGTCTAGGTGCCCAACAAATATCGTCTATGTTTGGCCATGATCAGCGAATGCCACAAGCCATCCTGCCTTGGAGTTTTCTGTACTTAGTGCCAATATCTATACAGCCCGTAGAGGATGTCACTGCACACACCTATTATGTGTGCTACATGCCGATCTATAAGAAACCTGACTGTGTACTCTGACGACCAAAAAGAACTTGACAGAGCTAGGGTCTCTCACAGAGCAGCAGTATGCTGTTTTTAAACTACTGCAACTGCAGAACACACTACACATACATATAATTGCATAGAAATCAATAGGCATCACATTATCTTGTGCAAATGGTTCTCTATTTAAAATGGACACTAGAGACATCTTCATATGCATTGAAGTAAGTCCTAGGACTGTAATGGTGTCATTTGATAGATAGACTTGGGATTTCCCATAAGGTTTTAGCTATTCCAGTATAATCATAACAGTATTGTTCCCGTCTACTGATATCAGGGCTGGTCCTGAGTAATCATATCAATATTGTACCCTGGTAATCATACCAGTATTATTCCCGAGTAATCATATCAGTATTGTACCCTAGTACTCATAACAGTATTGTACCTGAGCAATCATATCAGTATTATTCCCGAGTAATCATATCAGTATTGTACCCTAGTAATCACATCAGTATTGTTCCCGAGTAATCATATCAGTATTGAACCTGAGTACTCATATCAGTATTGTACCCTAGTAATCGTAACAGTATTGTCCTTGAGTAATCATATCAGTATTATTCCCGAGTAGTCATATCAGTATTGTACCTGAGTAATCATATCAGTATTGTTCCCGAGTAATCATATCAGTATTGTACCCGAGTAATCATATCAGTATTATACGTGAGTAACCATAACAGTATTGTACCCGAGTAATCATATCAGTAATGTACCCGAGTACCCGAGTAATCCTTTCAGTATTGTACATGAGTAATCATATTAGTATTGTACACGAGTAATCATATATCAGTATGGTACCCGGGTAATCATACCAATATTGTACACATAGATATCGTATATACTGGCTAGATTGATCATGACCCGCTTAAAAGCGGCATTTCAGAGTTCAGTATTTTCTCCCACGATGTAGTCTCCAAAATAATACGTTTTTGTTACTAAACCTATTACGTAGCCGAATAAAGTGTCAGATTAATATAGACAAATTCAATTTCTGATAAAAAATATGCAATTTTGCGTCTGTTCAATTTCTTTTCAAATTACCAAAAGATAAGTTAGTCATTTTGAAGGCTATAGATGCAGCTGATCGTCTGCATCATCCAGTCAGTGAATACCCGTGGCCATGCGCAATTGCGATTTACCGAACTCGACAACTATCCCCCATGGTTAAGGTTTGCACATGATTAATCTAGCCAGTATATACGATATCTATTATTGTACTCAAGTAATGATATCAGTATTGTGCCCGAGTATTCAGTATTCTACCCGAGTGATGATATCGGTGTTGTTCCCAAATATTCGTATCAGTATTGTTCTAGACACTACTATGTATATGAATATCTATGGTTCTAGGGTAATGATATCAGTATTGTTCCTGAGTAATCATATTAAGACTTGACCGGCTAAAATGAGTGCATAAAAGGGTGAAATTAGGGCCTATATGGCCTAAAAAATTAACAAATTTAAGAGCTAACTGATGATCCATATTTACCTATGGAAATGCAAAAGAATGCAGCCACCTGAGACTATGTAGATTTCGGAATTTTGAAAGGGTTGATGAAAATCTCCTGCTCCCCCTTCTATTTTGCCTTTGCTTTCCCTCCTGCCCGGAAATATTCTTTGCTCCAGCCTGGACAATGCCTAATCCTGCACTGACCAGACCATATACTGGCCCTTATAGACGCGCTTTAATGTAATGCAGTCTAGGCTGATGGTACTTGTGTTTGAAGTTCAAGGTAGTCGGTAATTAAGCCGATTAATCAATAGCACTCAGGATGAGCATATTTATCCGATATTGATACGGCCGGAACACCGTCATGAACAACTGGCTTTGTCCATACCTAGAGTGTGCTATACATAGGAATTGAAGCGGAATCAGATAAATATGTGAATACTACATTTCTACAGTATTAATTATCTCTATCAAAGACACGTCCTATGCTTCCGCGCTCTCATATTCGAAATTACTTTTTAAATGAAAAATGGGAGAAAAAGAATAAATGTATAAATTAACTAAATGTGATAATGACTCATTCATTACACTATTTTATTAGCTCTGGTGATTAACCGATATCATTCTATGGGCGTGCTGATACGGGCATTTATTTTGCCAAATATTAATGTCAGTGTCAACATGCGGATATCATGATATAAAATAGAATGACTCATCTATCAATGTGAAATATTATAGAAACATTGAACGGTGAACATTATAGCAAATTCACATATTACCAGGATTGTTTGAAACTCGAATAACCTTTAGTTGGGTGGGAAGAAAGGGATATCGTTTCTAGAAAAAATGGCTAGAAAACGCAGGGCTATGTTAAAAAGTTGTCCGAATGACCTGCGTACTTTTTTCCACCTCCCGAACTCCCCAGATGGGGCCCATGGGTACGAACATATGATACATCTACATCGTCAAATGGCATACATTTTAAGCATTTACTGAGGTAGGCGATTCCGAAAATGGGTTTGTTTTTGCGATTAGAGGTCATAATCATGTGATAAGTGTCAATTCAGGGTCATTTTAGTTCATTTCAGCCAGAAAATGATTTTTGAGCCGAACTTGTCTATATTGTTAGATCAGACTGTTTCTAAGAGGTTTCTTTAGGGCAATGATAAAAGAATGGTGTACACACACACACACACACACACACACACACACACACACACACACGCACACGCACACGCACGCACGCACGCACGCACGCACGCACGCACGCACGCACGCACGCACGCACGCACGCACGCACGCACACACTTACTTGCATGCGCACGTGCTGTAGGCACTTAGAATGCTGCTAGATTAGACGCCATTAAAGGAATATTGCTGCATGTTGGTCCAGCACCTAGAATCGGTGTTGTTACCACATGAAGTTGAAACCGTCATTCCCGGCCAAGGTCCATTAATAGAGCTTGACAGTAAATCACATTAAGATGAAATATGTAAAACACATGGGAAGGCAGAGTAATCAGTTTTCTTCAAACTCTCCCATTGTTGCAAGCATCCGAGGCGCATTTAGGTTTTGTCTATATTGATTTAATGTTATGGTCTCCTCTGCGAGTCTGATATTTGTTGCCTTCTGGAATCTAGTGCTGAAATTCCTCATTCCGTCTGAGCGGGCGTATTCTCTGGCATTCAAATAATATACTCAATCGCTGGCCAACGCTGTTGCGCAGCCCAATATTCAGCTCTTCATCCACATCCCGCCGTCGGGAACGTACCTTCAAAATTCATCCTCACGATATCAGGGAGTTACTCATGTATGAAATTAGTTTTGGCTTCATTCGTGGAGGAGATTGTGGCTTTTAGCTGTTTTGAAGCGATTGGAAGTAGTCATCAAGGGGACTCTTTTCTCAAGTGGCATTTTCAGTTTATCCATCCATAATATGACGTCATAATCAACTACGTGACGTGTCAGATGATTTCAATCATTACGTCATGAATGACTGGAATTAGTCAGTCTTAAACACTTAATAGTCCATCAGGTTGTATGAATTGTGTTCTTTTCTTTTTTTTTAAATATGCTGTTGAATATTTTGAAACTATTTTGACTGGGCGTAGGCAGCAACAGCACCCAGTCAAATTAGTTTCAAAATATTCAACCGCTTACCTGTATAGTTTTCTGGAAATTGATAGTCAGATCGATCCCAACAAGAGCGAGGTGTGGGTGGAGCTTAGCTAGAGATGGGTGGCGCATAGCTAAAACAAGAAAGGTCCATTGATAAAATCACAGTCATCTGCATATGCCATCTCTAGGGGCGTGTTTAACCGTGAGACTGGATTTCTTTGCCATTGTTAATGTTCTTGAACAGATAGTGGAGCTGCGTCGTTGTAATATGTGAAGAGCAGTGGTGATAGACCATCTTCTTCTGGTGATCCTAGCGATATATCAAATTTTGTAGAAAACATAGATTTATCGCAAACAGTTAATTTTGTATTTACCAGTAGGTGTCTTACTAGACATAGTTCGCTATCATAAAAGTCAGCTTAATGGAGGAGTCGAAGAGTAGGTGGTCTTTTGATGGCATCAAATTCACGTGGAATGGGGATTCGCATCATATAGAAATCCCAGTGGTGTGATAGGACTGCGTATGCTAGCATATATTATGTCCAAACTATGTCGGCGCCAGTGCACCGTGATTTAAAGTCACTTTGCTGGTTTCTGGTCAATCTTTCAATTATATCTCTGATACGAGATACGGTCCCATTTGACAGAACTTATCTAATTGTTCTAATTGCGTTCCAGAGTACGACTGGCCTCAGGTTGCAGAGGTCCTAATGTTTTCTTGGGTTTAGGCAGCGCGATGAATTGTGCATTTACTAACCGCATCTATAAGCAGGTGTTCTTCAATGGTAGAGTGGAGAATGTGTGTGATGGGAGCTGAGATGGCATCACCTATATTCTTTAGGAGGGGGTCGTTGTTGATGTCATCTGGCTGACACGTGTATGCATTCTTAGGGCCATAATTGCCTTTTTAAACCTCTGCCATTGTTATTGTGTAAGCCAGCGTCTTGTCTGACGGTCAGATGGGAGGGGAGTCTTGGGGTTGTTGGGGGGTGGGGGGTTGGGGAGGGTGGAGGGGTTGGGGTGTGTGTGGTCAGTGGTTCATCGTGTGTGACGGTGAACTGATCTTTGAACAATTCCCTGATTGTCTCCTCTTTACCCTGGTCAGCGCCAATGAAGTGTCCATCAGGGCCGGATTTATTATTATGGTAGGTGGATGCCCTTGAGCGGTAAGTTGGGGAGGTCTTGGAGGCACATACCCACTTCGCATAGGCAGGAGGCCGGGTGTCCTTCCCCTGAGAAAATTGAAAATTAGATGCTCTGAGAAGCCATTTAATCACTTCTCAGAGCATCTAATTTTCTCAGGGGAAGACCCCCCCCCACCCACGTCCATCTATGTGAGAGCGTGTCGCTTCCCTGCATTCTGTACAGATAAATAACATCCTTAGTTTGCTTCAACTGTTGCCATAAATTTTCAATAAATTTTGGACAGAGATCTAACAATCATCTTATCCCAATGATTCTCAGTGATCACTTCTCCTTACGCGTTAGAATTTTGTCTTCAGAGCACACCTCTAATTCTTGGTGGAGGCCCTCAGAGAATTATTTTTAATTTGATATTGTTGGAGGCCCCTGGGCAACTGCCAGTCTTCCCAGTACTAAATCCGGATCTTCCCCGCTCATCTCTAGCTGAGCTCCACCCAGTGTTAGCTCGTGTTGGGATATATCGATCTCTGAATCCCGACTATCAATTTCCAGAAAATTATACAGGTAAGCTGTTGAATATTTTAACACTAATTTGACTGGTTTATGTTGCTGCCTATGGCAGCAAAAGCACTCAGTCAAATTAGTTTCAAAATATTTTACAAAATGTTTATTAAATAGTAAAGACATGTACAACGTGTCGGACTATTAAGTGTTTAAGACGGACTAAATCGAGTCATTCATGCCATAATTGATTATGACGTCGTCGTACACGTCACGTAGGTGATTATGGCGTCATATAATGGATGGATAAACTGGAAATGTCCTTTAGCCCTGGGACCCAAATATGCTTATTCCGGCTCTGGTTTTATTATCTGCTATGTGTTCCGGCATGCAGTCCTGTAAAGCGATAGTATCGTTCGTTACTGGTGAATGGATTCTGATAAACCTTGCCAGATATATTATCATGCTAACTATATCGCCATCATTATGGAGATCAATCATCGATTAACAACTCTGGTCCGTTTTATAAGTGGACCGTCCCATCCAGCCCTAATATTTTTAAATCGATACTTCTCCAATATT
This sequence comes from Chaetoderma sp. LZ-2023a, assembly GCA_034401795.1. Lineage (NCBI taxonomy): Eukaryota > Metazoa > Mollusca > Caudofoveata > Chaetodermatida > Chaetodermatidae > Chaetoderma > Chaetoderma sp. LZ-2023a. The sequence continues at coordinate 33,092,273 of CM067372.1, read as the reverse complement.
GATGAACGGATCCTGACACATCTTGAGAGGAATAGTATGTCTAACTTTCGCTATCATTCAGGAAACCGATTTTCGATTCACAACCTTGTGGGCTTTAGGAGGGTTCACCCCCACCTCCAACCTTAATTTTTAGAATCGCTACCTGTATTGATGTCCCGGTATCGATAGCACTTGAGGGCAATATTAGAGTGGTCGGTATCGATATCATAACCTTTTTCTTTTCGAGTCACAGCCCTGGCGTGTTTTAAAGGGTACCACCACCCACGCTTCAATTTTAAAATCGACACCCCACCGTTATTAAAATGGATCTGCGTATAGCTTGAGAGTGATGCCATGTATGTTACTCCGACGTAGGGATACAGAGTTACAGGTAGGTGCCAGTCAAAATGATGATGCCCATCAGAATGCAGGTTAGCAAACAAAATTGTCTAGAGTGAAGAAAAAAAGCGGTCATCCATTTCCATTGTACTACTCAGATAGTGTTTGTCTATAAGCAAGCGAAAAATGCAAAATGCCCAATTTTTGTCTGGAAGTTTAAAATTTATTTGATGACAAATAAATCTTCTACAAATTTTAACCACATAATTTTCAATATAAAAAAAAAAAATATATATATATATATATATATATATATATATATATATATATATATATATATATATATATATATATATATATATATATATATATATATATATATATCCTCAGCACTTCAGTGAAAACGGACAAGTAGGCAGGGTGGGGTGGGTGGATTTGATGGTAATATGTATTTGAAATTTCCATAGTTATTGGATAGTAGTTTTAAAAAATGGCAGTTTGAATGTTTGATAAAGGGGTAGTGCCTTGTTTGGCGTGCAGTACGTAACCTCTGCAATTGGTCTCAATGCAATATTGCCTTGCGTCACTTATCTGATGTACGGTGTAGGCTATTTTGCTAAAGTATGCTGTAATTATCACTTGAGTCCCTCGGCAAAATTATCATGTTAAAAGCTGCCTTCATTTTGAATTAACCTGAAAATAATACAAAGAATGCTGTTAAGATTTCCTGTAAAATAATAATTAACCATTTTATTGTTTGTTGGTTCATTTTGATCTTTTACTCTCTTTCTGAAACAAACCTTTGCATAAATTGGCTGCCAATGGGTTATGGCATGCGACCACATACATAATTATGAAAGTATTGTGTTGATATGCTATGGGGGTGGGGGGGGGGCAGCATTCCGTGGCGCAGTACATCTGCATTTTGGGAACAGCTAGGGAAATACTCACAGAAACAAAATCATATTTGTTGAAGGCAGTTTAAATATATTAAGCAATGCCCAAGTTTGAGTTGATGTGTTACGTTTCCTCAACACAATTCCGACCAGCATTCTGAGGGACAAGTGGCGTTTCACGTGTCACATTCAAACCTTAAAGGTCATAACAAAAAAGTAATAATTTCCATGTTAGCCCCACGCGCAACCCAAGTTAATATGCACCCTTCATCAGAGTCCAGAAAATGTATTGTTAACATCTATCTCGTGAGCTCCATGCCAGTTTTAGAAAAAGCACCAGTATCCTGAGGGGCGCCTACCTGTAGACCCTATCCTTCATTAATACAGTTATGTGTCTTAATGCTGGCATATGCAAGTACAACTTTCATGTTTATTTATTACGATCCAATAACACTCGCTTGCACATTCAATCACCCGCTTTCATCGATGTTGAATCCACATTACGCCTTAAAATTAACTACGTAAACGTCACATCTACGTAACGATGACGTCATCTTTACACGTTGTCAGCTTAATCGTTATTACCGGTTAATACAATGAAATATCCTTCTGCGTCATGTGTCGCCCGTCACACAATTGTCAGACACGTACAATGTGATTATAACTCGCGGATGATGTTTACTCAGGGCAAATAAGCATACATGAAAGGTGTCCACGAGTAGAGTTCATTTATTGGAGAATGGGATGGTGGGTAAATAGAGCGTACACTTCAGCTCAGCAATAACGGAACATGTTTCCATTACAAGATACAACGTACTGGTGAGAACATTTACTACATCGTGTTCAAAATTGCACTAACTAACAAGTTTCTCTTTGTGTTTTGGAAACATTTTAACCTATTTATGAGCTGTACCGTGCATTGTGATTGGACAAACACGAATCGGAAATGATACTATAGACAGGTTATGGCGTTAGACTGAGGTACTATTTCTGCTCCACCCACCCGCACTTATGCACATTCTAGATAGCAAAAAGACTTAATCCGCTACATATATATATATATATATATATATATATATATATATATATATATATATATATATATATATATATATATATATATATATATATACCCCCATGTGGTGACCCGGCACCTTGTGTCCCCTAGAGCCACATCTATGATCAACCGCCATCTTGTTTCCCCTAAAGTCACATTCCATGGTGAGCCGCGATCTTGTATCTCTAAAGCCACAGTCCATGGTGAGTCGCGATCTTGTATCTCTAAAGCCACATTCCATGGTGAACCTCCATCTTGTGTCCTCTAACACCACATCACATAGTGAACTGCCATCTTGTGTCCTCTAACACCACATCACATAGTGAACTGCCATCTTGTGTCCTCTAAACCCACATTCCATGATAACCTGCCACCGTGTATCCCCCTAAAGCCACATCCCATGATGAACTGCCACCTTGTATCCCCTAGAGAAAGCCACATCACACGGTGAACCACCATCTTGTGTCACCTAAAGCCATATCACCATGTGGTGAACTCCGACCTTGTGCCCCTAAAGCCACATCTCATGGAGAACCACGACCTTGTGTTACCTAAAGACACATCTCCATGTGGTGAACCGCGATCTTGTCTCCCCCGAATTCCATGGTGAACCACCATCTTGTGTCCCATAAAGCCACATCCCATAGCGAACCGCCATATTGAGTCCTGTAAGGACACATCCCCGTGTGGTGAACCGCCACATTGTGTCCCCTAAAGCCACATCCCATGGTGAACTGCCACCTTGTGTCTCCTAAAGCCACATCCAATGGTGAACCGCCATTCTGTACCCCAAAAGGCCTCATCATAAGCTGAATCGCTTGTATTATGAGACCACATGCTTAGTAACCAAATATGGATGTACCAAAAGCTACTTAAGATCACTTTAACAATATTGTATATGTTTGTTTTCGCAGGGGGAACGTTTTCAAGTGAAGTCTGGTTCTCTCGGTTTCAGTGTGGTCTTGTACACTGTGTTTGCTCTACTCGCGCTTGGCTTCTTGATGGTTAGAAGAAGTCTGACAATGTTTGGGAAAGCTGAGCTCGGAGGACCCGTACCTTTAAAATACCTGTCTGGTATAATGTTAGTCATGCTATGGTTTGCTTACGTTACACTGGCGTCATTACAAGTATACGGGCATATTACTGTGCCCATTTAAAGTTATAGATAGTCAAACCATCTAGGAAAATCCACCCACCGTTTGGAGCCAGAAAATGGTGTTCTTATTGGGGGCGGGGGTCCTGGTGGTGGGGTGTGGTTGGGTGGGTTGGTGGGAACCATCATATATCTTAGAGATCCACCATCATTTGGCTCCAATATAGGGATCCGATCTGTCATTTAAGCGTATGAAGTCATAGTCCATTACGTAACATGGACTCTTATGTCACGATCTCAATGATGTATGATAACTCCGTCCTGAAGCTAGAAAAGTATATCATATCAAGTGTATGAATTGAATGGCGTTTATGCATTTGCAAAGTAATAAACATTCAGTTGAATATTTTGGATATGACTAGGTGCTGCTGCTACCACCCCCCCCCCCCCCTTCCCACCGCCCCGGTCAGAATAGTAAAAAAATATTCAACAGCTTTCCTGTATAGTCACCGTGAAATTACGATTCTAATAATTCATGTTCAAAAGATATAAATTGATTCAACACACGTAGTCCAGTATAGGCGGAGCTTTGCTAGAAATGGACGGGGAATAGCTAGAAATGGATCCCTCTGTTTGTATATGCTATAGTAAGTCTCTTACAGAGACCACCTGTTTGGAGACTGTTTTCGCTATAAGGTGTGCGTATGTTAATTTTGTATAATTTTTGTATAATGTCTAATTGTGCGTGATCGTGATGTGCTTCTGCTGATGGCCCTAAGCACTTTCATCCCCTTCGACATCGGTCTATTCATTGCCATTCTCATCACCAGCGACATCACTGGTTTCATTGATTGACTTCATTGTCGTGTCTAATATTGTATCAATATTTTACATTGCACTGGATAAAGTGAATAATGACACGTGCATATTGACCTTCTCGGATATTGGCTTTTGGCATGTTATCAAATGTTCTTCACGTATAGATGAGGAAGACTAAGTGATATAAAAGCATAAAATAAATGATTCGTCGCTACAAAAGACTCCCGGATGCAAGATGGACTCGGGTTCAAGATGGATTCGGTTACAATGTGGACTCTTACATGCAAGATGGGCTCGGCTACCACAACTTAAAATTATGTATTAAGTTGACTTACGTGTTTGATTTCAAGATGATGCTTTTAAAGCTATCAATATTTTGAAACGTGTATGGCACATTTTACCGCATTGAGCATATGTACTGTTTTCTGCAGCTGTAGTGGATTGCAAACACCCTGCCTCTACAACCAGTCCTCCTTTGTGATTGGTCACTCTATAGGCCCATAGATGTTCCCCGCCCATTTCTACCTAAGCTTCATCCACACTGTATGTGGATCTTAGCTATAGAAATGGACTGGGCGCAGAAAGAGATGGATCCCAATGTTGTTATGTTTACGAACATTTGTTTACAATTCCCAGTCGAAAATGTGAATTGTGGATTATCGTGGTCGATACACGCTAATCTATTGATTGTTTCTAACTATTTATATTGTATTGGTATTTTTAATACGTACTATATTTTGGGCGTATAAATACACGCCCGTTGTCATGCGATCAGACATCTTTGGGTATCGTCTTCGTTAATTGAGTGTGTACATTTAATTGTCATTCTGTTCGAGGAATTACTATCTAAAACGCTTTCTCACTTAATATTAATATTTTAAATTAAAAATTCAATAAAGCCTGTTCAAAATGGTGTTTAATAAACTCTGTTAATAATTTATTTTAAACTTAAGTGTGGACACTTCTGAAATCCTCTATCTAGGTTAAACTAATACATGCATCCTACACATGTCTGCTGTACTCATAGCGCACATTATTCATGTGAACTACACTGCTGATTGTTCTTATCGCAATGAATGTTACCGTAATACTGTATCTAATCGAAATTAGGCCGGCCTGGCCGATATATATCTTTTCACAATGCAATCACGTGCTATTTTCTATACCACCAACAATACCGATGTTACTTACATTGGTAACGTCTATCCACGTGTCCTGTCCAATATTCACAAACACGCTCCACCACAGTCCGTCCAATACGGTCCACAATACCATTAACTGTAATTCTCCTTTCCAGTTTATCCATCCATCATATGACGTCATATTCAAATAAGCGGCATGTATGCTGGTGTCATAATCATGACGTCATGAATGATTTGAAATAATCCGCCTTTAACGCTTAATAATCCGACACATTGTACGTTGTATGTCTGCTATTTAATAAACATGCTGTTGAATATTTTGAAACTAATATAACTGGGCGCTGTTGTTGCCATACACAGCAACAGCACCCAGTTGAATTAGTTTCAAAATATTCAACAGCTTACCAGCATAGTTTTCTGCAAATTGATAGTCAGTGAGTTCAGAGATCGAACGATCCCAACACGGGCGAGGTGTGGGGGGAGCTTAGATAGAGATGAGTGGGGCATAGCTAAAACCGGAAAGGTCCATTGTCACATCAGTCTACAATATCATCTGCCTATAATCATTATTGCTGTATGCTACTGTTAATGATCCTCCATAATTCTTTTTGATTGTGCCGTCGTCCAATGTGTAACGTATTTTGATTGATTACTCAATCAGTTGCTTAGTTTATCGTTCAGAGCTCCGGCTCATGCTCTGCAGTCAATCTGATGATCACTAATAGTGTAAATATGCTTTAGTGAAATGGATAGAGTCGGGCTAGATATTGAGTTTAAAACTTACGTTTAACTTACTTAAGTTTAATTTACAAGATTGGCCAATAATGTAGATTTTCACTTATTAGTGGGTGTCTAGTTGCAGGCCAAATGGCGAGTATTTTTTGTAAATTTATCACTGGAATGGACCTTTTCAGTTTATCCATCAATCATATGACGTCTTAATCAACTACGTAAATATAGGATGGCGTCATAATCAATAGTTAAGTTCGTAACGAACGCTTAATTGATGACGGACTAAGCGTTGTTGTACCAATTGTATGGGTTTACAATTTAATACATATTATGTTGAATATTTTGAAACTAATTTGACTTGGCGCTGTTGCTGCCATAGGCAACAACAGTACCCAGTCAAATTAGTTTCAAAATATTCAACAGCTTACCTGTATAGTTTTCTGGAACTTGATAGTCAAGGGGTTCAGAGATCGATCGAGCCCAACACGACCAAAGCATAGGTTGCGTAGCTAAAGATAGGCGGAGCATAGCTAAAACTGGATTACTCCATTCCAGTCAATCTGCCACTAATGTATGACCTTGTTAATTCGTATTGTGCTACCACGTGATGCTGGTAATATTGTTAATTAATGCCACATGCCTATTCTGATATATACGTCTATTGATTGTTAATAAACGATTTTTGCTCTCTATTTTATATCATATACACATTTTTGTTTACGGACCAATTATATCACATAATGTTAAACTGTTGTTTGGTTTGTATGATGTCATGATCGACAAACATTAATTGTATAATATATATTTATTGTCAAAACAACCCCAAGCTGTGCCAAATATATCCACACATATCTAGCAAATTTAGACTTTTCCAGCGCAGACACAGCCGCCGCCACCACCACCACCACTACACGCTCAGCAGGCCGTATCAACTGTGTCTATATAAAATAGACTAAATACCCATATTAATCAGCGCAGACGGGAGATATTGTTTTGGTACAGGATCAAAAGGAAAACAAGTCTCATCTCATAATAGTTATCCAGGCGATATAACATGAGACTGATCATAACGAATGACATTTTTAGCTTTTAATCATAAAGAACGACATTCAGGCTTTAATAGCGAAATCGTGACACTTATCCAGTTTATGACGGCGGCCGTGATTTAGTTTTCAATCAATCAGAAATATTCTACGCTGTTTGCCCTCAATCATAGAGTATAGGCCTCTACCATAATCTTATAGCTTGGCAGCGCGCTGTAAAAACAATAATGCAGTTAAGCCGTTGAATATGTTGACACTAAGTTGACTGGAAGTTGTTGATAGTGACCAACCTGATGATTATTATATGATACAGAATGTGCGGTATTGGCACTTATGCTAACTATAATAATATCATAGTTATTATATAATAAGGAATGTGCTATATTGAATCTTGCGTGACATCACCCACCCACCCACTCCCCCCCCCCCACCCCACCCTCCTTAGCTTAGCTACAGATGGGTGGAGCATAGCTAAAACTGGACTCCTGCATTGAGATGCAGATAAAGGGATCCGCCGGGAAGCAAAAGATATAGTATCTACATAGGCCTACTAGAATCTATCAATACAATGCACCATTTCAGATAAGATTAGCATACCCTTAAATGACAGGTACATACCATTACTGTAGGTGTATGAGGTATGAACGCCTGCATACCATTCCGCGTTCTGCTGTGCGGATCTTATTAGCAATCATTTCCCTACAAATTCCGCCATCCATGTGCGCGTATGTGGGTCACTTGAAGTGGTTGTTTGAATACATCCATGCGCGCGTAAATTGGAGATTCACTTCACTTCGTAGAAACTACGTCAATTACCGTCACATGACGTCCAGTTACGCCCGATTCTCTGAGGATACGCGTGAAAAATCTCTACTACAGCGATTCTTGACGGACACTCATAGTGACTGACATGCACGCGTACATGCATACGGACATATGGATGTAGTCCTATTGGTTTCATATGATTTCAATTTTTCAAGCACACACATACGAACTACGTATACGCATGCGCACATATGTGCACATGGATGGCGCCCTTAAGCCTTGTCGGTATTGTATGTTCCGTTAGGGCAGTTTCTCATGGAGAGTTTCCTGACAGAGTTGATAGTCGATGACTATAAGATAGCATTTGTTAATATAAACTCGGCCTTCACATGTAATGCCGTTTCATTGCTATGCATATAACTGTACATTGGAGAAATAAATTGTTTTATTTATTATTTATTTGTGACACACTAAGGATTTTGCGTCATTTCTGTGTTAAGTGATTTTCACTTTGCCCACGCTTCCCACCCTCAATTGCTGGGCGCGTATACGGCCTGAACTTACGTGGTCCGATTGGCTGTAGCTTCTATAGAGTTTATGTAACTATCTCTCCCTTAATTCCCATAAAAGTTATGATGCACCTATATGCATGGACAAATTAAAGGTTTTCTAGTCCCTATAGGTACCTTTGAACAAGATGGTTGAATTACTCACCAGACGGTGACATTGGTATTTATAGATGGGGTCCTGGACCTTCTCGTGGAAAATTTTGAAATCTAAACGCCGGCAGAGGGCATTTATTTCATGTATTTCTTGACATAACTATGTGACTTGTATTGGATGGGAAACTATTCAATTATGTCATCGAATAATGGATTTTCGAGGGTGTAAGCACAATAACGACGATTTAATATAAGAGTAGGAATTTTATCAACAAGCGCTGAGTACTGCGCCATGTTTTACGTAATCCAGTAACTTCTACTATAGTCCATAATCCATACAAGATATTCCTACCATCTCGGGGTTGGGGGAGGGACTAATCCTCGTCGTGTTTTTCTGATAGACCAATGTCTAAAATTACTAAATTTAGATGATAGACTTTCGTAGCTTGTAGCTTTCCAGTAGTTATCATACCTCAAAGATAATCCATGTATACTCTGGGACAATCTTTAGCGGTAGGGAAAACTAAATCGACCAAAACTAAAGGTCGATTTTGTTTTCATTACCGCTAAAGATTGTCCCAGAATATACATTGATTATCTTTGAGGTATATATAAAAGCACGAAGACTATCCTTCATGTACATGTCATTTATAATATACATTTCATGTGCACAAACATATCCTTTGCACAGCAGCCATAGTAATGGTCCTTATCATTCGTCACTGCATGTGATAACTTTAGCCGTCATTTACATAAATGTAGCACACCGCCGAATATGCCTAATTAGATATACGGTACATGAATACTAATTGCAAACTGTTAATTTATAGGTTTTAATCGATTTTTGAGCGGGAATCAAAACTACATAGGTTGCATGGCTATAGGACTTATACGAAAATACTGTATTTCTTGCGTTTTGTCCTCGCCATGTGAAATTTCTTTTATAAACACGCAATGACTTCTGCCTAGTAATATTATATTTATGAAGCAAGACGTTTGCACAATGTTTATTTAGCTGAAAACACCGTTAAAGCTATGTGATTATTGCTATGCGAAGGCACACAAAGTGGTTTGTTTATATGCTTTGACCTTATGTTTGCTGCACATGCGCATCCTAGATAACTTATTTGAGCAACAAGTCTGCATCGATAGTCACCATGGTTACGCGCATAAACGGCATGCAAATCAGTGATCGCACCCTCTATTCTAACATGAACTTCTTTAGACCACGTGTCTCTCCATTAGGAACAAACAGCTGGAATTACTGCATTAAGTGGTTTCTGGCTTAACCCTGTGTGTTGTTCTGCAATGTTTAGATTTACGCCACCATTTTGGATTTTGGGTCTATCTCTGTCTCACACGACTCTCCACAAAATAAACAATGTTCCAAGAAACTGAAAGGTACTACATGAGAAGTCCGTGTCCGTTTTGAACAGAGTCAATATCAGTGAACAGTTTTCAAAGATGTGTTTTCATCTTATATTTCACCCTCGATACATTGTGAGTTATCTCCCTTTGCATGTTACGGGCACCTAAATAACGTTTAATGCACATAGCCCAACCCCAATTCTACTGAGAAGCTGCATTTAGTAAAAAAAAGTCAGTATTCTATCTGTTCTAGGAAGAGAAATATAGTTGATCGTGTATTTTGGTAGTCATCTTGACAATTATTAATTAAGAGTTGTCTCCCTTGGTGTATGAGACAACCCTAACTAGTTTTATTGTACATAATCCGACTCCACGACCTTTACACCATACAGTTAGACACCAAAATTATTATTTTAGCTGTTGAGGAAGGCAAGATATAGCTGACCATGCAATTTGGCGTCCATCTTGGCAGCCATCTGGGATTTTTCGAATTCCTCAAGGATGCCAGAGGGGCAGCATGCAGATTCTTAATCAGTCATGTCAGTAAGGTTTAAACATTAAAAAACACCAAAAAAACATTGGGAGTCAAAAATGTTTGCATCAGATAGAAAAATCCAGGTTTGGCACCAGACTAAAAAGCTTATGCCTCCAAATTTCAGTCTAGAAAGTTTATATTTTCTCTTCTCTCCGCAAATGATGATGCTTGTCATCAACACTTTGCAAAAAATTGTAAAAGCATTCCTCCAGTGACCCTTCTTATGATACAAATGCCCTAGATTGTATTATATTCTTATGATACATATGCCCTAGATTGTATTATATTCCACATTATTCACCTGTGCTTGAATGGTAGGTCTTATATGATCTGCAAATGATGTACCATGATATGGAAGTCTTAACACCTCATGTTGAGAAGAAATACAATAACATACAGAAACGCTAACACATCAAAGCCTTCGTCAAGTGCATGCCCCAACGAACATCGCTGCCGAATATTTCATCAAGACTCGAATTATAGGACACTGTTCACCTTTCGTGTACATGAGTGTGGAGCCTTTCAGGTACACGGTACAGGGATAGTAGTATACGTAAGCATAAATGTACATGAAATGTTGGATTCAGTCTAACATAATCCATGTTAATTCTGGGACAAATTTTATGGGTAGAGAAAACAAAATCAACCATAGCTTTTGGTCCAATATGTATGTATGTATATATACTGCTCCTGTTTAATGAATTGGCCAATTTCAACCAAACTTGGCTCGAATGACACTGTCATTGTATACTCCCGAACTTATACACATTGGTCAACGTTTCCGTCAGCCACCTTGGATTTTATGAAAAAATTAACTTTTGGTTTAAAAATCTACTCCTTATTAACCGCTTGACTTATGGTGGTAGTATTCAAAACGTCTCTACAGATATTTAATTGGTTATTTGTTTTCGGTAGCCAATTTAGATTTCTAGGAAAGCGTTTAAAAGACAATTCCTCACTCGTTTGGATGATTTTAAGCAAACTTGTATTATATAATCTTCTGATAGGATTATGTTTCTGGTGAGCGTCGTAGGCCCTCGGTCTTCTTGTTAATGTGCCCGGAACAATTTTATGAGTACAGCACACGCAGCAATCGGACAACTATACACGATCCCTATGCGGGAAGATTGCCTCCAACTCACTGACGGTCCGTGGCTGCTTCACCTACTAGCCCACTGTAATATATACCCATATTTAATGATCTAAATGTACGGGCTATGATAATATCCCGAGTTGCGTGATTTGAGAAGGAGGTAATTTTCACATGTATTGATATTTAATAACTGTAGAAAATACTACAATTAAGTGATGGCGACAATATAATTAAAAATATTACTCGCGTAAATCGGTCTAAACGGTTAATAAGCAATTCTTCGAATTTCTCATCATAAATTATTATGTCAGAAAAATGAGTGATGATGATGATGATGATGATGATTATGATAATGATGGTGGTGGTGGTGGTGGTGGAGCATGGGGGAGGTGGTGGTGGTGGTGGTGGTAGTGGTAGTGGTGGTGGTGGTAGTGGTGGTGGTAGCGGTGGTGTTGTAGCGGCGGCGTTTGCGGCTGTAGTAGTAAAAACATCTTACGGCTGCAATCTGTCCTTTTTCTTTTTTTACATTAGCATCCTCAAGTTCATTGTTGATCCGAGTGTACCGAGGCCCGCTTTCTTAAGCTCGCCTCGTAGCCTGTTTAATCCTTTCACCCATAAATTCCTGAAAAGGTATTTTTTACGATATAAAACTTACTCTATTGAAAATTCTGAAATTACTTTGACTGGACTCCGTTGCTGTCTAAGGCAGCCATGACTTCTAGTCAAATTAATTTCAAAATATTCAACAGTCTTCCTGTATGGTTGCCTTGAAAATTAGATGTGGGGAATTAATTGGTTAACGGGTTAAAAGTCAGAACCGAGAAAATTAATAAATTGTGCACATGTGTGAGCGATCATGCTCATCACTGTCGTATGTGATCAAATAATGTCTACGTTATTCCATTAACGCCACGAGTTGACTCTCTTTTCGGCTGAGGATGCAGGTCAAATGAGAAGTAGGCGGATAATAAGAACGAGTATCTGAAATAATCATGAAACCGAGGCACATCACAATATTTCACATAATTCACAATATGCGTTAGAAGGGCATTATCTCCCTTACTTACCAAAATATTGAAGATATGATACTTGTTGCACCAATAACCAATATTCCAAGGAGTATCACGTGTGCCCATATTACACTGGCAGTGGCTATAATTAATGCGCGTCTATCGCTTCAGCCAGCCTATTCCATTTTCTCTGTTACAATAATCAACTGACATCGCTGGCTCAAAGTCCAACTACTGTTCAATTATCCGACTAACTGCTGCTTTTAATTTAATTTATGCGTGTCTATCGCTTCAGCCAATCACTATAGGGCATACTCTATATTCTTGCAACACCTGGTCATAATTTATGTGCGTTTATCGCTTCAGCCAATCAGATCGCATGCCCATCCCTATAGGCCATCATCGATAGTCTTGTAACAGCTGGCTATAATTTATGCACGTTTATCGGTGTAGCCAATCAGGTTGCGCATCCATCGCTATAGGGAATAATCAATATTCTTGAAACAGCAGGCTATAATTTATTTGCATCTAGCGCTTGAGCCAATCAGATTGCACATCCATCGATATAGGACAATCAATATTGAGTGACAGGTGGCTATAATTTATGCGCGTTTATCCTTATAGCAATTAATGAATAATTAAGCCTTTATCACTTCAGCTAATCTGATCGTGCATCGATCACCATAGGCATAATCAATATTACGTTTTGAATGGCAGGTGATTCCGATATAAATATAAGACTGTTTTTTTCTGGTCATTCTCCCAAAAAACGAGTTAAAATAGATCTTATTCCCAAGGTTTAGAGCACAAATCGAAACGTGCGGAATTTCTGAGCGGTCGTTGCCGGCTCGAGGTTTACAAGAGAGTTACAATGAAAGAGACGGGAAGACGGCCAAACGGTCTTGACACCTTGCCTGACATTTTTACAGGAGGTCCGAAAGAGGGAGGCGACAAGGTTTTTTTACCTACGACCGCAACAAGACACTGCACCGTAGAGTGACACAAGTCGTTATAGGGCGAAACAGATACAGATATAGTGATGCAAACAGTTACAAAAAGCACATGCGTCATGTCCCCTCCGAACGAGCAGTGGGTTGACTCCTCGAGCACCTAGAACTGACTGGGTGTTTCAAGCAATGGACCAATCATGGGGGAACCGAGGTGAAAAAAATTCATGTAATTTTCCTTAAAGACGTCCATCACTCAAGTATCATCGTGTGGATCTATATCCGCTATTGTGATACCGTCCTTAAAGACGTCCATCACTCAAGTATCGTCGTGTGGATCTATATCCGCTATTGTCATACCGTCCTTAAAGACATCCATCACTCAATTATCGTCGTGTGGATCTATATCCACTATTGTGATACCGTCCTTAAAGACGCCCATCACTCAAGTATCATCGTGTGGATCTATATCCGCTATTGTGATACCGTCCTTAAAGACGCCCATCACTCAAGTATCATCGTGTGGATCTATATCCGCTATTGTGATACCGTCCTTAAAGACGTCCATCACTCAAGTATCGTCGTGTGGATCTATATCCGCTATTGTGATACCGACCTTAAAGACGCCCATCACTCAATTATCGTCGTGTGGATCTATATCCGCTATTGTGATACCGTCCTTAAAGACGTCCATCACTCAAGCATCGTCGTGTGGATCTATATCCGCTATTGTGCTACCGTCCTTAAAGACGCCCAGCACTCAAGTATCATCGTGTGAATCTATACCCGCTATTGTGATACTGTCCGTAAAGACGCCCAACACTCAAGTATAGTCGTGTGGATCTATATCCGCTATTGTGATACCGTCCTTAAAGACGTCCATCACTCAAGTATCGTTGTGTGGATCTATATCCGCTATTGTGATACCGTCCTTAAAGACGCCCATCACTCAAGTATCATCGTGTGAATCTATTGCCGCTATTGTGATACTGTCCTTAAAGACGCCCAACACTCAAGTATAGTCGTGTGGATCTATATCCGCTATTGTGATACTGCCCTTAAAGACGCCCATCACTCAAGTATCATCGTGTGGATCTATATCCGCTATTGTGATACCGTCCTTAAAGACGTCCATCACTCAAGTATCGTCGTGTGGATCTATATCCGCTATTGTGATACCATCCTTAAAGACGCCCATCACTCAAGCATCGTCGTGTGGATCTATATCCGCTATTGTGATACAGTCCTTAAAGACGTCAATCACTCAAGTATCGTCGTATGGATCTATATCCGCTATTGTGATACCGTCCTTAAAGACGCCCATCACTCAAGTATCGTCGTGTGGATCTATATCCGCTATTGTCATACCGTCCTTAAAGACGTCCATCGCTCAAGTATCGTCGTGTGGATCTATATCCGCTATTGTGATACCGTCCTTAAAGACGTCCATCACTCAAGTATCGTCGTGTGAATCTATATCCGCTATTGTGATACTGTCCTTAAAGACGCCCATCACTCAATTATCGCCATGCGGCTCTACATCCGCTATTTTAATACTATCACAATTGAATGATCTGTGCAAGTTCATGAAAAAATCTGGTCACATTTTGATCATTTTCATCTTCTTTCATATATTTTTCATCTAGGCTTTGTTTTTATAGAGAGAATATAATTTGTTACTAGACGTTCCTTACCTTGTGATTTTGGAACTTTTATTTATTATTTATCACCATTTATTTTTAATCTGTCCTTGTCGATGACAGCACCTTATCTAAAACCATAAGGGTGATAGCCTCCTCATAGAGTTGAGCAGTGCAGGGTAGAGCACTGAAGTCCCAATTGTCTAATGAAGGATGTATTAACATCCTACTGTGGTACCGTCTAGTCGGCTTACTGTTCAGGTTACTGAGATTGAGTTCAGCTCATCTGAGCAAGTGGACATGTGTGGTTCGGAGACAACAGTCTCTACACAGGACATCTTTGTGAGACTAGAGGTTCGCTGTGTTTGTTAGAGATGTCCTGCAGTAAGGGGCCTGGGAATACGGTCAAAGTTCGCATACTGTAGTAAGCACAGATGGGTGCATATCAGACAGTTGGTTGACTCTGAGCGTGAGCTCAGGCGGTGGTCCATATCGACTGGGTCGCCGGCCAGTTGTCTTGATCACGACAGTACATCAACCCTTTCCAGGTTATCTATGGTCAAGATGGCTCAATGTACAGTCAGGTCATAGCAAGTATTCGTATTGCGAGTCAAGCCTTCTGTGATCGGGATTTATGAAAACTAGATTTCTGGGAAGCAGGAGGGTACATGTGTGTGAGGGATTAGCTCCTTCTTGATTCAGTTTGCCGGTGTGAAGCAGGCGGGCAGAGAGACTCATAATTGTGGAAGGTTGTGTTAACTTCCCAAAAAGGGTCTAGCTGTAGCGAGACTGATTTTTAAACTCGTACGCGAGCATAGATAAGTATCTAAAGAGTTCTCCTATGACGTTGTGGACAGTTTGGAGTGGATCCAGAAGTTGTGACTCTCTGAGCTCCGTGATCTTGATTTCACACGTGTGCGGAAAGGCATCTATCCAAGGTTGCGCTCAGGGCAATGACACCGCATGAGAGACAAAATGCTGCATAGTGAATGAAATACTTTTATATTCGAATGGTATCCTAATTAAAATACCGTTTCTCCTGTTCTTGAATGTGTGTGTGTCCTTTTCGTTGGTGCTTATTTGCCAAGTCATGCCTGCACAGAGAAACTTATTTTGCACACAAACTATCAGGTTAAACAATTTTTTCGTAACCTGGTTATAATACCGACCAATCAATTTTATTTTATATTCTTGTCATTACAACTTTTATTCAACGTTGTTATCTTTTGTTACGTATCGCTATATACTTTCAGTCATTATTTGCATGTGGTTTGTCATGAAATGATATGAGTTTGTAATTATTCTTGCTTCATAAATTATTGCTCAATAAATATTATTCTGTATCATTGTGGATACTGGAAAACACATCTGACCATAACTCTGGAGAGCAAGAGCCTAGAACAAATAGATTTAGCACATATGGCGACATCTTATGACTGCGTTGAGTTTGAGGTCAACGGATCAACTATATTAAACCTGTAGGCCTATGTAGCGGGTACTTTCTTTAAGGGTCGTACGAGGGGTGGGGGGATGTGGGGTGGGGCGCTCTTTAAAGGAGATCACAAATAAGAATTAGATTTCATTAAAAACGCCAACAATAAAGGTTTTCATAATAATCAAAAAGAATTAGTTAATTTTTCACAAAGTCTATCACTTTTAAATTGTCGATTAAATTCATGAATTTAACACCCCATAAAATTCACGGCGTGACGTCACTATCGCGTGGATTCATATTACACGGCAATGACACGTGTTTCCTGAAAGACAAAACTGATGTCTAATACAGTTACCTACAGTTCAGTGGTTCTCTTGCTCTTAATAATGATATCATTAATATGATGGCGTATGAATGAGCTGTTGTGAGCTATCAATGGTGTATGAATGAGCTGTTGCGAGCTATCAATGGTGTATGAATGAGCTGTTGCGAGCTATCAATGGTGTATGAATGAGCTGTTGCGAGCTATCAATGGTGTATGAATGAACTGTTGCGAGCTATCAATCGTGTATGAATGAACTGTTGCGAGCTATCAGTGCTGTATGAATGAGCTGTTGTGAGCTATCAGTGCTGTATGAATGAACTGTTGCGAGCTATCAATGGTGTATGAATGAGCTGTTGTGAGCGATCAGTGGTGTATGAATGAACTGCTGCGAGCTATCAGTGGTGTATGAATGAACTGTTGCGAGCTATCAGTGCTGTATGAATGAACTGTTGCGAGCTATCAGTGGTGTATGAATGAGCTGTTGCGAGCTATCAATGGTGTATGAATGAGCTGTTGCGAGCTATCAATTGTGTATAAATGAGCTGTTGTGAGCGATCAGTGGTGTATGAATGAGCTGTTGCGAGCTATCAATGGTGTATGAATGAGCTGTTGGTGAGCGATCAGTGGTGTATGAATGAACTGCTGCGAGCTATTAATGATGTATGAATGAGCTGTTGCGAGCTATCAGTGCTGTATGAATGAACTGTTGCGAGCTATCAGTGCTGTATGAATGAACTGTTGCGAGCTATCAATGGTGTATGAATGAGCTGTTGCGAGCTATCAATGGTGTATGAATGAGCTGTTGCGAGCTATAAAATGGTGTATGAATGAGCTGTTGCGAGCTATCAATGGTGTATGAATGAGCTGTTGTGAGCGATCAATGGTGTATGAATGAGCTGTTGTGAGCTATCAGTGCTGTATGAATGAACTGTTGCGAGCTATCAATGGTGTATGAATGAGCTGTTGTGAGCTATCAATGGTGTATGAATGAGCTGTTGTGAGCTATCAATGGTGTATGAATGAGCTGTTGTGAGCGATCAGTGGTGTATGAATGAGCTGTTGTGAGCGATCAATGGTGTATGAATGAGCTGTTGCGAGCTATCAATGGTGTATGAATGAGCTGTTGTGAGCGATCAGTGGTGTATGAATGAGCTGTTGCGAGCTATCAATGGTGTATGAATGAGCTGTTGCGAGCTATCAGTGGTGTATGAATGAGCTGTTGCGAGCTATCAATGGTGTATGAATGAGCTGTTGCGAGCTATCAATGGTGTATGAATGAGCTGTTGCGAGCTATCAGTGCTGTATGAATGAACTGTTGCGAGCTATCAATGGTGTATGAATGAGCTGTTGCGAGCTATCAATGGTGTATGAATGAGCTGTTGCGAGCTATTAATGATGTATGAATGAGCTGTTGCGAGCTATAAAATGGTGTATGAATGAGCTGTTGCGAGCTATCAATGGTGTATGAATGAGCTGTTGTGAGCGATCAGTGGTGTATGAATGAGCTGTTGCGAGCTATCAGTGGTGTATGAATGAACTGTTGCGAGCTATCAATGGTGTATGAATGAGCTGTTGCGAGCTATCGGTGCTGTATGAATGAACTGTTGCGAGCTATCAGTGGTGTATGAATGAGCTGTTGTGAGCTATCAATGGTGTATGAATGAGCTGTTGTGAGCTATCAGTGGTGTATGAATGAGCTGTTGTGAGCTATCAATGGTGTATGAATGAGCTGTTGCTAGCTATAAAATGGTGTATGAATGAGCTGTTGCGAGCTATCAGTGCTGTATGAATGAACTGTTGCGAGCTATCAATGGTGTATAAATGAGCTGTTGTGAGCGATCAGTGGTGTATGAATGAGCTGTTGCGAGCTATCAATGGTGTATGAATGAGCTGTTGCGAGCTATAAAATGGTGTATGAATGAGCTGTTGCGAGCTATCAGTGGTGTATGAATGGGCTGTTGTGAGCTGTCAATGGTGTATGATGAGCTGCTACGAGCTAGCAATGGTGTATGAATGAGCTGCTACGAGCTAGCAATGGTGTATGAATGAGCTGCTACGAGCTAATCAATGGTGTATGAATGCGCTGTTGCGAGCTGTCAATAGTGTATTAATGAGCTGTTACGAGGTAGCAATGCTCAACAGTAATGTTGTTCACGCGATGACGTCGTAACACAACAATACGATGACGTCACCCCGTGATTCAGATGGGAAATGGAAGAAAATGACCTTCCGTGTCGAAATTTACTAAGCCTTTTTAGGAATTCGAGAATGGCAAAGAATATATTTTATTTTATGTCCATTATGCACTAATAATGATATGGGTAACGAATACCATTACTTGTTTCTATGTCCATTCTTTGAAGAAGCCCGTGGATTATTCATAGCTACTTATTATTCTACACGACCAAACTACTATAAATTTGAAAAGCTATTGTCGACTCCGAACCTGACATTGCAAAGAAAACTATGCCAATTGGTTGCAAAAGTTATAGCGCACTTTGGGCAGAAATAGAATAGTTTTTTTTCGTTTTGTTTGCCGCGGTGTGCTATACAATGAGAGCAGAGACACTAGTAGCAATAGATATGACACTCTAAAATGTGTACTTATCCCTGACCTAGTACTGAAAAACAACAATGTCGACGACGACGACGACGACGACGACGACTACTACTACTACTACTACTACTACTACTACTACTACTACTACTACTACTACTACTACTACTACTACTACTACTACTACTACCTGTTGTCTTTTTTTTGAAAATCCGACGCTGAGTCGGATACACTTCACGGAGGAACTCCTATGAAAAAGGCTTGCAAACCCCCATAAAAAATCGGATGAAATAGCAGGCTTTATTAATAGAATAACAATACAAACCTAACATATCAAAACAGTGCAAGCTAATACTCTATTATCATATACCACAACATGCCCTGTAGGTGGGGCTTAGAATACACCTTCCGTATCCTCTGCGTGTCGTAAGAGGCGACTAAAGGAGGTAAGGGTGAGGTAACCCTGACAGAAACCTCGAGTGCTGAAGACGGAGGTTCCAGGCCGCACGGCGCACTCTAATAAACCATGGATCCACGCACTTAACGCATATGATCATGTCGATAGTCACTTACAGGACTGGCGGTATGATCAGCGAACGAAAAGAAGAAGAAGAATATACTACAACCGTGGCATAATTACATAGAAAACACAATTAATAAAGAGCTGATAACGTAACATAATTCAACAAAGCCATTACTATTTGCACACCGTGTAGTAGTGGGCCCAAATGGCGAGCATAGCTAACCAACAAGTGGTAAAGCGACTCATCAATAATTAGCAGTAAGCTACTGCTACTCATTGACGCCATTGAGCCGATTCATGACCGGCAGGCTAAGTAGACCATATGTAGTTTAACGTAGCACACCGTATAGTAGTAGGGCCAAATGGCGAGTGAAGCTCACCAACAAATGGCGAGGTGACTCGTCAATAAGTAACAAAAAGTCACTCATTGACGCCAGTTAGCCGATTCTTAAATGCCCGGCGGACGTAGTAGCCTTTATGTAATATAATGCACAAAGCAAAAGTATACAAACTATGACTACATAGATGGCGCTTTGGGTTTACATTCTAAATTTACTTCATTGTAAGTTTTTGCAAATTACCCTGGAACAAATACACCTACAGTAAACATTTACAACAGGAAGCTAATTGTAAGATATCACACTCTGTTACCTTGAAAATCGGATCACCTTCAGAATATTGTCATAATGCTCATTTGATATTTAAATATACTGATTCCCAAGGTTAGGATATTCGTCAAGATTAGAGTCTCCTAAGGCATTACAGTTTTTAAATAAAGGCAATTAAATTAAATTAAAATAGCATTTATCAATATACAGCAAGCAGCGAGTGAGCTTATACAAGTTCCGCTTCTGATATTTTTAGATATCCGTATTCAATTGATACTAGGTCAGTTTTGCACCATACATTTTTAAATCTACTTTCTCTCCCATGTTCTACTAGCCTGTAAAATTCACAATGAATGCAGTTTATCAACAATGATCGAAATATAGCTTGTATGGCTCTTTGATGGTTGTTGCCGGTTTTATCTCTGGCCTCTGAACACGGATGCTTCCAGATGGCCCACACTCGTACAGATAACAGGGTTATTAACAATTCTTTCTCCTTGCTATTAATTATTCGTCTGATAGTTGAGCAATCTTTGAACAAAATTGTTTCAGCCACTAAATTCACATATCTGGTTCCAAATTTAGCAAGGAGCATATTGATATATACCCAAAAGCCTGTAGTTATGCGACACCTAGTAAATAGATGGTCTATCGTTTCCTCCTCAGTATTACATAATAAGCTCCGGTTTGTACTTGTTATTTTACACATGTAAGTAAGATGGCCGACCCATAACCTTCGATGGACTAATCGCCATGCCAGGTCCCGTGCATTTCCTGGCAGACAAGGTAGATGTATTGCTTTCCAGGCATTTTTTCAGTTCTTTGGCACGCATCCTAAATTGTTCCAATGCCTAGCCACAATAGGAGTCTGTCTCCGACTTTGCATTAGAATTCTATACCAGTCTCTAGATGCCATGTTGTATTTTATATGTTCTGACATAAATACTAATGTTGGTTGCAACATATCAATGTTGCCACGTGCTTTCGGCAATTTGAACCATGCAGCAGATATTGCATTCTTTATTCTAACAAATAAGCGCTGAGCATCAATATATCTCATTGATGTTATTCTTGCTACATCTTGCATCGCAATCCATTTACGAGATTTCGGATTTACCAAGTCACGTAAATATTGAATACCATTTTTGGCCATGGAGGGCAAATATAATACATCATCATTACCACGAATCAACTCGTTGCCCCAAAGACTTTGCTCTAAGGCATCTTCCCAAAAATTGGGTTGTGGCATTGATCGTGTAAATATTTTTAAGGCTTCGAGATGTTCTTTATATACATTTGGTATCTTTTGATGATTAGGTGGCAGTTTATTGCACATAAATAAACATTCTACTGGAAATGGGTATACGTACCTTTGGAGAAGTGCCCTTGAAACACTTGACCAAGATGAGTTTGAAGTGAGTAACTTATTCAAGAATTTCAATTTTAAAGAAGCACACTTTGCTGAAACATTAACCAAATCCAGGCCTCCGGCATGTTTTCATTGGTGAAGATTGACTGTGATACTAAATGGGCTTTGTCCTCACATAAGAAGGACAAAAGTAACGTGTTGATCTTTGTCTCTACTGATATTTTGGGCATATGAACTACAGAAGCGGTATACCACAGTCCAAATAAAATTAAATTATTAAGGACAAATGTCCTGCCAAAGACAGTTAGGCGACGTCGTTTCCAAATTAGTAATGCACACGGTTAGCTTGGATATCCTTTCTTCCCAGTTTAGTAATACATTTTGTTCTCTACTAAAGTAAATGCCCAACATTTTTATGGCATCATTTGACCAGTTAATATCCATCACATTGTCAGTTCTGCCCTTCCAATCGCCCAAAAATAAGCCGTTAAATTTGTATTGAGAAACCTTTAGTGGCCTGTCTACGCCACGTATACATATTCCTTGAAAGGTATTGCGTTGCCTCAATGTACCGCCCCCCGCCCCCAACGATTCCATAGCTATGACGAATAGAAGCGGGGGCAGTGAGCAACCCTGTCTGACACCTCGTTCCAACACTACAGGTTCGGACAGCTGATTGTTTCCTAAATAGCAACTTGTTATATCAGTATATAAAATATTTATCCATTTAATAAATCTTGAACCAAAGCCAATATGGTCTAAAGACTTAAACAAGAAATCCCATTCTAGTTTGTCAAACGCCTTCTCGTTATCAAGTGCTATTATTGCTGCTGGGATACAATCCTGTTCAACTAATTGAATAAGGTCCCGTATAAGCAAAGTGTTGTTTAATATTGATCTTCCTGGCACAGAGCAGGTTTGATCATCATCAATGACTTCGCCTAGGACTGCGCCAAGTTTTAAAGTTTGTGTAGAGATTGGTCTATAATTCTGTATTTTATTTCTGTCACCACTCTTGTACATAAGCCGAACATATGCTTGAGCCATCGATGGAGGGAGATGTCCTTGCTTTAAAATGCTGGTTGCTATTTCTTCTAATACTGGCCCAAATATGTGACAGAATGTTTGATAAAATTCAACTGGAAGTCCGTCGCATCCAGGAGACCTTTCTAACTTCATACCTTTGAGGGATTTTGTCAAATCATCAATTGTTATTGATTGGTATCAGCTTTCGCGACATGAATCTGGAAGTCTTTTCGTTATATTAGCTAAAACATCTCTAGTTGCAGTTTCATCGCTTCCCTCAGATTTATACAATTATTTGTAAAATTCGGATACTGTTTCCATCATTTCTGCATTTGAGCACACTGATACTCCATCATTAGTCTTCAGTGAGCGCCTTAATTTCTCTATACCTCTAGCTTTTTCCAAGTTACAAAGGTCACGTGTAGGCTTTTCGCCCTCGGTGTGCATTTGTGCTCTTGACCTTATTTTGGTGCCATCAAACTGATAGTGCTCTATTTCATTTAGTCTACCTTTTAATTTAACTAATAGTTCGCAATAATTATATTCCCTATCATTAATTTTCTTATTAATTTTACACAACGACCTCTGAAGCGCCTTTTAACGCTTTCGTATTTCTCGTGCTTTCCTGATGGAATACTGCCTTGAAATATATTTCAGGTCTGATTTAGCATCTTCCCACCAGTCTGTTATACATTCATACGAACCTCTTCTTTCATCCCAATGCCTTCAACAATTTTCCACACATTTGCGATAGCAACTATCTCGTAGCAATGCTACATTAAGTTTCCAAAACCCATCTCCTCATTTGACCCAGTTAGCATTGTCTAATGTGATGGAAAACATATTGTGATCAGAGAACGTTACTGGTTGTATGTTGGTTTTACACATGTAACCTTTCAGTGATCGTTCTACATAGATCCTGTCTAACCTTGAAGCTAACCTTCCATCGGTTGAAAACCAAGTAAATTCCCGGCCTTCTGAATTTTCAATCCGATAAGTGTCTACCAAGCTTTTATTTTCACAAATGTGTTTCAAAATATTATGCGATGTGCCATTAAAATTAGACCTAGAGTTTCTGTCTTTAGCCTCATCTCATATACAATTAAAGTCACCGCCCATAATTAGGTTTTCAGGCGTTCTGTCTTGAATTATTGTGGAAACATCATTTAGAAATTCACGGCGCAATTGATGAGAGGTAGGTGCATAAAGGCACATCAAATTTAAACTTGTGTTTGGTACATCAATTGATACACAAATCCATTGTCCATTTGTATCTGATGACGACGATATAACGTCAACATAGTTGAGACAGCGGGGCAGGATAAGAATGGCCACTCCTGCACTATTATCTTGTGATAAGGAATAAAAAATCTGCCCTTTTGAAATATCTTTGAGAGATTCATACACTTCAGTTTTTCTGAATTTTGGTCTCTTGTAGAAAAGCAATATCAACTCTCTCATTTGTTAATTCTTCAAGCAAGTGGCGCTGCTTGAATTCGGTATTTAATCCTCTGCAATTGATGGTGCAGATAATCATAATTTGTAAAATGATGTTTACAACCGCCATCATTAGATTAACTTGATTTGTTTTTTTAGCTCGTTTCTTAGACCATTTACCTAATTTTCCTGCGAATTCAATGTTTCATAGTTCTACCACATATTCATATTTGGAAATATCAGAATCATGGCGTAGTAGACGAGATTTCACGCCTCCCGCCGTTTCATATGGCACTAACACTTCACCCCCTTCTGATCGGTACATTACCATTTCATCTTTCATCTGAGAACTCTGTATTTGAATGGACACATCTGATTCTGCAACTGACATTGTATCACCATTCATATCATTTACTTCAATCTCAGATTCTGAGCTATTGTCGTCTTTATGACGCTTATTGCTACTTAAGTTACATTTGGCAGAAGCCTCATTTACCATATTTTCAAGTTGACTTAAATCAAGTAGGCTTTGCGGAAAATCGACTGAACTTTCCGTCTTCTGAGTCCTAAACTTATCCTGTCCTAGTTTTAATTCGTCTTCTAAGGAATTGTAAACTGGCTCTTCTGTAAGGTCATCATTTTTCTGCGTGTCTTTTACAGCCACTTTTGGCTCCACTGCATTTTGAGTATTTTCTTGACTTAGGGTTATACCCTCCTCTAATACTTGAATTTCATCAACTGCAGTTACTTTAACAGGATTTGATGATTTGTTTTTGTCATTTTCAGTGGCATGAACCACAACAACAGCTTCCGTAGCGATTGCTTCAGAAGTATTTGACTCAGTTGCATCCTTTAATGGGCGATTATCTCCTGATACTGAGGGCTTGTTTTGATTTTTTGGACAGCGCCATTTAAAATGGTCAACTGAACCACAGAGCAAACATTTGTTTCGATTGGGACAATCTGCTGCCAAATGGTCAGTAATTAGGCAGATCCGGCATTCTTTAATTTGCTCTCTATACCATAAGGGCAGGACAAAGCTGCCATCAAGCGTAAATCTGCTTGGTAAAGGGCTATCCACTTTGTCAAACCAGATGCGTCTTACACCGGTTTTTTAGCCTTCTGTCAAGGGGATACGTTTCCCGTTCAATCTTTTGCACTTTGCCCTACTTCTTGAGTTCATTCATAATTATGTTCTCTGGAATTTCTAGTGGAACCTTCATCTTCACTAGCAACCTATCTGACTCGATTTCCTCTACGTTACAAACTTCGCCTTTTACAATAAGAACATCTTCTAGAAGTTTTTCCTTGACCCCCTCATTTGACACTGTTACATTCCATACGGTTTTAGTAACATTGATAAGCCCCTGCAAAGCAGCACGTCCCGCGCCAACGACGTCCTTTAACCCATGATACACGTCGATAGCCGTGACACCCCACCCCTTAGTTGTTATTTTAAGGATTAGGGTACGCTTATAGGTTGCCATGCTGTTTTATAAAAAGAGGAAACTCATACTACTGCAATATATAATATACGAATAGAGAGTACAGTCGTATTTTTGTTAGTTTGAACCACTTATTAAGTGGTTCACTAACACCTAACCGATTAAAGTGGTTTCCTAATGCATACTAACATATTACAGTCATATATTTGTTAGCCTGTTCGAGATGACCGGAGACAGCCAACTGACTATAAAGATTTATATAATCAAAGTACTAGGCTTGCGCTTACAGATGACAAAGGAATTATATCTACTGACTCAAGCGATCTTGCCAAATATAATGAGCCAGCCAACAAACTATAGAAATAGCGTACTGGCGCTGGAGAAATGTATTGCATTGACCACAGTAAGAGGAGCCCTATTAAATATCGGAAACCGCCAGCTAAGAGGAGTGTCTTAAGAAAATGGAGACACAAAATCCGCTCCAACCAAGACAAGAATTTACAAATTAAACATGAAGTTTGAAAGGAAATACCAATACGAAATATGTGTACAAAATTTATCTACAAACTCGCGCTAGAAACTAGCAAATTCGGGCAGCAATTGCAGAGCTAAATAAACGCGCGCGTTTACTTCGACTACGACTACACGACTACACGACTACGACTACACGACTACACGACTACACGACTACGACTACACGACTACACGACTACGACTACACGACTATTACTACATGACTACACGACTACGACTACACGACTACGATTACACGACCACGACTACACGACTACGACTACACGAGTACACAACTACACGACTATGACTACACGACTACACGACTACACGACTACGACTACGACTACGACCACGACTACGACTACACGACTACACGACTACACGACTACACGACTACACGACACTACGACTACACGACACTGCGACTACACGACACTACGACTACACGACACTACGACTACACGACACTACGACTACACGACACTACGACTACACGACACTACGACTACAGGACACTACGATTACACGACACTACGACTACACGACACTACGACTACACGACACTACGACTACACGACACTACGACTACCCGACACCACGACTACACGACACCACGACACTACGACACCACGACACTACAACTACACGACACTATGACTACACGACACTATGACTACACGACACTATGACTACACGACACTATGACTACACGACACTACGACTACACGACACTACGACTACCACACTACGACTACCACACTACGACTACGACACTACGACTACGACTACGACTACGACTACGACTACGACTACGACTACGACTACGACTACGACACTACGACTACGACACTACGACACTACGACACTACGACTACGACTACGACACTACCACTACGACACTACGACTACGACACTACGACTACGACACTACGACTACGACACTACGACTACGACACTACGACTACGACACTACGACTACGACTACGACACTACGACTACGACACTACGACACTACGACACTACGACACTACGACACTACGACACTACGACACTACGACACAACGACTACGACACAACGACTACGACACTACGACTACGACTATGACACTACGACACTACGACACTACGACTTCGAGACTACGACTACGACTACGACACTACGACTACGACACTACGACTACACGACACTACGACTACGACACTACGACTACGACCCTACGACACTACGACTACGACACTACGATTACGACACTACGATTACGACACTACGACTACGACACAACGACTACGACACTACGACTACGACACTACGACACTACGACACTACGACACTACGACACTACGACACTACGACACTACGACTACGACTACGACACTACGACTACGACTACGATACCACGACTACGATACAACGACTACGATACTACGACTACGATACTACGACTACGATACTACGCTACTGCTGCTACTGCTGCTACTGCTACTGCTGCTGCTGCTGCTGCTGCTACTACTGCTACTGCTTCTACTGCTTCTACTGCTACTGCTACTGCTACTGCTACTGCTACTGCTGCTACTACTACTGCTGCGACTACTGCTGCTACTACTGCTACTACTGCTGCTACTACTGCTGCTACTACTGCTGCTGCTGCGACTACTGCTGCTACTACTGCTACTACTGCTGCTACTACTGCTGCTACTACTGCTGCTGCTGCTACTACTGCTGCTACTACTGCTGCTACTACTGCTGCTACTATTACTGCTGCTACTACTACTGCTGCTACTACCGCTGCTACTACCGCTGCTACTACCGCTGCTACTACCGCTGCTACTACCGCTGCTACTACCGCTGCTACTACCGCTGCTACTGCCGCTGCTACTGCCGCTCCTACTGCCGCTGCTACTGCCGCTGCTACTGCCGCTGCTACTGCCGCTGCTACTGCCGCTGCTACTGCTGCTCCTACTGCTGCTGCTACTGCCGCTACTACTGCCGCTACTACTGCCGCTACTACTGCTACTACTGCCGCTACTGCTGCTACTACTACTTCACGTACGTGACCATAAACCTACGTGTCTTCACGTACGTGACCATAAACCTACGTGTTTTCAAGCACGTGCCCATAAACCCACGTGTCTTCACGTACGTGCCCATAAACATACGCGTCTTCAAGCACGTGACCATAAACCCGTGTGTCCTCATGTACGCGATCATAAACCCATGTGTCTCCATGAGCGTGACCATAAACCCGTGTCTTCACGCACGTGACCATAAACTTACGTGTTTTAACCCTTTTAAAGATCAAGTCGGCCAAAAATGGCATCGGCAATGGTTTTGAGGAGTCTCCATTTGCAGGCCAAGCGAAGAATATCTTACGATTATTTACCACTGGATGACTGGCCATCGCCAGTCATTCCAGTGGTAAATTTTCAAAACAATCTTTTCTTGGCCTGCACATTGACACTGACTAGCGAAAACTTTACTTAATCCATTAACGGCCCAGCACTAATCTTGATGAATGCTCATTTGCAGGGCAACAGAAAACTATAATCGTAAATTTCAATGGTAAATTAAAAAAAATTGTCTTCTCTTGGCGTGCCTTGAAAAACTAAATATTAACCCTTTAACACCCATATCAGCCAAAAACGGCTTCTGCAGTGGTCTTTAGAAATGTCCATTTGCAGAACAAAGGACGACTATTTGTGAAAATTTACCACTGGAATGACTGGCCCGATAACCGAGCCAGTCATTCCAGTGGTAAATTTTCGAAAATAGGCTTCTCCTGCCCTGCAAATGGATATTTTCCATGAGAAGATTTAAATTATATTGAATAAATTCGTGGGTTAAAGGGTCAGTTGATATGAATGTTATTTTGAGCGCTTTGAGGCGCTGTTGACATAAGACAGGGTAAAAAACCGCACCCATTAGACCCTACAAGCTATTAACCAAGGCTAAGGAGCTGTCGAATGCCACTATCTGTTTATAGTAGATGATTAGTAATGGTCAATACAGCGTCAGGCATACCAGGCAGTGTTTGACTAGTACTTATAGACTTCAAACTAGTAATAGTAGGTTACTGACTCTACTATATACACCCGCAATCAATTAATGTACATGGCATTTTATTGTTTGTTTGCATCGCTGGCCTACAAAATGAGCTTGGATAGAGATTTCAACTCCGCCACAAGCATTCTATAGCTAACATTTTCAAAGATGACGGAAAATAGCGCTCATTTTGTTTTTAAAAAGAGCAATCAGAGATTGGATACTCTCGGTCTCCGTTTTTGTCACATTGTAAGATTTCTTTGATTGTTCGGATTTTCCGGAATTTCGGATTTTTCGGATTTTTCGGATTTTTTTTTTCTCGGATCACGCACGCACTTGTTGTGTAACCCTAGTGTACAGTCACACCCTATTCTGTGTTAAAATCTGAACCAAATCGGCGCAGCATTTTCCGAGATATCAATGGATCCATGATTTGATCGAATCCGGATCTGAGTTATTTTATCAGGAACAGGACCAGCGTCTGGAAATCTGAAAGTTCTTTTGCTGCGTAGCCAGATAGGACACGCAGTTCTTGAGACACATCCCAGGATAACGCTGTGAAGCAGCGTACGCACGTGCGCGCGTAAGCGAGCACGCGGTCTGTTTAGGGTACATTTGTTCACGACGTTTCCAGCCGATCTAACCATAAGCACTCGTTGTGTGTGTAATCGGCGCTTGTCCAAGGCAGATGGATTGCCGCATACGGAGAATTGTGATGCTTATCATTGATGCTATTGTAATATTTCACATTAATGAGATTATTTGATGATATTGCTGCAACCGTTTACTGAAATGACCCAGTTTCCTATCGTTTGGCTGATAAATTGTCTTACACTTCTTGCTATCAGCTGTCTCAATACAAACATAACTGTAGCCTAAGTTGCTTTGTTTTTGTCATAATGAGCATTCCACCAGAGAGATGAATATTTTCCTAACCTTGCGCGTACTGTCTGGAATCTTACGCGCATAGACAGAGCATCCACCCCATTCAACGTGCATAGAAATGCATAGGAGCTTCTCCCATCCCCGCCACTTCACACAACATAATGTTGGCATCTTGTATAGCAGCGATAATTTTACATCTCTTAAACAGATCCTCCATCATCTCCCACGCATCGCCTCCGGATTTATTTAAAGCTCTCACCAATTTGCATGCGGGATAAAATCAGTGGTAAGATCCATGTTTAATACCTGACTATCAGCCGTAACATCAACACACACTGGCCAGAGTTAACATTAACACACACTGGCCAGAGTTAACATTAACACACACTGGCCAGAGTTAACATTAACACACACTGGCCAGAGTTAACATCAACACACACTGGCCAGAGTTAATATTAACACACACTGGCCAGAGTTAACATTAACACACACTGGCCAGAGATAACATTAACACACAATGGTCAGAGGTAACATTAACACACACTGGTCAGAGGTAACATTAACACACACTGGCCAGAGTTAACATCAACACACACTGGCCAGAGTTAACATCAACACACACTGGCCAGAGTTAACATCAACACACACTGGCCAGAGTTAATATTAACACACAATGGTCAGAGGTAACATTAACACACAATGATCAGAGGTAACATTAACACACAATGGTCGGAGGTAACATTAACACACACTGGTCAGAGGTAACATTAACACACAGTGGTCAGAGTTAAGATTAACACACAATGGTCAGAGGTAACATTAACACACAATGGTCAGAGGTAACATTAACACACAATGGTCAGAGGTAACATTAACACACAATGGTCGGCCGTAACATTTGCACACACTGGTCAGACGTAACATTAGCACACAATGGTCAGACGTAACATTAACACACAATGGTCAGTCGTAACATCAACACTCAATGGTCAGAGGTAATTTTAACACACAATGGTCAGAGGTAACATTAACACACAATGGTCAGAGGTAACATTAACACACAATGGTTAGATGTAACATCAACACACAATCGTCAGAGGTAACATTAACACACGATAGTCAGAGGTACCATTAACACACACTGGTCAGAGGTAACATTAACACACAATGATCAGAGGCAACATTAACACACAGTGGTCGGAGGTAACATTAACACACAATGGTCAGAGGTAACATTAACACACACTGGTCAGAGTTAACATTAACACACACTGGTCAGAGGCAACATTAACACACAGTGGTCAGAGTTAAGATTAACACACAATGGTCAGAGGTAACATTAATACACAATGGTCAGAGGTAACATTAACACACAATGGTCAGAGGTAACATTAACACACAATGGTCGGCCGTAACATTTGCACACACTGGTCAGACGTAACATAAGCACACAATGGTCAGACGTAACATTAACACACAATGGTCAGTCGTAACATCAACACTCAATGGTCAGAGGTGATTTTAACACACAATGGTCAGAGGTAACATTAACACTAAATGGTCAGAGGTAACATTAACACACAATGGTTAGATGTAACATCAACACACAATCGTCAGAGGTAACAGTAACACACGATAGTCAGAGGTACCATTAACACACACTGGTCAGAGGTAACATTAACACACAATGGTCGGAGGTAACATTAACACACAATGGTCAGAGGTAACATTAACACACAATGGTCAGAGTTAACATTAACACAGACTGGTCAGAGGTAACATTAACACACAGTGATCAGAGTTAAGATTAATACACAATGGTCAGAGGTAACATTAACACACAATGGTCAGAGTTAACATTAACACACAATGGTCAGAGGTAACATTAACACACAATGGTCGGCCGTAACATTTGCACACACTGGTCAGACGTAACATTAGCACACAATGGTCAGACGTAACATTAACACACAATGGTCAGTCGCAACATCAACACTCAATGGTCAGAGGTAATTTTAACACACAATGGTCAGAGGTAACATTAACACACAATGGTCAGAGGTAACATTAACACACAATGGTTAGATGTAACATCAACACACAATCGTCAGAGGTAACATTAACACACGATAGTCAGAGGTAACATTAACACACACTGGTCAGAGGTAACATTAACACACAATGCTCAGAGGTAACATTAACACACACTGGTCAGAGTTAACATTAACACACACTGGTCAGAGGTAACATTAACACACAGTGGTCAGAGTTAAGATTAACACACAATGGTCAGAGGTAACATTAATACACAATGGTCAGAGGTAACATTAACACACAATGGTCAGAGGTAACATTAACACACAATGGTCGGCCGTAACATTTGCACACACTGGTCAGACGTAACATAAGCACACAATGGTCAGACGTAACATTAACACACAATGGTCAGTCGTAACATCAACACTCAATGGTCAGAGGTGATTTTAACACACAATGGTCAGAGGTAACATTAACACTAAATGGTCAGAGGTAACATTAACACACAATGGTTAGATGTAACATCAACACACAATCGTCAGAGGTAACATTAACACACGATAGTCAGAGGTACCATTAACACACACTGGTCAGAGGTAACATTAACACACAATGGTCAGACGTAACATCAACACACAATGACCAGAGGTAACATTAACACACGATAGTCAGAGGTAACATTAACACACAATGGTTGGAGGTAACGTTAACACACAATGGTCAGCCGTAACATTAATACACAATGTCAGAGGTAACATTAACACACAATGATCAGAGGTAACATTAACACACAATGGTTAGATGTAACATCAACACACAATCGTCAGAGGTAACATTAACACACGATAGTCAGAGGTACCATTAACACACAATGGTCAGAGGTAACATTAACACACAGTGGTCAGACGTAACATCAACACACAATGGTCAGCCGTAGCATTAACACACAATGGTCAGAGGTAACATTAACATACAATGGTCAGCCGTAGCATCAACACACTATGGTCAGCCGTAGAATTAACACACAATGGTCAGAGGTAACATTAACACATATGGTCAGCCGTAGCATCAACACACAATTGTCAGCCGTAGCATTAACACACAATGGTCAGACGTAACGTTAATACACAATGGTAATAGGTAACATTAACACACAATGGTCAGACGTAACATCAACACACAATGGTCAGCCGTAACATCAACACACAATGGTCAGCCGTAACATTAACACACAATGGCCAGCTGCAACATTAACACACAATGGTCAGCCGTAACATTAACACACAAAGGTCAGCCATAACATTAATACACAATGGTCAGCTGTAACATTAACACACAATGGTCAGCCGTAACATCAACACACAATGGTCAGCCGTAACATCAAGACACAATGGTCAGCCGTAACGTCAACACACAATGGTCAGCCGTAACATCAACACACAATAGTCAGCCGTAACATCAACACACAATGGTCAGCCGTAACATCAACGCACAATGGTCAGCCGTAACATCAACGCACAATGGTCGGCCGTAACATTAACACACAATGGTCAGCCGTAACATTAACACACAATGGTCAGCCGTAACATCAACACACAATGGTCAGCCGTAACATCAACACACAATGGTCAGTCGTAACATCAACACACAATGGTCAGCCGTAACATCAACACACACTGGTCAGAGCGATAGTGGGATGTAACATTAACACTCTTTAAAATTAACTGTTAAGAACGTGGTAATATATTGGACAATATTATAGCGTTGTATCACACCGTGAGGGGTTATATGTCGACTTGATGCGCTCTTAACAATGATATTATTTATGTTCGCTCTTGTCTACTATAATATATAGTAATAATAATAGTAGTAGTAGTAGTAGTAGTAGTAGTAGTAGTAGTAGTAATAATAGTTGTAGTAGTAGTAGTAGTAATAATAGTAGTAGTAGTAGTCAATCATAGCACACGCTGTCTTTTGGCTCTGCTAATTACGTCGATTTTAGACGGTTTCTACTACTCACCCATGCTTAATTTTTGTCCTGTTGTTGTATAAGTGTATATACGTTAGCTTAGTTATATTTAATTTTGCAAGTTTTGTTGTGGGAGGTCGCTTTTTGCGACGAAAGTTTTCAGGCTGCAGTAATTTATTTATCACTGCTGTGGCCATTTCAGTCGGCCTCCTCTGTTGTGTATTGCTTTTTCTGTCCTATTGTTGTTGGGATTTTTCCCATTTCACGGTCCGTTATACTAGCACTTTTATTGTTGGCTGACTATATATTCTGGCTGTCCGTGCTGGATTTTCAGTCGTAGAGAGAGTCGCTACATTCTCGGCTTACTGTTGAGCTAGAGCGGCGCTGTATTATCGCCCTATGCGTTAAAGCATGTAGCAAATATAAACAGGAATTGAGCCGTAGGGTGACGACTGGCGGGTGGAGTGTGGGGGGGGGGCATTGACCTTTATCATGGCCTGAAAGAGGTTGTTGGTTCGGGTCCCAAGGTGTTAAAGGGCCTGATTAATATAAGCAGGTCAGTGTGGCATGTTACGGTATGCAATGAGGGAATTAAAGAAAAATTATTGGAGGATGGACTGATTGTCAATGGAGGAGTCTGTAAGGTACAGGAAATAGATTCAGATAAACTGCTAATTAAAGTGAAGACGCCATTAGAAATACCTAATGAACGAATTAGCGCAAAAATGGCCAAATATGGTCTAGTAGTTTCAATAGAGAATGAGACGTACCAATTTGACAGATCTCTAGAAAATGGAGTTAGACGAGTGTGGATGAAGGATATTTCAAAACCTCTTCCAAGTACGCTCTCAATTGACAATACGTTTTTTCTGCCGTTATGGTACAGGGGCCAGATCAAGACATGTCGCATTTGTACCAGTACCGACCACCTAGCTAGCGCATGTCCGCATAAGGACAAATGCTTAATTTGTGGGTCAACTGATCATTAAAAATGGCGATGTAAGGAAGCAACAAAGAATCAAACTCGAGGTGCTTCAGAACCAAAGAATCGCCATGAGCCTGAACCAGCTGCTGTAGCTGCCGTTTACAAAACGGCTACTGCAGCTGATGTTCATAAACCAGCTAATCCTGTGGTAGTAGACATGGCAGATTCTATTGAGGTTTTGAGCGAGAACGTGACACAAACTCCTGTACCAATGGCTAAGGATGTTAGTCTAACATCTGATTCAGAAAGTCTACAACTAAGGCAAACAAGATTCAGATCACAGTCCACTGAAAGCGCTGATAATTCAATACTAGATCAGGCCTCTCTGACTGTTACCTTGAAAGGTGTGGACGGTAAAACAGATATTGCTGTTGGAGCCAGCAAAGAATTAACAAGCACCAGTTCCAGCATTCCTCGCAAGACAGAAAGTAGTCTTAAGCGACAAAAAGATGACTCAAGTTCAGATTCTGATGTTGAAGAAGACCATGTTCATGATATGTTATATGATTATGATGATAGCGTATCTGTTGCTGATTCGGATATATCTGTCAGTACACATAGTTCTCAAAATGCGGAAATGGTTATGTACCGCTCAGAAACAGGGCAGGTATTGATCCCTTACATAACAAAGAAGGGTGTGCGCTATCGTCAGTTACAAAATGATTCTGATGTATCAAAATATCAACATCTGACAGTAATTGAATTAAACACCTCAGAATTCAATGAAAAGACTGGTAAATGGGCGAAAAAGAACTTGAGCAAGAAAAACAAATCAAATTAAAATATGTCAGTTTTAAATTTATGTTTTAAAATATTTTTAATGTTAATTTGCACATTAAATTGCAGAGGTTTAAATGACGAAATAAAACAACATGTACTATTAGATGAATTAAAGGCAAGAAAAGTTGACATTATTATGCTTCAGGAGACAAAATTACAAGATATAGAGGTTATTGAAAGGTTCAGGTGTTTGACGAATGGAGAACTCTATTACTCTGTTGCCAATGAACCGAGTGCAGGTGTTGCAATTTTGTTTCTCCCAAAATGCCTCAGCTGGATAAATATCATTTCTTCTTCATCTGATAACAATGGGCGGTGGGTTAAAGTTGTAATCGACATAGAAGGGTCAAATTACACTTTAGTTTCAGTCTATGCACCGGCGTTGCATTCTGAAAGATGTACATTCTTGTCCAGTATATGACCAATTCTTAATGATAATGCTGACAATATTATCCTGGGTGTTGATTTTAACTGTGTTATGGATGGGACGCGAGACAGAAGGTCACTTTCTAGCCATGGTGACACATCGCATGGCAGACTTAAAGCTATATGTGCTGCAGAACATTTACTGGATAGTTATCGAATATTAAATCCAGAGGGTCGTGATTTCACATGCATTCAAATAACGGCCAACTCGCCTCTAGAATAGATCGAATTTATATTGAAAGAACATTGAAAGGAAATCTGGTAACTGCTGGTATGTATCCCATTACGTTCTCTGACCATGACATGTTTTACATCACGCTGGATAATGCCGACTGGGTTAAACGCGGGAAAATTAATAATTCGCTGCTAAATGAATCTAAATATCAACCTTGTGTTAAAGGTTTTTGGCAACATAAGCTTCGAAACTAAAATTCCCATGACAATTTAATAACATGGTGGGAAGATGTAAAAGTTGGATTTGCCCACATTTCAAAACAATATGCCATTGGGAAAGCGCAAATGATGCGCAAGGAGAAGAAAGCACTTGAGCGTTCTCTGTTTCTCCTAAGTAGGAAGGTTGTGAATGGTGATAGTCAGCATAGTGAACGGCTAAGCGATATAAAATCAAAGCTTACGCAAATAGATAGATATAGGGTTGAAGGTGCAATAACTAGGAGCAGAACACAAATGTATATCAAAGGAGAGAAACCAACGAAATACTTTTATGGGCTCGAAAAATCTAGAGGAGTTGAGAAATTAATTAGGAGTTTAAATAACAACGACAACGGCAACAACGACGGCGGCAACAACGGCAACAACAACAACAACAACAACAACAACAACAACAACAACAACCAAAATTGCTCTACGCAAAAGGAAATTATGGAAACGATAGAAACATTTTATCAGATGTTATATAAATCTGATAATAGTAATGATATAAAGTCATCTGAGATGCTAGCCAATGTCAAAAATGCATTCTCAAAATCGAGCACGGAATTCTGTGAGCTGCCATTAACACTAGCTGATCTGACCACTTCTCTAAAACATATGAAGGCTGGCAAAGCTCCAGGAAGTGATGGACTTAGCGTGGAATTCTACCAGACATTTTGGCATCTCATTGGGCCAGAGTTTATTCAAGTAATAAATGAAATTTTCTCACATGGTAGACTCCCTTCTACCATGTCGCAAGCATATGTTCAACTTATATTCAAGAAAGGGAATCGACAGAGCCTAGAAAATTACAGACCCATCTCGCTCCTCTGTGTCGATTATATTATAAGATTATTTCGAAAGCGCTTGCTAAAAAACGTGCTAGTGTTCTGGATGAAGTTATCCATACCGATCAAACTTGCTCTATTCCAGGCCGCTCTATCTTGACCAATACATTTTTAATTAGAGACATTATACATTCGGTTGAGAAAGATAATGCCCCAGGAGCCATTATAGGTTTAGACATCGAAAAGGCGTTTGATCGATTAGAATGGGAGTTTATGTTTAAATCACTCAGTCACATTGGTTTGGGACCAAATTTCATAAATTGGATCCGAATTCTCTATGGCAATATTAGCAGCAAATACCTCGTAAACAATTTTAAAAGTCAGCCCATTATTTTAGAGCGTGGTGTGCGTCAAGGGTGTTCATTGTCTCCCGTGTTATTCGTCATAGCAATGGAGGCATTAGGAGCAACCCTCAGGGAGGACCCACTTGTTCATGGTATAGATATTCATGGTGTAAATCGGCCCATAAAGGTGTCTCAATATTCCGATGACACAACTGTCTTTGCGGGCACCAATGCTGATTTTAAAAGGCGTGACACGATTTTATTGGATTTTCACATGACCTCTGGCCTGAAGATAAACAAAGCTAAATCAGTTGGATTATTTCTGGGTCAGTGGAAGAGTAGGTGTGATAAGCCACTGGACATCCGATGGACAAATGAATCAATTAAGATTCTAGGTATTCACTTCAGTAGAGAGGGTGAAGAGAGCCTTAACTGGGAAGAGAGAATAGCTAAAATGAAGAAAACCTGTAATGCGTGGAAGCATCGGCATTTTACTATTTTCGGCAGAACCTTGGTTATAAATACCTTAATACTTTCAAAGTTATGGTATACAGCCTCTGTTATATATATGCCCAAACATGTCGAATGTGAAATAAATAGAATGGTCAGAGAATTGTTATGGGAAGGTAAGGCATGTCTTGTATCACAGGATGTTTGCATGAATGATTTAATTCATGGCGGGCTTAATCTTGTAGATGTTAGAATGAAGAGCATGTCATTGCGTTTCAAATTTTTAAATGCATTGCTTCATTCTGATATTCAGTGGGCAAATGTATCAAGGTCGTTAATAGAAAGCTTCATAAAGCCTTTCTCAACCAAAAGCTTTTTTTGTGCCAAAAATCCTCCCGCGAATTATACGCGAGTTCCTCCGCATTTTCTCGAGCTAAAAACTGGTTTTGATGCGTTTGTTAAAGTTGACGATGTACCACTATACTGGGAAAATGTTTTACAATTGGAGCTATGGGGCAATAATCACATCACTCATCAAGGCAAAGCTATGTACTATCCATCAATGGCAGGGAAAGGAATTAAATATGTATGTGACATTGTTGACCATATTCGGAGGGAATGGAAATCATTGGCTGAGATTTGCTATGTTACTGCTCTAGATGCTACGCGTCTGTTAGCTCGCATACAAGAAGCTATACCGAAAGCTTGGTTCTCTCTATACAGTGCCGATCTTACTGATGAAGAAGCTGAACTAAAATTCATCAGTAAGGATAAGGAATTTTCCTGCAGAATGGCAGTAAGCAGCTGGTATAAGCTCCTTAGGGAACTACATGCTATACCTCCAAGAACTATGTATGCATGGGAGCAGCATGGTTATAATATTCCGAACTGGGAGATAATATGGAAAAACATACATTTACCGAATATTCCCAAGAGATATAGTTTGGAGACTAATACACAGAAAACTTTGGGTTAAACATATCATGACAAAAGCAAAACTGTGTGCTGAAGATGATAATAAGTCCGTTTTCTGTGTAAGCTCTGAGGAAACATTGGTACATCTATTCGTTGAATGCCATGTTGTAGTTCAGTTCTGGGTATATATGTAAGTAGGATTTTATCAGATCTCGGTGTTCCTACATCGGACATAACACTACACAATATTTTATTTCATGACCTTGCAAATGAGTCACTACAAATAAATAATACAGTTATTGTGTTAGTCTGCTTAAGCATTGGAATTTGGAGCATTTGGAAACATCGCTGCTCCGTAGTGCATGATGCAAATGCTACTCTCACACACGATCATTTAAAATGTTTAAATGGGATATTTTATGTGTTATTGTCACATTGTGTTAGAGGCGAATGCCATAAGTATATTAAAAAACAAAATCGAAAAACGTTTAAAAGAATATGGTGCAGAGGTAGATTAATATCATTTGAAAATGACACTCTATTCCTCAAAACACCACCCAGATTATTTAACCTTTCATTTAATGTGCCGAATACGTAAATATTGTAACACTTATATTACATCCTTGTCAATTTGTGTATAATTTAATGTTGATTATGGAAGTATATTTTTAAGAATAAATTTTTAATGTAGATTTACCATTTGGTAGGAAATCGTTTGAATGGAGGCTGTTGCAGCCTGATGTAACTGCCGCTTCCAGTCATTCGGTTTTAAAATTATCAGTCGTCTGTTATTTGTTTTGGACAGAGCAAAATGCACTGTAAAATTCTGGCCTAAAAATCATCCTATGTTTATGAATTACAAACGATCCAGTATTATATTTTGGAACCGCCTAATCATTGTAGCTAAGATCGTTATAAAATAGCAGCGAGTTTTGTCAATGTTTAACAATGTACAATCCCGGATAATTTTAGAATCTCTCTCAAAAGGTAAAGAGAAATATTTAAATGCCGCGGAGATATTACTATTGCGCGCCGCGTTGCTGACAAAGTGTTTGCGTTTAAATGCTCGCGCTTTGTTGGCTATATAAAAGATTTCCCGGGCCTATTCAGAATAGAGCATACTAGATGTTTAATTTGATCAAAATAATGAACGTATGGCGTTTATTTTATTAGTATATACTTACTTTGACAGAACAGATATTTCAAAAATACTATTAGGACGAAAAGACTGATAAATATGTAATTAGATTTTTAATGTTAATTAACTTTTAATCCTTTGAACCCAGACTTCCACGAATATCACGTTCCGGACAATCGTACGTGTAAGCTGTTGGATGTTTTGAGACTGTTTGGACTGGAACCCGTTGCTGCCATATACAGGAACGACTCTCAGTTAGTTGTGTTTCAAAATATTCAACAGAATATTTATATTTATTAAAATAAAAATGATTTCTTTCGTGTTTGTCCCTTGGAGTTCAAAGAGTTAAATATGTATATTTATTGAGCAGCGATTTTGAAGTATTTTATTATACTGAAAGACAGATGAATTTTTGAAAGGGTTTTCCTTTTCACTTGCCGTTTATTTACTGTTTGTATGCTTGTATGTTGTATGATTTGTACGTCAGTCGTTTGTATATTTTTGGATATGAAAGGTTTTCCGCACGATCCATTGATCGTGTTATCAATAAAAAAAGAAAAAAAAAGTAGTAGTAGTAGTAGTAGTAGTAGTAGTAGTAGTAGTAGTAGTAGTAGTAGTAGTAGTAGTAGTAGTAGTAGTAGTAGTAGTAGTGAGACTCTTATGCCTCGATCGTTCCAGTCACCTGATCATGGCTAATGAATAATTATTGCAATGACTTCTTGATTACTGATTTGATGTCATATTTGAGGAATCAGGATAAATAATGTGATATCGATGCCGATTACTAGAGCTTGGTGTGAATGGAGTAGCTTCAGTAATCAGTTAGATCGACACCCAGTTAGATATGTCTATACCTGGTGGGCTATGGAACATACTAACTGTAGTCACTATAGACACGTGGTGGATAAATACACCGCATTTGTTATTCTATATAACTTTTGGTGCCAAATAAAGGCGTTTTTTTTAAAGACATAGTAACTTTATGACCATTTATCTTAAAGAACAGCCATCTTTTGGACCCAAAAGTAGGTGCCCGCTGTTGACAGGTTAGACTGTGATCTGTCACAGTGGCATATGGCGATGTAATACAGCAAATATTATCATTGGCAGCATAAGCCACAAACTCCCAAAAGACCACTAAGTTCTCTACAGTCGGCGGGTTTCTTAACAAGAATGATCGATGAAACTATATATTATTCTCCATTCTTCCTGCTCTGGTATTCACCGTGTGTGTTGATCGTGATGCTAATGCTGTCGTTGTGAGGTTGAGAGCTTGTTACGCAGCGCGTACAGGCACCAGTGGAGGAACTGTTCGCGTGATTCTCGGATTCTCGTCTGTTGCTTCAGCCACAGGGAACACACATCCCAGAATGTCAGAGGTGATGAAGAGGCTGGCTGGCAACACGCTGCTGCTAGACACAAGACTATTGATAATGAATAAGCACTAATTAGTGGGGGAGATAATGCCTAAATAGTTTACAATGTGTGTTATTATCGGGTTGTTGCACCGGACCCGCGTAATCAGTCATCCGCGTGTTCAATAACGCATCATCAAAGAGAACTGGATCAAGGTTAGCGTCTCGCTAAATAAATTAGAAATAATAAAGAAAAACGTAGGAAGAACGTTTTAGAACTCGAGTGAGTTGGTTAGTTCAAAGTGACTGGTTCTTACTTTCCTGTTAGAGAGTGGATATGATGAAGCGTGGAACAGATGACGCGTGCCGATTCTCAGTAAATCGGGACTATTATTTTGGCGCGTGTGTACTTTAACACTTTAAACATCATGTGTTGTTAGCGCATAATCTGAAACCATCAGGTAAGTGGAGAGTATTCCCCAGGTGAGAGGTACTCTCAGATAGGGCCTATAAGAAACAGATGCGGTGAGGGGGTCTGGGTGGGTGAAGCGTTGGCTATAGCGTCTTCCAATTTACACACACACGCGCACGAACACGAGCACGAGCACGCGCACGCGCACGCGCACGCACACGCACACGCACACACAAGTAGGCGAAACTTAACCAATATTTTGATAATGTTTTT
Source organism: Chaetoderma sp. LZ-2023a (assembly GCA_034401795.1). NCBI lineage: Eukaryota > Metazoa > Mollusca > Caudofoveata > Chaetodermatida > Chaetodermatidae > Chaetoderma > Chaetoderma sp. LZ-2023a. Next base: position 33,049,683 of record CM067372.1, on the reverse strand, counting down.
ACTGAATGTTACTGAATGGGACTGAATGCTGCTGAACGTGGTTGTTGCATTTTCATTCTCAAGTATAGTCAGTCAATTAACTGAAATGTTTGAAAATAAAATTGTATACTTTTAGAGGCTTAAATTGTGTGCCTATGGATGTAATGAAACGAAATAAATCTTAACTTATGATGATTTCATTACGTATAAATTAATAAAAAATTTTAAGATACAAAATTGAATTAGAGACATTAATTCAACTTCACAGCTAAAATAATTATATTAATTTATACGGAATGAAATCATCATAGGCACACGATTTAAGCCTATAAAATTATACAATTTTAATAATTTTATGTTCAAGCATTTTGGTGTGGATGTGTACCTTTAATCAGTGAAATTACGCCCCTAATTAGCAATGCGAGTTTTGCGCTAACAGGTTGTACTGACATGTCCTTTTCAGTTCTTGTTGCTTCGATATATATCTATTTGGCTGCCGGCGCATTGGGCATAACATATGAACCATATGCCGCCATGCACACATCGTTTAACACGCTAATGAAATAGTGTGCTAACAATTCAATTAGCATCAGCATGTTTTGATGAGGCGGGGTCGGTGGGGTAACGAAAATAGGATATGAAGCGTGTTCTACGAGAGAATGATTCGAGTATGGTATTACTTTCTTTGATTAAATTTTGTTATTTGGACCACCATGTAAAGAAGATAACCTACACTTTTCCAATGAACTCTTTTCCATTTCTTTTGCTTTAGACTATAGGCAAATAATCTCAAAACGTCTCGTGGCATCAGCGGTATCTAAATGTTATAAACTGTCATCCAGGCAATTATCATCTATGCGCTTTACCCGTCACACAAATTCTGGATGACAGCTGTTGTATTTTACCATGTCATGAGCTATTTTGTGAAAGACGGCGGTGGCCGGGCGTTGTGGCAATCCTGTGCTATACACACACTCGATAGTTCAAGTTCACTTTATTGCGCTCAGGACAATCAAGGACAAATCTACTAATCATCGTGTTATTAAGATACACCTGGTGGCAAATACCTGGAATCGGGGTGGGGGTGGGGACCGTGGTGGTGCTATCGTACTATTAAATATATAAAGTCATAGTGTTGCCATGCTCGACGAGACGGCACAAAACATACACAAATAGTCATGTCATACGCGTTTTATAATGCGCAATATAGTTCGAAAAAACCTTTTACACGCATGGTCCATTCCTGCCATTGCTATCTTAGAACAACCCCAGTTTGTTTCTAAGCAGATTAGTATCACAAATAAGCAACAAGCAATGCACATAGCCCGTTACTAAGTTGTATTCATTACCATACTATTTAAGGTACCGTAACAAGAACAGTCATTGAATATGATAGTTTGATTTAACCGCAGTTAACGATCCTACTGATATCACAACCACTGCTTTCCTCACAATTCTCCTTTCCGGAGTTTATATCCATCCTCTGACCTCGTATGCCGTCATAATCGGCGTATGGTGACGTCACAATCATTACGTCACAAAGGGTTCCATATCAAATCTCAAATAGTCCGGCACGTTGTATGACTTGTATGTCTTTGTAATTCTTTGCTATTTAATAAACATACTATTGAATATTTTTGAAACTAATTTGACTGGGCGCTGTTGCTGCCTTAGGAAGCAGCACCCAGTCAAATTAGTTTCAAAATATTCAACAGCTTACTTGTTTGTTTTTTTAAATTGATAGTCAGGGTGTTCGGAGATCGATCGATCCCAACACGAGCCAGGTGTGGGTGGAGCTTGGTTAGAGATGGGCGGGGCATAGCTAAATCCGAAAAGGTCCATTGGGGGAGTCCAATTTTAGCTATGCCCCACCCGGCCATCTCCATCTAAGCTCGACCTACGCTTAGCCCGTCTTGGGATCGATCGATCCATACACTCGTTAAATATCAATTTCAAGAAGACTGTACAGGTACGCTGTTGAATATTTTGAAACTAATTGGGCTGGGTGTTGTTGCTACCATATGTCATGGATACCAAAAAACCGTAGCACAGTTACTGTTTACAGGCATCTTTTCTTTCTCATTCTATGTGCAAAGTGAACAAAATGCATAACACATTTGTTTCTATACCAGATGATGAGGCATTCAACCCTCTGTTGACAAGATGCACCCACCTTAGTTTATACGCGTCTCGGCCCATTCTTGGGTTGATTCAAGATGACGGACAACTGATCCATGTGCCCATTCTGACGTCGCTTCATGTACGACTCAGCTGTGATTAAGTCACAGCTGTGCAATGCCACCGCTGCGATCGTGCACGATCCAACTACTATTAAGTCAAAGCTGTGCAATGCCACGGCTGTGACCATGCATGACACAGCTGCGATTAAGTCACAATTGTGCAATGCCACCACTGTGATCATGCACGATCCAGCTGCGATTAAGTCACAGTTGTGCGATGCCATCGCTGTGATCATGCACGAGCCAGCTGCAATTAAGTCGCCGTTATGCAATGCCATCGCTATGATCATGCACGATCCAGCTGCGATTGAATCACAGTTGTGCCATGCCATCGCTGTGATCATGCACAATTCAGCTGCGATTAAGTCACAGCTGTGCAATGCCATCGATGTGATCATGCACGATCTAGCTGCTAGTAAGTCACAGCTGCTGTGCATTGCCACCACAGTGACCATGCACGATCCAGCTGCGATTAAGAAACAGTTATCCAATGCCATCGCTGTGATCATGCAGGATCCAGCTACGATTAAGTCACAATTGCACACTGCCATCGCTGTGATCAGAAATTGAGTTAGAGTAGATTCGGTATCTGCTATGCTGATGAAATGTTTTCAGTTCACATGTAAATGCATACACCTGCTATCGTAGCAAAGCCAACATCCACGCTTGAGCATCTATCAATAACATAGCATAATACTGTAATGGTGAATAAATCCCATCCCCAAATATCTTCTACCTTGGTGGCGTTCCAATAGTTTGCACCAAGGCTTGATCATCAATAATGATGCATGTTTTATGTTCTGATAAGTTCACACGCCTCTCAGCTTCCTATTCAAACAAATTGTTGTTTGTGGATTAGGACTTTGAGCTCGGATGCCAGCTATAGAGAGTGCGACTAGTGATGGTTCATATAGCACAACATATATTTTGTCCTGTATCCTTGGCCAAGCAGTTGAAACAACACGTTACCAGCTCGTGTTCTTCTACTCCTTTGTGTTAGCTCCATCTTGGTCTTAGCATTGTAATGGTATATTGTTTTTGGGACTAACCCTTTGCGATTCTGTCACTTTCAGACAAAACCACACTTCCGCTTTAAACAGCAGAGTTTGTTATCATATCCTATCTATGGCTTTGGACAATGAACAACGTAATATACGTTCAGCGGCAACGTCCGGGGTTGGTCGCAAGACAACCAATTTGCACAACATTCTGAAAATTGTTCACATTGGTTCACAAATTCTATTTCGCTGCCAACCTGCCGAGGTTCTTGTTTGCAGAAGGTACACTCTCGGTATCCTCTATAACGCTGACCAAGCATGCTAGATGGCTCCAACACCATTTGTTTCTAAGAGGTTACCTTCACATTCACCATATTGCTCAGATGTACAGACATGATTGCCCGCTTTGCTTCACAACAAAGTCTATATTCAGAAGCTGTTGGTATATACCTTGATGGGAAATGTCAAGCCGATGTACATCTGCGGCACAAACTGTCGCACAACCATCCCACATAGTTATCATGATCATAGTGTCAGTAGTAAGTAATTTATCCATCTTCCATTCGCAGTATGGCCAGGATGTATGCCTTTTCGCGTAATAAGAACCATCTTAATATAGTGTCTTCAGTAAAGTTTTTATTTAGTGGCAATCTCTAATAATGCGTATCTAATAGTTAGAGTAGATGGGGTATCCACTATAAGTTTGTAAGTTCTCATGGTTTAATTGCATCATTTGGCCAAGATGTTGTTACTATCTATGCTGTCTCTCAAAGACTGAACACTCTGGCAGCGCTGTTGAAGATTAGAATGGGTGTTATACAAATATTCGCGGCTTTACGGTATGTGATCCATTTATAGCCATGCTCCACCCATTTCTATCCAAGCTCCGCCCACGTTTTACGCACGTTGGCATCGATTTAAAAATTTGAAACCCGAGGTCCCAGAATATAGTTTATCAAGGTAACTATTTGCGTAAGCTATTGACTATTTTGAAACCAATTTGACTGGTGGTTCCCGTCCAATTATTTTCAAAATATTCAACAGAATCCTGATTAAATTGTGTATTATTCATCAAAGACATACACTTTGTACACTTCCGCATTTTGATTGTGACGGCAGCTAACTCGTGGCGTATTTGATTATGACGTCAGAATCTTGAGCAACGGAGATGAAGGGATCTTGCTATAAAACATTGGACGCTCCCAATGAATTTTCTTGGTACATGAGTGCAACTGCTCGTGACGTCATGATCAATTACGTCACATATAGGCTGATGTCACAATTATAATTGACAGAGAATACTCCGTCATAAAGCTGCTGGAGAAGGTCATCAAGTGTACATACGAATTATGATGGATTTACTTTCCCGTCATGAGTCACCTAATATTGATATTGTCTTCAGCCAATTGGAGAAAACTAACATTAGCAAGATTGGAATGGCACTGGCAAACTGGCATTCCCAAGGAATCATGCATTATTTGTCACCGTTGTGTCAACATGTTGTGCTTGACTGTAGCGGATTGAATGGTTCGCATTGCCTAAAATGTTCACAAGATTCTCGTTGCTCGGTGAATAGTTATTCCAAGTTAAACATGATTGGTGGGAGAGTCGTCTACCCTTTGAGATAGCTTACATAAAGTCTTGAGCAAACCTACGAGATTGCCTTTTAGTAGTGTCATCAAAATCTGATTGTCCCGGTTCCCATGTACGTAGCACACTAAGAAACCCATAACGCCTTAACTTCACCATCTATGTTCATAAATGAGGCAAGATTCAAGATTCTTTTACTGCCATTATCCAAACAATAGGATATTGCAAGTACGAATACAAAACATGACAAGACATAATAACAATGACAATAATAAATAACCTTGTCAAGTCGACGTGAATTTCACATATTATCTATCCTATTTAAAATTATTAACGGGATGACCTGTGAGGTTCTGGTCAACCATCTTCTCACACTATCCCAAGCACGAAATCCTTACAATATCCGTCATCCAAATTTACTCACTCCATTCCGCTGCCGTACTCAGCTCTTCTATGGATCCTTTTTTTCCCAGCAACCGGACGCGCCTGTAATATGCTTCCTGTGCCGGTGAGAGATTCTGTCACTCTTCTAGAATTTAAAAGCAAACTCAAGGCTATGTCACCCATACAACAACCCCCTGAGTGGTATTACGTAGGCCCGAGGTTTGCCAACATAATGCTATGCAGGCTCCGAAACGGTTGTAGTTCTTTAAATCGACATCTATTTGACAACTTTCTGTCGGAATCTGCCAGTTGTTCTTGTGGGCACAATGATGAATCTACAAACCACTACCTCTTACAGTGTGCCCTTTTTAACGAGCAAAGTGCCGTTTTCCAAAATCAGCTTGCCATGAACGATATCTCTCTTGCTAATCTTACGGTCAACCAGCTTCTATACGGGACTTACACTGCCAACTTGGAAATGAACAAACTGATCTGTAATACGGTATGTCAATATAGAATTAACACCAATCGCTTTCAGTAGCTTCCCGTTCGCGAACTTATAGTTTAATGGGTAAAAGGACAGCAGCCCAACACGTACAGGTCGGGGCGAAGGCAGCACCTAGAGCTCACCTCTGCTATTCTTCCATTTGATCTTATTCCTCGCTCTCTTTATCTCTCACCCTCTCTCCCCTTCTCCCCTCCCCCCCCTCTCCGTCTTTCTTCCTACTCTCCCCCACCTCACACTCAACATCCACACACTTATGCACACTAATAGACTACAATTAATTAAACTATTATGATTATCCGCCATTTTGTTGTAAAAAGGTTTTGTATAATCTGCATGTGTATGGGAGACACGGGCATGAACAAAAATAAATCACGTTTAAACCAATGACAATAATAGCAAAATAAATATGTACATAACCTGTCTTTGAAGAAGCACGGCTGAAAAATCAAGCCAATGTAATTAAGCCATAAGTATAAAAAAGATAATTTTAAGTACGTCAGGAACATCCGTTTTCAAGCCGGGTAGTTTATGAAAGCCGATGGACAACAAAAGCATTATATTAAAGGTGGATTGATAATGGATTAAAATACAGCTAAAGGAAGACTGATATTGGCTACTTCGATAGAGGATAACAGAGATGATAATATTTAGTTAAATGGACAGTATGATGAAGATAGGTTGCACTGGTCTCCAGTCATGTAACTAATATATGCACAATTTGTGTACTGTTGGAATTACTTTATATCTGCTAGTATAGGCGTATTGTGGACAATGTGATATAAGGCCAACAAATGTGTTCGGGATCTTTACCCATGAACTGGCTAGATCACAAACACCGATCTAACATGTTGAAGATTTTGGATCTCCGGGTGGTTTCCTAAAGGATGATGATTCCACTTCGCCAACGGTAAGATTATGATGTTTAACGGTTGCTGCGACAACCTCTTACCGATGATGAAGTGGGATGACTAACAGTCGGCTCGCCTCGTCGAGAAGATGAAGTACGACGATATTTATTATTGAGACTGTCGGGCCTATCTGACGATGAAGATTCGCTGGTTGGGATTAGATGTTTCTTCTAACTCTGGAGTCCTAATTCTAATAATTACCAAACTAGTGTCTTACTTTTGTAAGAGGATAAATTTTATTAAATGCTACAATTAACTGTACAAGACTGATAAATTACTTTGATAATCTCTCATATAAAACAAGTACCTGGCTGGTACTAATCAAGTATCTATTCTACTAGCCACGAACTAGCACCAACGATGTGCTACGTGAACCCTGATGTTGGATTGATTAACTTTTCTAATTGCAAAGTGCTTCTCTTATAGCCCTCAGAATCTCTGAGGATATATACATATCTAAATATTTAGATCTATACATATTACGATATTTAGATCTTGTTCTGATGATTCTTCTAGGTAGGTTATAAGCACAGCTTGATTGGCTCGGACAATCAGTCCACCAATCAACTTCTGCTTATTTCCTCCTAGAAGCTTTTACCTACTAAATGTTGGTCGTCCTGACCAATCAGTGATCACTACATTTCGATTTCAACTTCGAAACTTATTCGGTTTAATTCTCTCCTACAGAGTTTGATCGACGCTCATTGATCGTGACGTCATTTTGACCAATCAAACTCCTTGCTGTTCTTCTATGGAGATGATGCCTCACATAGACAAAGCGGTGGTAGCTGGTTCTGATTTGATGCGATCTGTCAGCTAACTAACAACATTACGGAATGTGTTGTTGTTGCATGCCATTGTATGAGTGACACATAGTTGATACACAAATTTCGATTATGTTATTAATTCCTACAGGACGCTACAATGTTCATGTCCTGTCCATTGCCTATCGTGAATAAGCCTGTAGGATACTAGAGTTAATAGGCACATGAGCTGTATGATCTCATTGCCAGCTGGCGTTGTTCTATTCTCGTGTGAGAATCGGAATGCCTATCGTCATCAACTACGTGCCTTTGTCACGTCCGATTCTAGTGATTCTTATACACTGATTATGTTCTAAACTACTGATCCAACCGTCTGCTGAATACTATAAAAGTGTGTGCCTACTTAACAGCAACAACTTTTATCTAAACTATTTCTAGATACACATCAACTCAGAACCATGGGACTTATTCTAATCAATTCGATTGTTTCAATTTTAATGATAAAACTTTATCCAACAATCGATCAGGTTTCGCCGAAACTGTGAATCATCAGCACTGGCTGATGTCAACTTGTTGCTGTATAATAATAACTAAATAATAAGACATACAATCAATCGGTCCATTAGCTCACCTGGTATTTTCAAATCATAAATTTCACTTAGGACTTACTCGTAAATATAAGATATCTGGCGGGGTCATGACTTCCCACTAGACAATCCCATATCTACACATGCCCCACAACCAAAGTTAGTTAATCGTGTCTTAAGTCCTTAAGAGAGTGTTAACTAACTCGGTGTACAACATCATCAACAAAACAACACTATACCAGGGCTATCCAGATCAATATAAATAAAATAAAATCATCAGTTTACATACAATTCAACTCAATGCGAAAAGTACGATCAATTCTTAACTATGCAATTAGTTAATAAACAAAACAACACGAAAATTAAATAAACATTGAAATAATATAAATATTTAACTATAGACACATAATCAAATAGTTAGTAAGGCAAAAGAGACAGTACGATAATGTTACGATAATTTCATATCAGACAATAAATACAATACGTGAAAAGAATCATAAGTCTTCATATTCCATTGTAGGAATAGTATTCAGCTCCACGTCCACCCAACCATCAGCCGTAGGGTCGATCTCAATCCTCGAATGTTCATTAGGCGACGACCCGTTAGGCGTCCTCGACGGCATTGGCAGTGCTGCAGGCATCTGCGGCCATCGGATCTGAGTGTGATGTGGACTCGGAATCCTTGCCGCACGTGGCTTTCGTGTGAAGCACTTGCACATGCGGTTTAAGACTCCACACTTATATAGTATAAATAAAAACACAATTAATGTGACGACGGAGGAAAACACGGATCGTATGCCGATGCTGTCGACCATCACTGGGTCGACCTCGGATAATGGTGCTAGTGGCACATATTTAGTCTTACGTAAATGGTCACATTTTTGTACTTTGAGATGGTTAATAATAAGAGATTGGTTAAGCCCTCCGGCCGCATCCAATCTGGGAACATCCATGGCAAGACTGATTCGATTATAAGTCCGACTGTAAGACTGTATATGTTCAAATCGCCACCCTTTTCCACTATAATCGCATCCACTCGACATTAACGCATACAGACCACTTTCCACAACACACCGGTCCGTCAGTCATCCACCACAATGCACTTCGATAGTTTCGCCAAAGGTTTGCAACACAACACCTACTTTCTTATGGGCGAACAATTTACTAGATGTTTCATTAGACTCAGATAATTGAATGTTACACGAACTGTCGGTAGTGTTGGTCAATAGACTAACTATGCATGATACATGAGTCTTATCGACTCTCAGTTGTCCGTGACATACACGAGGTTCGCTGCCCTGACACTCTGACGGCGTGAAATACCACCCAGTCTTCGTATCAAGTCCTATACTTGTCCGAGCAATTATAACCTGCATGTAATAACCGACTGTGGCCAAAGGTTCCGGCCACAAGTGTAACCCATATTCAATGTAATTGCCACCATCAATTGATGGTAAAGTTGCGATATAATGCAACTGCGAGTCGTCTTTCCATAGCGGATACACGACACCATTTCTGTAATACCATTGGTATGGACGAACCAATCGGTTTCCTACACTGACATGTTTAGCGACTTCGGCCAAGTCAAACAGACTAAACAGTTCTTCTGTTAATCTCCCCAATTCCAGAGAAGCGGTCTGCCTATGAAACTGGGCGGCCAATTTTTGGTAGCTATATACCACATTCTCGGCCGAATCGATAATATGACCCAGTCGCACTAACGCATATAGGTCAGCCTGTCGTGCAGCGTGAATTTCGAATAACTTGCTTACATTTTTGGTCAAATCGACCAAACTATCGGTGACCTCATTAATGCGGTCCACGTTGATGTTAATTCCTTTGAACGCAAGTTTCACATGAGACGCTAATTGATTAGAAAAATGTACTAATCAGTTCATGTTCTTCATAGCGGATTGGACAGCGTTCTTGATGGTTTCAATATCGCCTGATGTTGCTGTCCCAAACAGAGATGATGCTATATCTCCTACAAAGTTAAACAATCCATGTTTTTGTCGATTGCTGGCATGACTCAACATTGTCTGTTGTGTTCTAATGGCAATCTTTTTGATAATGTTTATACGGTGTTGTAATCCGAAAATGTCATTGCCACTTAATGAAGTCCTACGACCGATATCAGCAACAAGAACTCGAAATCTTACTAATCGTTCAATAAAGTTAACAGGTAAATACGGATGGTCGATAGATACCACAACTGTCCATTTAGCACGTATTACAGAGATCTTCTGGTGGTCGGTTATCATTACGCCATTTTGTAATTTATGAACACTGGAGTTCTGACATAGTCCGTATACTAAACTGACTACCGTTAACGTTAAGCACAACTGAAATGTATACATGATTCGTTTAGACAAATGCGATGTTACTAGTACTGCAATTGAGCAGAGATTAAAATTATCTCCTGCTATGCCACTTTATAACGGCTTCGAAACGACTGACAAAGTCGTCATATACATATCGGCCAAATGCACCAATCCTAAGACGCTTACTGTCTGAGCTGAACTCAGGAGCGTGACTGCGCTTGCGCAGAAAGTAGGGGTGTGATGGAAGTGTTTCCATTGGCTCAATGGCAGGCTCGGGTACATCCTCCGAGGTGTCCATCACTATGGTACGAGGAGTCTCTGACGTATCCATCGGTGACTCATACTTTGGATCATTACTTGTACCAGGTCGATCTACATCCATGTCGACCACCTTACCCACCTTACGCACCTTCGGCTCCCAAGTAGAAGCCGGTCGCTTCCTACGAGCCATTTTATGAGGTGTTGCGTCGGAGTCGGGTACCGGCAAAAGTACGGACTCGGGTAATGGTACAATTAGTGGATGATGGCTGGCTTTCATACCTTTTGCAGGGTTATGAATAGGGCGTGGTCTTACTTTGTCCCAGCACATCTCTGAGTCGACTACACGTAGCTTGGATATATTAAGCATGCGTACCGTCCCAGACCTTTGATGGCGGACATGGGCCACGGGTCCATTGATCTTAAAGATCTCATACTCAGGGTCACTGCGAGAGGTCAATTTCATCCTCTCTTCAGCTTTTACGACCACTGAATCGCCAACCATATACTCACCAGCGTTTGCACGCTTGTTAATCTGTTCTCGGTGTACTTCTCGAGACTTAGCCGTTTCTCCTCGAGCATGCAGCAAGGCATTATTGAGACATGTTAGTCTCTCACCAAGATCATGCGAAGCATTAAGTGGAATAGCAAACGGAAGTCTTGCATGTCGACCATACGTCAGATAGAATGGCGTATATCTGGTCGTGGAGTGACGAGTCTTGCGGTACGCTGTTAAAGCTGCGCCTAACTCATCTTCCCATGCACGAGACTCGTTATTTACACCTTTCTGTATTATCTCCTTAAGAGTGCGATTGAACCGCTCGGTACGTCCATTAGTTTGTGGATGATACGGACTCGATCGTCTATGATCAATACCATGTTCATGAAATCGCTGTTCCAGAGAATTTGAGCAGAATTCTTTACCCTGGTCTGTAATCAGAATCTCAGGGACACCATGACGAGCAACATACTCGTTGAAGAATTTATCCTCAACATTCTGAGATGTCTTAGCTGCAATCGGATATTTAAAAACGCCGACCCAGGTATTTACATAGTTACCTATGCATACCTGCCAGTCTGCAAACTTCCGTCAAACCTCCTATGTGTGAGTGAGTGAGTGAGTGGGTGAGTGAGTGAGTGAGTGAGGTAGTGAGTGAGTGAGTGAGTGAGTGGGTGGGTGGATGGGTGGGTGGGTGGGTGGGTGGGTGGGTGAGTGAGTGAGTGAGTGAGTGTGTTATGCTTTTTTGTTTATTCCGAACGGGTGCATCGTTTTGAGTTCTTTGATCCAGTAGTGTTCTCTGTTTAATCTTAGTTTTTTGTTATCTGTAAAAATTCTTTCAATTGGTCTTATCGTGATGTCTTTCATAGAATGTCTTGGATGGTTGAAATGCCATGAGATTCTCGTGTCTGTTTGGTGTCGGATTGCATGGATATGTTGTGTGAGTCGTTTGCTGAGTGTTTGACTTGTTTCTCCTATGTATTGAGAGCTGCATTGTTTGCATTCTATGAGGTAAATAATGTTGGTGGTATTGCAGCTCATTTGTGTGTTGATTTTGTAGTCTTTACCAGTGACGAAACTGGTGAATTTGTCAGCAGTGTTCATGTATTGTTTGCATGTGATGCAATTGTTGTTGTTGCATTGTCGGAGTGTCCCTACTATGTCGTGAGTGTCATTTGGTGTCGGTACGATCTTATTGTTAGCATCTGGATTTTTTATTTTAATTAGGCTAGAGTGGACTAGGTGGTCCCTAATGCTTTTATTTTTCTTGAATGCTACTACTGGGTAGTTGGGAAAAATTGGTGCTAAGATTGGTGAAGACAAGATGTACTTTTCCCAGTAGGTTCGAATGGATTTGCCTATGTGTTCTAATGATGGGTGGTATTGTAGTATGCAAGCTGGCCTAGGCTGTTTTTGTGTGGGTTGTTTGTAAAGAATGTCTTCTCTCTGTGTGTTCTCGGTTTTTTCTATGATGGCTTTAATTTCTGTCTCTTTGTATCCCCGGTGGATGAATGCATCTGTGAGTTCCTGTGTGCGTTGTTTTAATCTAGTAGGATCTGTGATGATGCGTTTGTATCTTAATGCTTGGCTGTAGATTATGGAATGTTTTGTGTTTTTAGGGTGGCTTGATTGTTTGTGAAGATACTGTTGTTTGTCTGTAGGTTTTCTGTATAGGTCCAATTTAAGTTTGTTATCTTCTTTGTATACCATTGTGTCCAAAAATGGGATTTTTTCCGTTGAATATTCCAAGTCAAATTTTATTGTGGGATGCTCTTTATTCATGTGTGCGTGAAATTCAAGTAGTTCGTTCTCACTGGTGTTCCAAATGAAAAATATGTCATCTATGTATCTAACTAAGTGAGATGGAGTGCTGCCCATCCATGTTGATAACATTCTGCTTACTATGGTGTACACGTAAATGTTAGCATATTTGACAGCAAACTTGGCTCCCATGGCTGTTCCATGTGTTTGTATGTAGTAGTCTTCATTGAATTGGAAGCTGTTTTTTGTAAGAATGTATCTCATTATTTGGGCCAATTCGTCTGGGTAGATGTGTGCAGGTGTGTGGTTATTGTTGTTTGTGTTTGTTTTTTCAAGTGTATGTCTGTAATGTTCTGTGACAATCTGTATGCCTTCTTCGTGTGGGATGTTTGTGTATAGTGATCTGACATCCATTGTGCATAGGATTGAGCCAGCATCCACTGTGGTGTTTTCTATATGTTGGATGAATGCAGTGGTGTCTCGTAGTAGATTTGGGATATCATTTTCCGTGTCTTTTAGTAGGTGGTCTGTGAATTCATTAATGCGTGACGTGGGGCCATCGCAGTTGGATACAATCGGGCGTCCGGGTGGAGGTATTTTGCCTTTGTGTATCTTAGGGTTAATGTAGATGCGCGGAGTTCTGACTTTGAATTCGGTGAGATATCTGTGTGTCTGTCCTGTGATGGCTCCGGTGATTAGAAGTTCGTTAATGTATGCATCTATTGTGTCTTTATATTCTAAAGTGGGATTTTCAGAGTTTGGTGTAGTATGCGACATCTGTAAGTTGTCTGTGTACTTCTGCAATGTAGTCTGTTTTGTTGAGAATGACTATTGCGGAGCCTTTGTCTGCTGGTCTGATGACTATGTTTGTGTTATTAGCTAATGTTTTGAGGGCTGTTTTCTCATGGTGTGTGATGTTGGATCGTGGTGACTTGTCGGGTGGTTTGGTGATAAGCTTGGTGAGTGATGACCGGAGTTTGTTGATGGCATTGGGTGTTGTGCTTGGTCTCCATTCTGAGGGTAGTTTGAATTTGGATGGTGCTGTGGGTTCTTCAAGGTTGTTGCTGTAAAAGTAGTATTTGCATTCTAACTTCCTGATGAATTGATCTATGCAATGTATTTGTGTGTCTGGTGATATGTGGTGTGGTGTGGGTACAAATGAAAGGCCTTTGTTTAGAACGGAATTTACTGTTTTGGTAAGTTTGTGGTTGGACAGGTTAACGACAATATCTGGTGTTGTTTTTTGTTTGTTGATGATGCGTTGTTTTCTGCGTTTTTGTAGTTGTGTACCTGATGTTAAACGTCTAATTGGCCGATTATTTCTAAGAGTAGTTTTTTCACATTTTCGTTTTTGGATTGTTTTATGGCTTCGGCATATGATTTGGTTTGTGGTGTGCTTGTACATGTCTGTGATGTTGTTTGGATGGGTTGGGTTCTGGGTTGGTGTGTTGAGTGTGTGATAGGTTGTGTTCTGGGAAGGTACATCTGCTCTCTTGGTGGTGATGGATGTGCGTGGTGGATGGGAGGTGGTTGTCTTGAGTAGGGTATTATAAAGTGTTGGTTGTTTGTGTAGTGGCGGTTGGTTTGTGATGTTTGTTTTGGTCCAACTTGCCCTGGTTTGAAGGTGGTTTGTGGTGAATGTGGTTTGTTCTGTATGTGTGGTGCTCCCCCGTTTTTTGGCAGGGGAAGTGGGTTACTCCTCGGTTGTCTCTCTGTGTTGATCTGTGGTTGCTGTTTGAGCTGTGTAGGTCTAAACCATTGAGTTGTGGTTTGGTTGTTCTGTGGTGTTTGTGGTCTTGTGTATGTATGTGGGTTTTGCTGTGTGTGTTGTCTTTGTGCTGGTTGAGGTGTTGGCAACAGCGGTGGTCTGTGGCGTCTCTCTGTTGGTGCGTGTTGTGCTGGGTGTACTTGCTTCTGCGTGTGGTTTATTTGATGTTGTAGATCCATCAAAGGCGGGATGTTTGCCTTTCGCATGACCGGGTTTTGTGTGCTTTGTTTGTGTGTGTCATTGTGTGTCCTGTTTGTGTTTGTTGTGTGTGTCTTTATGCTGGTTGTGGCGAACTTAGCAGCTATCCTGTGTGCCTTAGCAACAGCTCTGTCCGCTTCGTATGTGTGTGAGTCTAACAGATTCCCTTCAATTATGTGTGCTTGCTGTTTGTGGTAGTGTAGTTTTTTGTAGTAATGTTCTAGGATTGCGTGTTGGATGCTGTTAGCCGCGGCTTTTAAGATCGAGTCGATCTCTGCAGTGGTTTCTGTGTTGGGGTCTACGATGGCTAGTGCTATGTCTGGCTTGACGATATGTGTGTTGTTCTTGATGGCATGTTCTATGTTCTGTATGTGGTGCTGCAGTTGTTCTGTTTTGTATAGGGATTTGTATAGTTGCTGAAATGTTTTTTCGTGCTGTTGGTTGACAGGGTGCTCTAAATCGTCTTTGCTGAAGATTGGTGGTAGGCGTGTCTATGTTTCTGCATCCGTGTGTGCTTTTGTTGTTAATGTGGTGGTGTTAGTAGTGGCTGCAGAGGTGGCCGATTGTTGTGGTGGTGGTGGTGACGGCGGGGTGGTTGCTGTTGGGTTGTGCGTTGTAGTTGTGTGTTCTTCTGTAGGGTTGACTGATTGTGTGGTTTGTATTGGTGTGGGTGTGGACTTTGGGTGTAACTCTGTGTGGCCTGTTATCCTCTGGATTCATAGTGGACAGGTGCGTGCGCGCGCGTGTTTGCGTGCGTGTGCGTGCGCGCGCGCGTGTGTGTGTGTGTGTGTGTGTGTGTGTGCGTGTGTGCGCTTGTGAGTGTGTGTGGTTAAAAACAAGATTGGAAGATATGGTGTCTGTTTACGAAGATATATTATATTGTAAGCAAAACAAACACATTATTACAGTATATATATTACAATAAAAACTTACGTTTGTTGATTTCTGTTGGAGGCCATATTTCCTAGATTATTTGCACTAAAACACTAAAGTGGCTAAGCTATTATGAAACACTAATCTGGCAAAACTGTTATAAAGCACCTCTCATAGAATCAAAGATATCGGATATGTTTGGCAGTGGATAACTATCCTTATAGCATACAGAATTTAATTTCCTATAGTCCACGCAAAACCTGGTGTCACCATCCTTTTTCGGTACCAGAGTTATGGGTGATGACCAGGGTGATGACGATGGTCTTATGACGCTCGCTGCTAACTTTTCTTTAACTTGGTTTTTAACCAAGTACTGCTTAGCTAGCGGCAAACGATAGGCTTTCTGCCTAATAGGTGGGTAATCTCTGGTTGGTATCGTACATTTTACCTTGGGTACAAGTCCTAATGTATTTGGATGAGCCGTATCGAAATTATTGGCAAAGTCGCTCAGTACTTTGTCAATAACTGCATATCCGGTCGTTTCTTTACAACTGGCATACACATAATCAGTCTGCTTTCTATATGGAATTCTAAATGGGTATACTCGACCAAACCATACTACTTCCTTGGTCTTGTAGTCAATCCTTGCATTTTCCAAGTACAAGGCATCCGCTCCAATCAGACATTCATGATGAATACTATTCACAACCATACTTGGAATAGGCCGGGCATCTTTGAATTTAATTTGGGTCTCCCCCAAAATATCTATTGGTGAACCATCTACTGCTAATAATGTCTTAGCCTTTTTCAATGGCCTAGCATTCAGAATGCTATGCCATATATCCTTTCTAACCAAGGATGTACTAGCACCAGTATCTATCAATGCATCGACGTACTCACCTTGGTTTCCTTGACTGTGTGGTTCGAATTCGAGCCGGATGAGGAATCGCTCAGTCACCATCGATCCCCTCTGTCTCTGTTTAATGAACTCCGTCATCCTCCATTGCTGACAGCTTCTGCGTACGACTGTCGACGTCCATCGACAGACAGGACTCATCCGTCACCATATGAATAATGGCCATACCTGTCTGTCCTCGAATCCGTGAGGACAAATCCCTCATGGTCTTCGTATTCGTCTTCCATTCGTGCTCGGTTCGCGAAATCTCATCGTGTGTTTCGCGAACATGACCGTGGAGTGGTCTCGAGTCCGTTATAATTGATATCTCCACTATTGTTTATCTCATCTACCTGCATCGGCTCCTCGTGTCTATCCATTTGTCGTGGATGCTTTACTGCACGTCGTTGTGGCATCGGTGAGGATGATGGGCCAGTTGGCTTGATAATGCCCCTCTTTGTCGCACTTGTAGCACTTTACCGGTGGTCGGTCTGGTCTACTAGAGAAACTGTCTCTAGCCAGATCTCCTTCCCTACCACAGGTAAGACACATCATTGGCGGACGCTGAGTACGTGGTGGTGGTGTCCTACGTGCCATCGGTCTTCGGGGTGGCTGTGCTGGTTGTTGACACTCGTTTTTGTAATGTCTAGTTCTCCCACAATTGAAACAGGTGATCTGTTTCTTCATTCCTTTGCCGCTGCTGCTGGCTTACAAGGTTATTGTTTGGCTTTACGTTGCGGGGCGGTGCGTTGCTGGGGTGGTGAAAACACCAGTCCACTCTGTAAATTTTCGATGACCGCGCATAGTCTTTCGATCAGTTTTGTCTGTTGACTGATCTGGCGTTTCATCGAGCTGATCACTGACCAGACGTCCTTGCCCTCCTCTGCGTCTATCATGTTCACCTCCATTTCTTCACCTCCCCGAGGAGAAATATTCATGGCCTGCAACAAGTCGTTGCAGCCCTCTTCCTCCTCCATCATTTCCATTGCTCACTGTACGTTTGTGATTTTCTTCCATACGATTCTTCTCCCCATTACCCTATCGCTTAGTGCTTAAGACTATCCTCTTGTTGTCGACGTTCTCCTCCGGGTAAGCTCTGGCAGCCATTTCCCGGTATCGTCGATTAAAAGACACCATCGTTTCACTGCGCTGCTGTTGTACTGCTTCCAAATCATACTTCACACGTTCCGGTTCGTTCGTTGAAACGAAGTTGATGGTTATGAAGTCACGCAGTTCCTCATATTTGACGGTGTCCCTGACTTTTCCCACGACGAAGCTGTCAACTGCTTTCGACAACTGTCCTCTGGATGCACGGGTGATTATGTAAACTGGTATACCATCGAGGTTGCCCTCGGTGGCTTCCCACACCCATCGCGTTTCGTCGAGGAATTGACGAACTTCTTCAGGGATGAGACCGTCGCAGGGTTTCACTCGCTGCGTTAACTCCCTAACTTCTTGGCGTAGAACCTGATTTCGCTCACGTTGCTCACCTTCCACTACAATAGTGTTAGCCATTGCATTTGCCATCTGCCACATAGCTTCGACCGTTTGCTGTCTAAGCTCTGGCCCATGTTGAACATTTACCGGCGGTAATGAGGGATCGGTTCTCCGTGGAATCTGCCAGTTGTTCTTGTGGGCACAATGATGAATCTACAAACCACTACCGCTTACAGTGTGCCCTTTTTAACGAGCAAAGAGTCGTTTTCCAAAATCAGCTTGCCATGAACGATATTTCTCTTGCTAATCTTACGGTCAACCAGCTTCTATACGGGACTTACACTGCCAACTTGGAAATGAACAAACTGATCTGTAATACGGTATGTCAATATAGAATTAACACCAATCGCCTTCAGTGGCTTCCCGTTCGCGAACTTATAGTTTAATGGGTAAAAGGACAGCAGCCCAACATGTACAGGTCGGGGCGAAGGCAGCACCTAGAGCTAACCTCTACTATTCTTCCATTTGATCTTATTCCTCGCTCTCTTTATCTCTCACCCTCTCTCCCCTCCTCACCCCCCCCCTCTCGGTCTTTCTTCCTACTCTCCCCCACCTCACACTCAACATCCACACACGTATGCACACTAATAGACTACAATTAATTAAACTATTATGATTATCCGCCATTTTGTTGTAAAAAGGTTTTGTATAATCTGTATGTGTATGGGAGACACGGGCATGAACAAAAATAAATCACGTTTAAACCAATGACAATAATAGCAAAATAAATATGTACATAACCTGTCTTTGAAGAAGCACGGCTGAAAAATCAAGCCAATGTAATTAAGCCATAAGTATATGCTCCGGTAAAAAAGATAATTTTAAGTACGTCAGGAACATCCGTTTTCAAGCCGGGTAGTTTATGAAAGCCGATGGACAACAAAAGCATTATATTAAAGGTGAATTGATAATGGATTAAAATACAGCTAAAGGAAGACTGATATCGGCTACTTCGATAGAGGATAACAGAGATGATAATATTTAGTTAAATGGACAGTATGATGAAGATAGGTTGCGCTGGTCTCCAGTCATGTAACTAATATATGCACAATTTGTGTACTGTTGGAATTACTTTATATCTGCTAGTATAGGCGTATTGTGGACAATGTGATATAAGGCCAACAAATGTGTTCGGGATCTTTACCCATGAACTGGCTAGATCACAAACACCGATCTAACATGTTGAAGATTTTGGATCTCCGGGTGGTTTCCTAAAGGATGATGATTCCACTTCGCCAACGGTAAGATTATGATGTTTAACGGTTGCTGCGACAACCTCTTACCGATGATGAAGCGGGATGACTGACAGTCGGCTCGCCTCGGCGAGAAGATGAAGTACGACGAAATTTATTATTGAGACTGTCGGGCCTATCTGACGATGAAGATTCGCTGGTTGGGATTAGATGTTTCTTCTAACTCTGGAGTCCTAATTCTAATAATTACCAAACTAGTGTCTTACTTTTGTAAGAGGATAAGTTTTATTAAATGCTACAATTAACTGTACAAGACTGATAAATTACTTTGATAATCTCTCATATAAAACAAGTACCTTGCTGGTACTAATCAAGTATCTATTCTACTAGCCACGAACTAGCACCAACGATGTGCTACGTGAACCCTGATGTTGGATTGATTAACTTTTCTAATTGCAAAGTGCTTCTCTTATAGCCCTCAGAATCTCTGAGGATATATACATATCTAAATATTTAGATCTATACATATTGCGATATTTAGATCTTGTTCTGATGATTCTTCTAGGTAGGTTATAAGCACAGCTTGATTGGCTCGGACAATCAGTCCACCAATCAACTTCTGCTTATTTCCTCCTAGAAGCTTTTACCTACTAAATGTTGGTCGTCCTGACGAATCCGTGATCACTACATTTCGATTTCAACTTCGAAACTTATTCGGTTTAATTCTCTGCTACAGAGTTTGATCGACGCTCATTGATCGTGACGTCATTTTGACCAATCAAACTCCTTGCTGTTCTTCTATGGAGATGATGCTTCACATAGACAAAGCGGTGGTAGCTGGTTCTGATTTGATGCGATCTGTCAGCTAACTAACAACATTACGGAATGTGTTGTTGTTGCATGCCATTGTATGAGTGACATATAGTTGATACACAAATTTCGATTATGTTATTAATTCCTACAGGACGCTACAATGTTCATGTCCTGTCCATTGCCTATCGTGAATAAGCCTGTAGGATACTAGAGTTAATAGGCACATGAGCTGTATGATCTCATTACCAGCTGGCGTTGTTCTATTCTCGTGTGAGAATCGGAATGCCTATCGTCATCAACTACGTCCCTTTGTCACGTCCGATTCTAGTGATTTTTATACACTGATTATTTTCTAAACTACTGATTCAACCGACTGCTGAATACTATAAAAGTGTGTGCCGACTTAACAGCAACAACTTTTATCTAAACTATTTCTAGATACACATCAACTCAGACCCGTGGGCCTTATTCTAATCAATTCGATTGTTTCAATTTTAATGATAAAACTTTATCCAACAATCGATCATGTTTCGCCGGAACTGTGAATCATCAGCACTGGCTGATGTCAACTTGTTGCTGTATAATAATAACTAAATAATAAGACCTACAATCAATCGGTCCATTAGCTCACCTGGTATTTTCAAATCATAAATTTCACTTAGGACTTACTCGTAAATATAAGATATCTGGCGGGGTCATGACTTCCCACAAGACAATCCCATATCTACAATGTGTCGACACAGTACTACTGTATTGTTGCGGGACTGCTGCCTGCTGGGAGAAATATCTGTGGTTCACAAGGATCTAGTTGCTGCACAAACATGGTCGTCCCGCAGAATAGGCCCCATCCTGCTATAGTAACTCGTTCTGCAAAATAGGCCCCGTCTTGCTATAGTACCTCGTCCCGCAAAATAGGCCTCGTCCTGCTCTGGTACGTCGTCCCGCAAAATAGGCCTCATCTTGCTATAGTACCTCGTCCCGCAAAATAGGCCCCATCATGCTATAGTACATTGTCCCACAAAATAGGCCCCGTCTTGCTATAGTACCTCATCCCGCAGAATAGGCCCCGTCTTGCTATAGTACCTCGTCCCGCAAAATAGGTCCCATCTTGCTATAGTACCTCTTACTGAGATGTAACGCCTGTCGCGTGATATAGAATCTTGTACCACCAGAGCAAATCTGACTATAGTAACATATTTACCTTGTGTACAAGCAGATACATAGCGATCGCAGAGTACAAGATAACAACAAAAACATCAACAGATGCATAGTGACGTCAGCATTACAAATAACAGCTAAATATGCTGATACATTGTGAAGTCAGCGTCCCAGAACACAGCTAAGAAATAGATACAAGCAAATGTCTGGCATTCGAACATTTTTGTAACCTGACTGCTTATGTATCTGTTTTTGGATGTGTCCACAGCTAGAGACATGATGTTATCATATTCTGCAAATGACGTGATTCTTTCACAACATGTTTTAGATTGGTTCCACGTGATTAGTAATGCTATACACCTATTAAATGGTGCCTACGTTTTATAATCCGTGCGAGGGTTTCATGTTTCGTTCAAAGCGTTATAAAGAAACATCGGGGATCATGATAAACCATCGGCGGACCATTGAGGACCATTAACGAAACATTGGGAAGAATGATAGAGCATCCGCGGATCATGGAGGAGCATTCGTTAATTATGCATTGTAAGCGCCGTATCAGATAGATAAGGGCGTGGTGCAAAGAGCATCCAATCAGCATAATGGTAATCAGCCATTCATCTGTACTCTCTAGTGCCTCGGGCACGGGCTTATATGGGACCGGTATTGACTGATAGCAGTGCTTTTTACGATTTTTGTCAGCTCATCTGGTATCTGAATTAACGTGTGGACTGGGGCCCTCCGTGCCCCTTATTAACATGTGCTGTGTCTGCCAGTGGGATTGGTTGGGAAATCAAACTGACGCATTGGTACCATTAGGGTACCGCACACTGAATTATGCATTTTGATTAGCTATATGTCTGATGATGTAAATTAGCCCCGGGTAGACCTTTAACAGTGTTGCTCATATAGTGCTAGAATTCACGCTTTTGTATACACCCAGATTTGATTGTAGTTTAAATATTGTAATAAACCGTCTCTTACGTAAGTTGTTTGCTATATGAAATAAGGATGACACAAGGACACAGTTGTCCAATACCCCCACTTGTTGATATATTTGTCAAATGTCTATTTTATTAACAATATTGCTGAAAGCTATTAGGTCTTCGCTTTTGACCCCAATATTCTGAAATGTCTTGAGGACACCACGGCCAACCCTCAATCCGAGTTTGGATTAGATGCCTCCAGTAGAATATCCATTTTGAAAAGAATTCTTGCCGAAAGCTGTTTCTGTTACGTTTTAGCTTTTGATCCCAAAATAATCACACGTCTTCGGGGCCCCACAAGCAAATTCGGAGAAGATTCCTCTAGTAGAACAACGGTTATTAAATGTCTTAAAAAGTTAAGAACAAGAACATCAGCAACTAGAATGCACTCGAGGGAGATGCTGAGTCACGCATTTGCGCTCTGTCCCGACAATGCAGTTAGTCACCCCCCATGACCTAGATAGTTGATCCGTTGACCCCAAATTGAAGGTAATCATAAGCTGCCACAATATGAAGCTATGTGCTAAATATCGTGATTATACCTTCTTGCATTCCGGGGTTATGGCCAAGCATATGTATTCCAGTATGCACCTTCTGACTGTCACACAATCAGGGCTGGCTCGAGAGCCTGACATGGACGGCAACATTAAATTGCAATAAACTTGGGACGGACATTATCCCAGTAAGTCATGAATGTGGCTAGGCTGTAAATCAACAGGTCCCGTGATACCATTAGACAAACGAGAAACCAATGTTAAATAAAATATATAAATCTAGTAAATCAATGTGACAGATGAAGAATAAATAAACATTAAGGCAATGAAGAATCAAGATGCATGTGTATGTAACGTAACTTATTGTTTGATGTCCATATTGGTGGTGCGACACGAAAGTCAATACAAGTGGCTGTGTACGCCGCGCGTCACACCGTACACTGCGAAGGCGAACGCGAACGTGAACGACGATCATGCAGGCGATCTGTGCGACGAAATCCGCGCAAGCATGTCGTGCCGGCGGTTGGCGAAGAACAAGTCGTCAAGAGTAGCGCTCACATGGGAATGCGGCGCCAAATGTCATACGCTACGTGCCATAACGCAACATGTAAATGAACCCTGAGGAACAACAAATTAAATCTTCACTACATATAGCGCATAGGCCTAGCTTATCAAACTGTACACTTTATTTTAAATATATCATGTCTAACACGCTCATTTTGGAAATGATGTTGCAACAGAGCTGATGTATAACTCAATAGTAGCAGCTTTCAACAACATAATTTACAAAATTGACGTAACGACATATTTCTACAATGTAATATTGTAAGGCAACACCAGTATTCCGTGAACAAATTTGAAAAATAATTGTTGCTCCAGGCTGTCTAATAAACAACAACCTTCGAGATAACCGAGTTTATTTTGCAAATCACGCCACGTAAAAGCTGATCTATAATTAAACAGCAACAGCTTTCAACAATGAAATGTACAAAACAGACTCGTCAATAGACTTATACATTACGTAATCTAGTAGACACTACGTCATACGTATCTGATATTCAATTTGAAATCATGTCGCTACAAGCCGCTTCCTAAAATAGGAAGCACAGCTTCTAGCAACAGCATTTCGAAACTGGATACCAATACATTGCGTTAAGCTTACATAACTTCAGATAGTTCGTACAATAAAATAATGTGCCACTTAATATATAAATTAACAGCGCACATCGGTAGTAGAAACGCCAGTGGTTACAGGTAGTGCAATACATTACAATAACAACGTGTCTACATACCTGAGGCATGGAATGAATGAAGACTGAAGTATGAAGAAACTGTAACAAGCAAATCAATGCATGCTTACAAGTCTGCTAACCAGTAACCGAAATAACGGCAGAACGTACGAAGCTGACCGCAACTTCAATGCAGTATAAAACAAACGAAATGGCTATATCTGACCAACAAAATACGGGGTTAAATACCTTCCGTAAATTGAGAAATTTGCTTTTCAACAGCCACGACAATGGCAAGACTCAGAAAATAACCCACGATGATTATGCAAATCGTGAATACAATGAAAAAGGTACAGGTACGCAGAAATAACAACAGGATTGCAAAACTCGGTGACCTGTAGCTGAAAGGTCAACCGAGAATAAATACCAATATACAACCTCAGGTTCACATATTTCAACAAACCAATACGTGACACTGACCCAGTGACCTAGCCATTTGATTCTTTTGTCCTGAATCTCATAGAACCTCTCGCCAGTGGCGTAGCAAGGGTGACGAGCCTCCTCCCCCCCCACCCCACCCGCTTGCAAAACATATTTAAAGCCCGCCCCCCACCCCCCTTCCAGGGAAAATGTTTGAAATGCTGGTGTTTTCAGAGGGCATCGCCAACGTCGTTGGTGGTAAATATGTGGTCCAGTGGACGATTTCTATAGTTTACAAACTAGGGTTTTTTCTTTTCTGGAACTATAAGGCTGTGTGTGGCCCAATGACCCATGCCATACCAAATTGTAGGTATGTTAGGCACAGAACCTAGCGCCGTATAAGCTGCATAATTCACCTTTCCAGAGTACCCACCCATCATATGACGTCATAATGAACTGCGTGGTGTGTACAATGACATCATAATGAATGACGTCATGAATGACGTCGATAATTACGTCACGAACGCATATCTGATGACGGTCTATGCGTTGTTGTACAAATTGTTTGCTTTTACTATTTACTAAATATTTTGTTGAATATTTTGAAACTAATTTGACTGGACGCTGTTGCTGCCTATGGCAGCAACAGCGCCCAGTCTAATTAGTTACAAAATATTCAACAGCTTCCCTGTATAGTTTTCAGGAAATTGATAGCTAGGGCATTCGGGGATCGATCATTCCAAACACGGCGAGGTGTGGGTGGAGCTTAGCTAGTGATGGGCGGGGCATAGCTAAAAATGGAAAGGTCCATTAGACTAGAAGCTGTTGCTTGAGGCAATCAAGCTAGTAACAGAATTTGCAACTGGTATTGCTTATTTCCCTTCCTAGAATGAATATTCCAAAAATAGCTAAGCTGTCGGTTCCACATGGCCCCATACGCCAAGTAGGACAATATACAAGCCTTACAAGGACAACGTTCTCAAATACCCACACAGTTGATATAGTTTCAATCTGGCAGTCGTGAGGTCAAAAGTGTCGTTTTGGAAACGATGTTACCGAAATCTGTTGCTGTTGCGTTAATGGCATTCGGGAGCCACGGACAGACATCCACATAAGTTTATATGAGATCGTTCCAGTAGAATCGGTGTTATTGAAAAATGTGTCAAAGTGAAGAATAGCCTTTGACACAGAAATTGTAAATGCTATGCATGTTTAACTTTCCACCGAAAGTTTGGAAAAGATCTCTCTCTCTCTCTCTCTCTCTCTCTCTCTCTCTCTCTCTCTCTCTCTCTCTCTCTCTCTCTCTCTAAAACAATAGTTTTCCTCCTAGAAGTAGAGGGCCCTTTGAATTTCTGGGCCCCCCGCCGCTGTGGGGGTTGCGGGGGCTATTACTACGCCACTGCCTCTCGCCACCTATAATATGAAATGATGTTCCGAATTTGGTGATTCTACATACTCGCGTTCCATATTTATAGCAATAAAATGTGTATTTTGGGATGCACTTGGTGATCCAATGACCTAGATATTTGAACTTTTGGCCTGAAACATAATTTTAGTTCTAGACAACCCCAATATGAATGTATGCTATCGATTTGGTGATTCTACCTTCGTGAATTGCAGAGTTATTGACGAAAATGAGTATTCTGGTATGTACTAAGTGACCCTTGCCATCCATTTTAAACCTTTTGAGCCCAAGCTAAAAAAAAAAATTTCCAGCCACTCATAATCTCAGTGTATGTGCCAAATGTGGGTGATTCTACATCATATAATTCCCGAGATATATAACAATGTTCCTTTAAGCTGTTGCTGTTACGTTTTAAATTGTGACACTGAAATTGGCACACGTCTTTAGGACGTCACGGGCAATCTTCCACCAAAGTTTGGAGAAGATCCCTCCAGTAGAACCAGAGTTATTAAAATTGTCTCAACGACGGCGACGGCGACGACAGTAACAACAACAACAACAACAACAACAACAACAACAACAACCAGCACTCAACGCTCGCATTCACCCCTGCGCCTAGCGACGCGGTTAATAAAGCAATAATTTCCAGTAACTTCCAAGTACAGTAATAAACATAAATGAAATCCGCTGTTGAAAATAAAAAGCGATTTGGTAAACTGAAGCAGTAAATAATTAATACCATCGCCAGTATAAAACTACTTTACCGGTATACATGCAGAGTATTCATTCCTGAATACGACAATGCTAAGAAATATTATATCCTCTAGTATCGATACATGTATTTGGCAACGTCAAAACCAGCCATTGGTAGCATTATCAGATTATTAAGCAACCTTCGTAATAAATAACGCTAGTCAGAATTATCATCACTGTCACGGATATCATCGTCATAATGTGAGCTCTCTTCGACAGAAGAATCCCCTTCAACATCATTCCTCATGTTTCCCCATGCTTGAAGTTTGGACATTTCTGTGGATTTGAATCTACAAACGAGACGTCGACAATCAGGCAACTGGTACGCTCAGGGTGGGGTGGGAGTGGTTGTGTGGGGTTGGGGGGGGGGAGGGGTACGCTCGGGGGAATTCACATGCCATAAATCCAAGAACCATATCTGGAGCTGGTTGTGCCGTCTTTCATTCAATGACAAGTCGTTTTTCGTCATCAATGGCCCAGCCATGACCTTGTGGTCTGATGAGGGCTGAGTCTTGCTCTAGACTGTGATGCCATACAGAGAACTGACAATTTGCCCTCAATGCCTGTAGGTGAAGACAATCTTTGCAAGGTGGAAGTTGCTCTGACTCTACATCACCTGCCGTGGCCCTGAGGAGTTGGTATGACAGTATCATTCACTTCGATTACTTGTGACTTGGCAGCAAACATGCATGTGAGTTCACCTTTCCAGAGTATCTATCTATCAATTTGACGTCATAATCAGCTAAGTGACATATAGGATGACGTCATAATCATTACGTCATAAATACTTCTATTTGCCCCGTCTTTAACTCTTAATAGTCCGACAAATTGTACAAATTGTATGTCTCTACTATTTAATAAACATGCTGTTGAATATGTTGAAACTTGGACTGGACGCTGACTGGACCCTGTTGCTGCATGCAGCAACAGTGCCCAATCATATTAGTTTCAAACTATTCAATAGCTTACCTGTATAGTTTCTGGAAATTGATAGTTCAGAGATCAATCGATCCCAACACGAGCGAGGTGTCGGTGGAGCTTAGCTAGACATGGGCGGGGCATAGCTAAATTGGAAAGGTCCACTCCTCCAGGACTCGAAACAGAGCTGCTGGTTACATCCATTGCTTAGCGAGATTTGCAAATGCCTGCTGCTAACACATTTTCTCATAGAAAATGTCCATTTGTAGACCAAGAGAAGACTATCTTTGAAATGTTATCGTTGCAATGATCGGTAATCGGTTATTTTCAAAAATAGTCTTCTTTTGGTCTGCAAATGGACATTTCTCAAGACCACTGCATAGGCCGTTTTGGGCTGATATAAGGGTTAAATGGTTAAACTCACATTAGGGACTAACCAACCCATAGCACATGACGGAATACAAACCTAACTGAGAGGTTCATACGTCATTGCCTAGTATCCTGTTCAACTTCTTCACGTCCAAGTATCTTAGTCGGTATTCGTGTGCCACCTTTTATGCATAAGTTTGCTTCTATGTCTTTGCTGAATGGCAGCCATAACATCAGGACATCTGTGTCCTCTGGTGTGATGATCACTGATGTTACTGAAAATATGTAAATATATAGGCGTGAGCACCTCATCCTGTGATGGTTGCAGATCCGCTACATGTTGACTGCTATCTTCGGTGTTCTTCACATGCAACATAGAACTCACGTTCCGCAAAATGTTCAAGCATCTGTGGCTTCTTCCAAACTTCTGAGAGGAACTTTACAAGCGCCGTTTTACTTGCAGAGCAGGCCAACTCACGTCGACACTCTTGGGTTTTTTGTCTTCGTGATGAAATATTCGTGAATTTAACTAACACCGTTTATGCTCTTTCTCTCTCTCTCTCTCTCTCTCTCTCTCTCTCTCTCTCTCTCTCTCTCTCTCTCTCTCTCATCTGGAATCAGGTCAATGACAAAGGCAGATGGAGTAGGGATGGATTCTACTGAGGAATCCATGTGTCTTGCCAGAGCGGTCTTGTTACTCTTGTTTGGTGTGTCATGGCAATTAGCCAGGGCTCAGCGCTAAGCGCCAAGAGGATGCTGTAGGACATCTCGCAGATGAAGGATTCTGCTCGTGTCTATCAGTTCGATTTGATAAAACTATTAAAAATTATTTCTTTGTTCGATGATCTGGTTTTATTTTGCTGTTAGTGAATGTTTTCAGATTTTGTTTTGGTAGGCTGTCATGACATTTTTGAACTGGGAGATCTGTCGCCAATTTATTCTACACGAAATCTTTGCAAGCCTCTTCCCATTTATCTTGAGCTGTTTGCAGATTATTCGCTACATCCGGCAGTGCGAGAGCGCCTATAGATATGCTGTGAAGCTCATAGATGGCCAAAGCGAGATAACACCTATCATTTTAAACAGCCAATGATAGAAAGAGAAAATATATTTTGTGAAAATATCAATTCTATGACAAGCTCCTTTAAAGAGACAGTAATATGGTATATATCAGCGGTATTACTGTTGTCTCAAAGCTGAAGTCAATGTCCAAGAATTGGCTTGGTTCCCTGAACGATAATGAGGCCTTCACGTAGTGGACGACTAACATGACTAAAGTGATTATTCATCATCCAAGCAAAAAGATGTGATCAGACAAGACATGGCATAGGGCCTACATGTCAATCCAAACTTAGATTGGATTCTGTCAGTGACTGAGCAGTCAAACCAACTAAACAGGCCACCTGCTCCTAGGCGTTCGTAGATGATGGTTTAAGACATGTTAAGAATTATTGACCCAGGGATTGGGGTGGTGGTGGTGGGCTGATATGCGTCTGTCCGTGCATGCGTGGGTATGGGCATTGGTGGGGTGTGTGTGTCAATATACTGAACACGATGGGAAGACGGTTTCGCTCGGCGCCACATGCACTGGCTGGATCGCATTGTCTAGGTGACGAGTTGCAGGACATATCGCTATCTTGTGACGATTTTTAGTAACGGGACGGACGCCGCTTTCTGTTTGTTCTGCCACAACCAAGAACAAACTCAGCAGATAAAATTAATACTTTTAATGTAAAGTTGAATAGATAATTGATTTCCAGCCAAAATTAACGATAATCCTAACTATGTAAGCATAATTATTTACAGCTAAACCAGCAAGATACTATTGCCATTTGAAAAAATCTAACTTAATCTTATAACTTCTGACCTTCCAGAAAGCAATGAACTTTGCGATGTTGAGTTTATGACTAACTAAAGCAAGGAGATACCACAAGGGAAAGTTAATCAGTTCAGCTGATACACCCTATTCTACATGCAAAAGTTTTACTAAGAGCCATTCAGCGGACAATCACATTTCCTTATTGTCGAAGCATCGCACTCCTATCCAATCAAATCCGAATAGATGTGCGTTGGTCGATACTGAATGTCTCACGTTCGATCACCTTGTTGAGGCGACCAATCATGATCCAAGATATACGTTCTCGGAACACGACATGGTGGGTGCTAAATTGTCAATCGTAGTAAACATCACGCAATACAAGCTATCACTGTTGATCTGCCCAGCAGTAAAAATGGACACCCGTGTAAAAGTTGAGAAAGTTACCAATAATAGATTGAAATAAAAACCACCCTAGATATGGCGTGAATGGCACCTAGAATCAAGGACTCGATAGACGATAATCACAACTTCCTTTCGAATCTTACAAACTGCTTAGATAGACCTATATGATGCTTACAAACTGCTTAGATAGACCTCTATGATGCTCACAAACTGCTTAGATAGACCTCTATGATGCTTACAAACTGCTTAGATAGACCTCTATGATGCTTACAAACTGCTTAGATAGACCTCTATGATGCTTACAAGCTGCTTAGATAGACCTCTATGATGCTTACAAACTGCTTAGATAGACCTCTATGATGCTTACAAACTGCTTAGATAGACCTCTATGATGCTTACAAACTGCTTAGATAGACCTCTATGATGCTTACAAACTGCTTAGATAGACCTCTATGATGCTTACAAACTGCTTAGATAGACCTCTATGATGCTTACAAACTGCTTAGATAGACCTCTATGATGCTTATAAACTGCTTACATAGACCTCTATGATGCTTACAAGCTGCTTAGATAGACCTCTATGATGCTTACAAACTGCTTAGATAGACCTCTATGATGCTTACAAACTGCTTAGATAGACCTCTATGATGCTTACAAACTGCTTAGATAGACCTCTATGATGCTTACAAACTGCTTAGATAGACCTCTATGATGCTTACAAACTGCTTAGATAGACCTCTATGATGCTTACAAACTGCTTAGATAGACCTCTATGATGCTTACAAACTGCTTAGATAGACCTCTATGATGCTTACAAACTGCTTAGATAGACCTCTATGATGCTTACAAACTGCTTAGATAGACCTCTATGATGCTTAGGAACTGCTTAGATAGACCTCTATGATGCTTACAAACTGCTTAGATAGACCTCTATGATGCTTACAAACTGCTTAGATAGACCTCTATGATGCTTACAAACTGCTTAGATAGACCTCTATGATGCTTACAAACTGCTTAGATAGACCTCTATGATGCTTACAAACTGCTTAGATAGACCTCTATGATGCTTACAAACTGCTTAGATAGACCTCTATGATGCTCACAAACCGCTTAGATAGACCTCTATGATGCTCACAAACTGCTTAGATAGACCTCTATGATGCTCACAAACCGCTTAGATAGACCTCTATGATGCTCACAAACTGCTTAGATAGACCTCTATGATGCTTACAAACTGCTTAGATAGACCTCTATGATGCTTACAAACTGCTTAGATAGACCTCTATGATGCTCACAAACTGCTTAGATAGACCTCTATGATGCTTACAAACTGCTTAGATAGACCTCTATGATGCTCACAAACTGCTTAGATAGACCTCTATGATGCTTACAAACTGCTTAGATAGACCTCTATGATGCTCACAAACTGCTTAGATAGACCTCTATGATGCTCACAAACTGCTTAGATAGACCTCTATGATGCTTACAAACTGCTTAGATAGACCTCTATGATGATTACAAACTGCTTAGATAGACCTCTATGATGCTTACAAACTGCTTAGATAGACCTCTATGATGCTTACAAACTGCTTAGATAGACCTCTATGATGCTTACAAACTGCTTAGATAGACCTCTATGATGCTTACAAACTGCTTAGATAGACCTCTATGATGCTTACAAACTGCTTAGATAGACCTCTATGATGCTCACAAACTGCTTAGATAGACCTCTATGATGCTCACAAACTGCTTAGATAGACCTCTATGATGCTCACAAACCGCTTAGATAGACCTCTATGATGCTCACAAACTGCTTAGATAGACCTCTATGATGCTTACAAACTGCTTAGATAGACCTCTATGATGCTCACAAACTGCTTAGATAGACCTCTATGATGCTCACAAACTGCTTAGATAGACCTCTATGATGCTCACAAACTGCTTAGATAGACCTCTATGATGCTTACAAACTGCTTAGATAGACCTCTATGATGCTCACAAACTGCTTAGATATAGCTCTATGATGCTTACAAACTGCTTAGATAGACCTCTATGATGCTTACAAACTGCTTACATAGACCTCTATGATGCTTACAAACTGCTTAGATAGACCTCTATGATGCTTACAAACTGCTTAGATAAACCTCTATGATGCTTACAAACTGCTTACATAGACCTCTATGATGCTCAGAAACTGCTTAGATAGACCTCTATGATGCTTACAAACTGCTTAGATAGACCTCTATGATGCTTACAAACTGCTTAGATAGACCTCTATGATGCTTACAAACTGCTTAGATAGACCTCTATGATGCTTACAAACTGCTTAGATAGACCTATATGATGCTTACAAACTGCTTAGATAGACCTCTATGTTGCTTACAAACTGCTTAAATAGACCTCTATGATGCTTACAAACTGCTTAGATAGACCTCTATGATGCTTACAAACTGCTTAGATAGACCTCTATGATGCTTACAAACTGCTTAGATAGACCTCTATGATGCTTACAAACTGCTTAGATAGACCTCTATGATGCTTACAAACTGCTTAAATAGACCTCTATGATGCTTACAAACTGCTTAGATAGACCTCTATGATGCTTACAAACTGCTTAGATAGACCTCTATGATGCTTACAAACTGCTTAGATAGACCTCTATGATGTAATATATATTGCACACTCCAATAATCCAATTCGGTCAAACATGATGGGAAGTTGTTTATTAACAAGTGTCTGACTGCGAGAGAATTTTATTACAATATTGATAAATACATGCACCGAAATAATGTACACTTTGTGGCTGCCGAGTGACACCATTACTGAGTTAAAGAAGTTCTCCTAGACTAAATGACAATACAAGATTATCCTAATTTGAAAAATATAATTTCTGAACTTCAACTATTGCGTCATTTTGATTTAATTCTCTTAGGCTAACATTTAGACACGTGAGCGTATGTTAGATATGAATGAATCATATATAGCGTATTTTAGATGTAAATGAATAATATATAGCGTATGTTAAGATGTGAATGAATCATGTATAGTGTATGTTAGATATGAATGAATCATATATAACGTATGTTAGATGTGAATGAATCATATATAGTGTATGTTAGATGTGAATGAATCATGTATAGTGTATGTTAGATATGAATGAATCATATATAGCGTATGTTAGATATGAATGAATCATACATAGTGTATGTTAAATGTGAATGAATCATATTTAGTGTATGTTAGCTGTGAATGAATCATATATAGCGTATGTTAGATGTGAATGAATCATATATAGCGTATGTTAGATATGAATGAATCATATCTAGTGTGTGTTAGATGTGAATGAATCATATATGCTGTATGTTAGATGTGAATGAATCATATATAGTGTATGTTAGATGTGAATGAATCAGATATAGTGTATGTTAGATGTGAATGAATCATATATAGCGTATGTTAGATATGAATGAATCATATCTAGTGTGTGTTAGATGTGAATGAATCATATATGGTGTATGTTAGATGTGAATGAATCATATATAGTGTATGTTAGATGTGAATGAATCATGTATAGTGTATGTTAGATATGAATGAATCATGTATAGCGTATGTTAGATATGAATGAATCATACATAGTGTATGTTAAATGTGAATGAATCATATTTAGTGTATGTTAGATGTGAATGAATCATATATAGCGTATGTTAGATGTGAATGAATCATATATAGCGTATGTTAGATATGAATGAATAATATCTAGTGTGTGTTAGATGTGAATGAATCATATATGGTGTATGTTAGATGTGAATGAATCATATATAGTGTATGTTAGATGTGAATGAATCATATATAGTGTATGTTAGATGTGAATGAATCATATATAGTGTATGTTAGATGTGAATGAATCATATATAGTGTATGTTAGATGTGAATGTATCATAACTAGTGTATGTTAAATGTGAATGAATCATATATAGTGTATGTTAGATGTGAATGAATCATATATAGTTAATGTTAGATGTGAATGAATCATATATAGAGTATGTTAGATATGAATGAATCATATATAGTGTATGTTAGATGTGAATAAATCATATATAGTGTATGTTAGATGTGAATGAATCATATATAGTGTATGTTAGATGTGAATGAATCATATATAGTGTATGTTAGATGTGAATGAATCTTAAGACATATACAAAGCATCTTCGCGATAACAACAGGGTTTCTGTGCGGTCAATAATGACATGATCAATAATGACATCATGATGAAATGTGGTAGTTCCTATAATCTATAAACCTGATAAACTGTCATGGAAACTTGAGTAGCTAATTCGATATTCAGCAATGAGTTGTTTTATCAGATAGCAGGACTGGTGTAAGCGGGAGCAAGTTCAAGTTCAGGTGTGCATTATTCTCCAAGGCCATTACACTAGCATATGGGCTAACAGTGTATAATCAGGCTATTACACTAACATATGGCTGTAACAGTGTATAATCAGGCTATTACACTAGCATATTGGGGTAGCTGTGTATTATCAGGCGATTACACTAGTATATGGAGGTAACAGTGTGTAATCAGCTATTACACTAGCATATGTGGGTAACAGTGTATAGTCAGGCTATTACCATAGTATATGGGGGTAACAGTGTATAATCAGACCATTACATAGTATAGGGGTAACAGTGTATAATCAGGCTATTACGCTAGCATATGGGGGTAACAGATTATAATCAGGCGATTACACTAGTATATCGGGGGTAACAGTGTGTAATCAGGCTATTACACTAGCATATGGGTTAACAGTGTATAATCAGGCTATTACGCTAGCATATGGGGTAACAGTGTATACTCAGGCTATTACACTAGCATATGGGGGTAACAGTGTATAGTCAGGCTATTACCATAGTATATGGGGGTAACAGTGTATAATCAGACCATTACATAGTATAGGGGTAACAGTGTATAATCAGGCGATTACACTAGTATATTGGGGTAACAGTGAGTAATCAGGCTATTACACTAGCATATGGGATAACAGTGTATAATGAGGCTATTACACTAGCATATGGGGTAACAGTGTATAATCAGGCTATTACGCTAGCATATGGGGGTAACAGATTATAATCAGGCGATTACACTAGTATATCGGGGGTAACAGTGTGTAATCAGGCTATTACACTAGCATATGGGTTAACAGTGTATAATCAGGCTATTACGCTAGCATATGGGGTAACAGTGTATACTCAGACTATTACACTAGCATATGGGGGTAACAGTGTATAATCAGGCTATTACGCTAGCATATGGGGGGTAACAGAGTATAATCAGGCGATTACAGTAGTATATTGGGGTAACAGTGTATAATCAGGCTATTGCACTAGCATATGGGGGTAACAGTGTATAATCAGGCAATTACAATATTATATGGGTAACAGTGTGTAATCAGGCGATTACACTAGTAGATTGGGGTAACAGTGTATAATCAGGCTATTACACTAGCATATGGGGTAACAGTGTATAATCAGGCGATTACAATATTATATGGGTAACAGTGTAATCAGGCTATTACGTTATCATATGGGTGTAACAGTGTATAATCAGGCTATTACACTAGTATATGGGGGTAACAGGGTATAATCAGGCTATTACACTAGCATATGGCCATTACACTAGCATATGAGGGTAACAGTGTATAATCAGGCTATTACACTAGCATATGGGGGTAACAGTGTATAATCAGGCTATCACACTATCTTAAGGGGGTAACAGTGTATAATCAGGCTATTACGTTATCATATGGGTGTAACAGTGTATAATCAGGCTATTACACTATCATATGGGGGTAGCAGTGGATAATCAGACTATTACACTATCATATGGGGGTAGCAGTGGATAATCGGGCTATTACACTATCATATGGGG
>CM067372.1:32963773-33011273 GCA_034401795.1 Chaetoderma sp. LZ-2023a | reverse complement strand
TTGGGCCTGGAATAGCTAAAACTGGATTCCTCTATTATGACGTACTATTTGACCATAGACCGAGTATTTGTCGATGGATAAATCCAATCTTACACTTACATATTGACGTCATAATTAATTAGGTCATGATCCTAATGGTCTATCGAGCTCCGTCATGCACATTGAAAAGTCTGTTAAGTCCTCAAATTGTATGAAGGAATTACAATATAATAAGCTTCATGGTGAAACAAATTAGACTGGGCGCTGTTGCTGCCTAACAGCACTCAGTCACATTAGTTTCAAAATATTTAGCTGCTTACCTGGATAGTGACCTTGAAATTGTGATTCTGAGAATTCAGGATTCAAAGTACATTACTTGATTTCACGACACGTAAAAGGTAGGCCGAGCTTAGTTAGAAATGGGCGTGGTATCAAAATGAACCGCTCTATTGTGCATAACCGTACCAATTATGTCCTCTGACTCGGATGCACGCCATAGCGGCTATAAATCATGTTCATATTGTTGAAGCATCATCATTATATATTCTGAGCCTACATAACCTGTAATGATCGTCGATGATAATATATAGACAATATCTGCGTTAGATACAATTATTCCCATGCTTATTCGGCAGGACAACGTCTGTCCACCCATGCATAGCTCATGAGCATGGGTGACAATGCGAACACAGCAACAATGCATGATTATGAAGATGAGCCATGTATCACGCAATGTAATCTTGCAGTGTTTGTGATGGATGCCGATGATGACGCACTACTTACAAAACCAATCACTCAATGTATCCGTTAACGTTTTATCTGTCGCGGTGTCGCCAGAACATGACTGGTGTTCTCGCAATGACACGGTACCGTAATTAGATCATCGATATGCGTCTGTTGTGGCCAGCTGTTTCTTAGATGTGATTGGACTTGTTTGAAGATTAAAATGTTTGATTGATCATGAAATAAAATTCTTGTTTCATCTTCCCAGTGAAATAAGACAGAGATTAAATTCTGTTTTGATGAAGCATCCAGTGTCTTATGTTTGAATTATTCATCAACACCGATTTTTCCACAACCCTATATAATATGTGCATTCTTGCTGACTTTAAGCTGGTGTCAATCAGCGACCATATAATGTACTTTGCCGGGTTACGCCCGTGGCGGGTAAGAGCTTAAATTCACCACCTCAAGATTGATGGAGAATTGATTGGGTCTTTTACACGGCTTTTATATCAAATCAACCGGGAATTATCAATGCCTTTCAGCCATGACTTTTATAGCGCTGTAAGAGGAAATAAACCATTTCTATAGCTGAACAATTCAAGTAATATTCGTGGAGATTATGTCACGTGATGGCTGACTGATGAGAAAGTGGCGACTGAGATGCGCAAATCTGCCTACTTCGTAGTAACGCTGTAACTGTGATTAAGATAGGCGAAAGCGACTCTTAGTCCAAAGCAAAAACAGGAAGGGCAAAGGGCAGCATTGAAAAAGCGGAATCATTCCTAGGGAACAGCCAGTACCACAACACCACCACCACCACCACCACCACCACCACCACCACCACCACCACCACCAACAACAACAACAACAACAACAACAACAAGATCACGATATTAAAGATAAAAGACACGGAGCTATTATGCAATCTTCTATTTGTAGCTGTAGCTTTGCACTCACCAGCCTATCCCAAGAAAATCGAAAAAAATAATAAGTGTACTGTGCAGTCGTCTTGTAAACACATCCGAATGGCGAAAATAGGTAAAACAACAAAAACGGCTGGCCGGATGAAACCGCATGTCCATGCACTATGAGGAATCGTTGCAGATGGATGCAGGGCCTTAAAGGGGAACACTAGACGGGTCACCATCGTTTGCATAAAATACGCAGTTCTATTGTAGAGCCCATATTTAAGCTACTGTGTAAAGCTTTCCCCCGACATTTGTATAAAAATCCGAGTAAAATTGTGTTATAAAACGCTATGTTACTATAATTTTCTGAGAGTTAATTTAACCTATGACGTCATATATGTTGAATCCCATCCGACAAGAACCATAATAACGGCACACTGAAGACAGGAGTGCATGCATTTGGATGGCGATATCTCTATCGGTGATAATGATATCGACATCATTTATATATGTACAGATTGAAAAGATTAAGACGCGTATCACTCTATCGCAAATTGATGGAATGTCTTTGTTTTTTTCATACATTAATTGCCGAACCTTAAGATGGCCATTTTCGATGAAGATACCTGCCAAATACATTAACATTACAAAATTTCAGGAAGTTTTGAGGCTAATATGAAAACATAAGTACTTAAAGATGGACTGGATGTATGTACAAACTATTTAAACTCTCATATTAATAGATGAAACTTTAATAACAGTATCTGCCGTAGCTCCAGTGAGAGTGTTCATTCAATAGTGGCAATTATACTGATTTGCCTATACTATCGCGTCATTCATTTATCTCAAGATCAAAACTTCACGTCAAAATTGACACCATCAGAGAAATCAGACAAAGTACTGTTAGTATATATTCCTCAACATTTCCGCAAATATAGTTTATATATTCCTAAAAGGCAATTTTATTGCGATAGCGTTGGATGACTACGAGAAAAACGTTCAACTTATGACGTCATACGCCTCATCCGGGAATAGAAATTTAACTAATGTATCACATATTTAAATAACGAAGATATATACTTCTAATTTGAGCACAGATCTTACAATTATATTTTTGAAAACGTTACGGTCTGTAGATTAATTTTATACACAGTAGTATAGAGGGTCTGGTGTTCCCCTTTAATGGACCTTTCCATGTTTAGCTATGCCCCGCCCATCACTAGCTAAGCTCCACCCACACCTCGCCGTGTTTGGATTGATCGATCCCCGAATGCCCTAGCTATCAATTCCCTGAAAACTATACAGGGAAGCTGTTGAATATTTTGTAACTAATTTGACTGGGTGCTGTTGCTGCCTATGGCAGAAACAGCGCCTAGTCAAATTAGTTTCAAAATATTCAACAGAATATTTATTAAATAGTAAAAGCAAACAATTTGTACAACAAGGCATAGACCGTCTTCAAATTTGCGTTCGTGACGTACTTATCGACGTCATTCATGACGTCATCAATTATGATGTCATTCTACACACCGCGTAGATGATTATGACGTCATATCATGGGCGCATACTCTGGAAAGGTGAATTGAATGCTTCATGCAAATTCACCCAAGGCGGATGCTCTGCCAGTCAATTTTGTTTGGTTAGAGAGATATGCACTCAAATGGTTTACAAACAACATTGTGATTTACTCTGATGTGTTATAATATTCACATAGAAATTATTAGGCGGAGACGGACAACAGACTGAATATAGCCAGATTATTGTCCATCTTGGCCTCGTAATTCTTGCTTTAAAACGTTCTAAATGTTTACAGTCATTCGTTATCCGTTGTCGAGACATTGTATTAATAAATATAAGCTAAGTTAATTTTGTCTTACAATTTATCAATTGTGTTAACTCGAGTACATGTTAGATTACCATTAACATAATACTCTCTCAATCGTAGATTATATTTTGTCAAATAGTATGACAACTAATTTGAATGGACAATGGAAAGAATTACTGCCTTATAAAAAAATGTCCAAAGGGTCGAGTATAAAATGCTTCATATTATGAATTCCCTCTAGGAATCTCCACCATATGGGAAACAGGCAATTTCTAGAAGCTTGTTATCACTCTGGAGGCTGTCCTTCAACACACAACCTTAAAACATATGGTTTGCTCAAATTTGGCAAAGCTAAGTTCTTCTGATCGTTGTTCTATATAATGCACAAGTAAAATTAGAACTCGCATTGCACGTGCAGATTTTCCCCATTTTACCACAGCTACAAGTTAAGAATTATTGCAAATATTTTCCTTTGTAAACCTCCCAAAATGCGCCGAAAGTTTGAAATGAAGACTAAAAATTATTATGATTCTGCTCGCCCTCCCTTAGACCTCCCCCACCCATCACCACCTAGCAAGCCATTTCTACTTTGTGCGTGTGTATGCGCGCGTGCGTGCGTGCGTGCGTACTGGCGGGCGGGCGGGGTGGCGGGGTGTGTGCGTGCGTGCGTGCGTACGTACGTGCGTGCGTGCGTTGGAGCATAAATGTTGGAGTGAATTAAGTGTTCATTATAGGAAATATCTTGAGAAATAATCTATTCAATATTTTTATTAATTTAACTGGCATATGCAGCAACAGGGCCAACTCGCTATAGAATATTCCTCAGTTTACCTGTATTTGTGGTCATTGTTGAAATTCATCGTATCTAGATTCCACCTCTTATGTTCTATGCCTCTCACGTTATTCACACGTTCCCAAGCTTGCTTTAGGTGCGTAAGAGTCAGAGAATGGACAAACTAGATAAAAATAGATCAATTTTACAGACATTCAAAGACTAATATTTGCCTCCAGAAATGTGGGAGATGTAATATGAGAGCATCTAGATTCAAAGTTTACCAGTGGAGGAGCTCCCGGAACCTCCCCACTGCCCTAGTTGGCTTCCGGACATGCCAACATAGGCCTAACTGCTATGGTTGATCCACCCCATAACATAATCCCATATCTACCCATGTGACTTGGGGCTGACTTGAGGCTGACTTGACAATCACTGAGCTAATGAGGATATCCGTACGTATCTGATAACTAGTGCGTGCGAGAGTGGTGGTGGTGGTGGTGTGTTTGTGTGTGTGCGTGCGTGCGTGCGTGCGTGCGTGCGTGCGTGCGTGCGTGCGTGCGTGCGTGCGTGCGTGCGTGCGTGCGTGGGTGGGTGGGTGGGTGGGTGGGTGTGTGTGTGTGTGTGTGTTTTCTGTGTGGGAGAGGGGTGCATGTGGGTGTGGGTATACTCAAATGTGCATGCAATTTAAAGCGCGACAGACAGTGTGATTATACCCATGCAGTTAAATAACCCACACATTGCTGATTATCGTGTGTCGTATCGAACTACTCATACTGATTTCTGTGATAGGGAGAAAATAATTCATATCTATGGTACGTTCTATCTATTAGATTACATGCACATTTGTGACATGC
Organism: Chaetoderma sp. LZ-2023a; assembly: GCA_034401795.1. Lineage (NCBI taxonomy): Eukaryota > Metazoa > Mollusca > Caudofoveata > Chaetodermatida > Chaetodermatidae > Chaetoderma > Chaetoderma sp. LZ-2023a. Next base: position 33,006,206 of record CM067372.1, on the reverse strand, counting down.
AGTATTTATCAATTGCACAAAACTGTACCTTTAATCATGATAGACGCAGGTGCAGTGGATCTGTAGAAGAGTCATAAAGCAAACAATCAACATAATATTTTCTCCGCCTACATAAACTATGATTATTCATCATGACAAAGTCCATCACACACACGTACGAACGCGCACGCACGCAGGCGCACACACGCACGCACGCAAACACGCACGTGTTCAGAGACCCTGATAGGAATATTTTGACATTCACTCGCAATAGCGACCCTCTTCTCTGACAAACTGAATGTTTGGACTTTGCATGACATTGTTCTTAAGAAAATATCCGATTCTGCTTCATTTCCCGAAAAAACTGAATTCATGAATCCATTTCGTCATTCAATCATGACGTCATAATCAACTGCGTGACGTGTAGGCTGACGTCATAATCATGACTTTATGATTAGTCCGTTTTTAACGCTTAATAGTCCGACACGTTGTGAATTGTATGTATTTACCATTTAATAAACATTCTATTGAATATTTTGAAACTAATTTGTCTGGGCGCTGTTGCTGCCATAGGCAACAACAGCACCAAGTCAAATTAGTCTCAAAATATTTAACAGCTAGAGTGTATAGTTTTCTGGAAACTGAGTCAGAGCGTTCGGGGATCGATCGATCCCAACACGGATGAGGTATGGATGGAACTTAGATAGAGATGGGCGGGGCATAGCTAAAACTGGAACGATCCTTTGCACGGAAAGCTATAGCTTTCATCTCTCATGCTTAGCGTTACCCGTACTTGGTCTTTACTGTTACTAATAAGCGTAAGTTCCTCTGTCCAGGGATATCCTCTAGAGACCCCAGTACGATAATCAACTCCAAAAAGACCTGTGTATGCAGTGTGGAAACTGGAAGATAACGTCCGATATATAATAACTAATTAGTTTGTTAAGGTCACATCGTCCAAATTAATGAGTCGATCGCTATTTACAGCTGTCACTCTGTGGCTTAGGACTATTGATTTTCAACGCCATTGGCGGAATATATTACTTTCTAGAGGAACAACAATCTTTAGCAACGCAACCAATCTGAGAGGCGGCATAGGGCCTCATTCGTATCTCGCGAGATCTCCTTACACGAATCAGTACACAATCACAACACTCTCACCTGACACCCATATTGCGTTAATGCAAATATATGATGACACGTTCGCGTACTACCGATGTGACGCCATCTAAAAAATATAATGCCACTTTCACGTTCTAACAGCTATGAATTCATTTCAAGTCTCCATAATGCATCTGTTGTCGTTGAATATAAATAACGAACCACACATAAGTGACCAGGATATACAGTAACATCTGTCTCACGCGACTAGCTTATGGAGCATAAACAATGGAGGGATCCGATCAATCACTCAAGTATGACGTCGTAGTGAATTACGTCACATGTAGGCTGGCGTAACTCCGCTACGAAGAAGGAAAGGCACGTGTACGAATTGTAGGCGTATGTCTTTTACAATTTAATACACATTCTGTTGAATAGTTTGAAACAAATTTGCCGTGATCAGCAACAGCCCCAAGTCAAATTAGTTTCAAAATATTCAACAGCTTACCTGTATAATTACCTTGAAATTGGAATTATGGGAATTCGGGGTTTACAGTATATAAATCAATCCCAACACCTGCAAAGCGTGGGCGGAGTTTGGCTAGTAATGGGCGGGTCATAGCTAGAAATGGGCGGGTCATTGCTAAAATTGGGCGGGTCATAGTTAGAAATGGGCGGGGCATCGCTGGAAATAGGCGGGGCATAGCTAGAAATGGGCCCCTCTGTTAGCCAGTACGCTCATGCGACTTGCAACGGTTTGACTATTGTAGCTGGAGGATGGTGGTTAATTAAATACAGGTGGCTTTGGTGGGCTTCTGAACACCTTTCTTAAACAACCACCATCTCATATCGCCATTAAGCAGGTGGTCGTATGAACATCCTTGACAAATACTTTACTTTCATCTGACAAACATTCCCCAGAAGTTTGCTGAGCGGAATCACTTTCTTCGAAGTAACTTGAAGAGGAGCTGTCATATGCTAGCATAGCGTCCATCAATACGCATCAATATTGTGCCGCGGAAACCCTGATCTGGTCTGGCGAAATGTGTACAAGTCAATTTCACGACGCCAGCTTGTGCAAAGTACAGTGGGTAGGATCGAGTTTATTGAATTAACAGCGGATTCCAATAAATCGACAGAAACAATTTCCGGTCATTGCCAAATCTAAGACGCTGCCTAGTATTTGGTTAATTACTCTCCATGCGGTATGATGTTCTATCAGACAGCATTCAGGCATTATTCTATTTATAGCAAGCTAATCTGACTGTCAAAGATATCACACGTGTTTCTACTGATGCCTATTACAAGAACGTAATCAATAATCTGGTAGGTAGACTATCAACGTGACTTTCATAGATCAACGATGGTCACCGATGTCAAATTGTGACATCTCTCCAGGCCATCTTGGTTTTTTACAATAATATTGATAGATATCTTTGATAATATTGACACTTCTATAACAACACTATCTGGGCTGATTTAGCCATATTTACAAGTCAGAGACCAGGGAACAATATTGACATTTCTGTCTGTACTATGGGAATAGTGGTTAACTGCTGTATGACAATATGTAACATCATGTCTTGAAAAATGACATCATTAAAAAAAATCAGATCACGAAGGTGATCTTAATTGTGTAATTGTAAACATTCCTTGATCTGTGCATGGTTATGGCAAGTGACCGCATGCATTATATAGTTTGATTACCAACGCTAGTAGATGCATGGATTATCCATACCTCTACTAGTGTTGGTACTCAAACCAAGCTGAAAGACAATGTTAGTTTCACAAATTAACAATGCCGTCTTCAATGTGCGGTCATCCGTTAAGAGAGGGGTAGACTGTAGCGTATACATGGTCAGTATACTAGCAACTATTGCTTTGATGTGGGACGAATCAGTCGATGGTGTCGTGACGGATGTTTTAGCAGCCATTATTGTGATGCAGTGTTGGTGAATAGCTTTGGTCATGGCTGATGTTTATACAGATATATCTGTAATTTTATAAATATAGAATAGGTCTGTTTGTTGCACGATGGTTTAGCACATGGGGTGATAGACGAGGTAATCATATACGCCAGTGGCAAACTAGCTTCACTCACACTGTATGAGTATGAAGGCAGTTCTAAGCACCTCATTGTGGTTGTGGATCATGTTCTGGGCTCTATCCCCCTCTAGTCGTCTAGTCACAATGGTATATTCCGTTCCATCAATTATATATGGACAATCTATCTTGCAGATGTCGTTATTTTACCTCTACAATAGTGCGAATTGGATTGATATTGGATCGGCCTTTTTCGAACTCGTAGATCTTATAGTGCAATTGTAAAAATCACATAATATATATTGGCACGATATGTGTCATATCGACACGTCTTCAAGACTGGGAATTATATGTCTAGTTGGAGGGTGCTCTGGCTATGTCTGCAGCTATAGTCCATTCACCCTGGCTAGTATTCCCTGCCTGTCTACTTGCCTTCCTACCTCCCTTCCTGACTGTCTGCCTGCCTGCCTGCCTACCTGTCTGCCTGTCTGTCTATTTGCATGTCGAAACTATAGGCAATTCACTATTGTTAACATTGTCTGTTCCATGTTTGCAGGCAGTAGAATAAAATCAGTGACTAGAAAGCAGCTAGATATTGATGTGACATGGCGTTATTTATTTAGTATGGCGGCTGACCTACTGCCAGAGCCATCTCTGATACAGCAACATTAACTTAAAGGCGCACATTCGCATCAAAATGCGTAGAAATAACGTTGATTTTATTATATACTTTTAGAGGCTTAATTTGTGTACGTCAATATAATGAAGTGAAATAAATCTTAGCATATAATAATTTCATTTCGTACAAATTACTATAATTCTTTTAATTGTGACGTTGAGTTAGGGACTTGCGTCTCTAATTCAATTTCACAACTTAAAAATTATATTAATTTGTACGTAATGAAATCATCATACATTAAGATTTATTTCGTTTGATTACATCTATGCAACGCCCCTACCCTCACCCCCAATTTAAACCACTAAAAGTATACAACGTTGACAATTTTATTTTCGAGCATTCTGTTGTGAATATGCGCCTTTAATCCATACCATGTCAGACTAATTACTCTTTTGTGTCGATATAACTGTAAGTGTCGATCTCAGGCGGCTATAAATAACCGTGAACTAGAGATATGAACATGATTATATCATTCAATGTTTCTGCCCGAGTAAAAGGCAAAGGAAATACGAAAAAATGGTACAAGGCACCCGATGTAGCCGCGTTAATTGCATCGCATACTGACGCATTGTATAACTATTGCGATACTTTATTAACAAAAAACTTGCTTCGATCTGATGGAGGGCGAATCGATTAGTCGTCATGTACATATTATGTTGAATAATGGCTGTATTCGACTGGGACTTTTCCATAGAGTAAATTTACTCGCGCAATTGCCAAAATGTTCTCTGCGCAAACGTAACAGTCGAATGAAGAATCCTAGCAGTATGGAATGTGCAGAAACCGATTAAATCGTCTAAATTTAACTGTCTTGTAAAGAAAATCCACCGTTCAGGGCTGTTTTCAGACATAGTGAATGCTGAATAATAGTAGAGTTCCGCTCATAAGTTCCTCATTTTCATATTTTGCTTCACGAAACATGCCACATGTTTTGGCGCCGGCTTGTTCCGTGCTCTATTTTCCTCCGGGAAATACCAGTCGAATAAAACATAAAAAGATGGAGCCAATATATTCTAACTTTGCATATGTGTCTGTGGAATGTTCCATCTATTTTAATCTATGCCTATTTGTCGAAGATTCCATCTAATGTATGCCTATTTGCCGAAGATTACATCTAATGTATGCCTATTTGCCGAAGATTAATCTAATGTATGCCTGTTTGTCGAAGATTCAATCAAATGTATGCCTATTTGTCGAATGTTCTATATATTAGAATGTATGCCTATTTGTCGAATGTTCTATATATTAGAATGTATGCCTATTTGTCGAATGTTCTATCTATTTGAATGTATTCCTATTTGTCGAATGTTCTATCTATTTGAATGTATGCCTATTTGTCGAATGTTCTATCTATTTGAATGTATGCCTGTTTGTCGAATGTTCTATCTATTTGAATGTATGCCTGTTTGTCGAATGTTCTATCTATTAGAATGTATGCCTGTTTGTCGAATGTTCTATCTATTTGAATGTATGCCTGTTTGTCGAATGTTCGATCTATTTGAATGTATGCCTGTTTGTCGAATGTTCTACCTATTTGAATGCATGCCTATTTGTCGAATGTTCTATCTATTTGAATGTATGCCTGTTTATTGAATGTTCTATCTATTTGAATGTATGCCTATTTGTCGAATGTTCTATCTATTTGAATGTATGCCTGTTTGTCGAATGTTCTACCTATTTGAATGTATGCCTGTTTGTCGAATGTTCTATCTATTTGAATGTATGCCTGTTTGTCGAATGTTCTATCTATTTGAATGTATGCTTATTTGTCGCACATTTGCTGTTGGCAGTAATTATTGATTGCACAAAGCTTACATGGATTGACTGGCTTAACCGTCCTTGTCATCACCTTATAGAGGGATCCATTTTGGCTATGCCCCGCCCATTTTTGCTAAGCTAGGCTCCACCCACTGCTTACAGCTGCGGGAATCAATGTATATACTTTGACCACTGAATTACCAGATTACCAATCGCAATGTATGCCTATTTGATGTTTGCAGAATTTATCGACTGTGCAAAGCTGCATCAATAATGATGACAGACGCAGGTGGGCTGAAACTGTAGAACAGCAATAAATATATAAATCAACATTAAATTTTCCACGCCAGCATAAGCCTTTAATGATCTTCAGGACAAGTTCAGGATGACTGATAGCCACACCCATTAGTTGCATGATTATCCCTCAGGACAAAGTCCATCCATCAGGCACTCAATGAATTACTAGTAAAGCATACCTTGTAGCGTGGCATAATGATGAACGATGGACAACGGGATATGTAGGTTTGCCCGCCGTGTTTGCGATGAATGCCATTCTACTTACAGAATCCAAGTACCCCGTGTGTCCTTTAACATGTTATATCCTGTCATGAGAACAGGACTGGTATGTTTATAATGACGCGGTACTGCCATTAAGTCATCGAGGTTATCTCCAGATGTTTCTCACATACAATGTAACCTTTTTGGAGATTAGAAATTTGGATTAATCATGAAAATCTTGTTTCATCCACTCAGTGATGTTAGACAAACAGATATAATTCTGCTTCGATAAAGCATACATAATGTTTAAACACTTTCTGGTTTGAAACTAATGTCACAGCAACCCTGCTATGCCGCGTTGTGCTCACAAAGGGTAACATCTTGTATTCGTCACGTCATGTTATGGTAGACTGTAAGATCGATGGGGAATTGAGCGTGGCTTTTACATTGCTTTTAAATTAAATCAACAGGGAATAGTCTGCTGCCTTTCAGATATAGTATTTATGGTACCGTAACAAGAAATAACCATAGCAAGTTTAGCAGAAGAATTCAAATCGTTTTTATGGGGACTATGTTACGCGATAACTGGCTGATGAGAACTATGTCACATGATGACTAACTAATAAGGACTGTGTCACGTCACACCTGACTGCTGAGAACTCGTACGTGATGCGTGACATGAATGTCTCATGCTATGAATGATTTCTTGAAACTATGCTACCCAATTCTGCTTGAACAGGTTTGATAATACTTTGCTTTCATCCGATAAACATCCCAAAACGGGTTGTTGTGGGAACACACTACGTTAGCTTGCGCCAAAGACAGTAGGTAATATCGAGTTTATTGAAATTCCAGAGGCTCCCAATATACCGGCAGAAACAATATCCGGTAATTTACAAAACTAAGGTACCGCCTCGGATTTAGAAATTTACTCTACAGTTGTTATAAAGTTCTGTCAGGCAACATCCTGGACCCGATCTATTTATGGCAATCTAATTTGATTGTCAAACATTTCACACCTGTTTATACCATTACCATTCCCAGAGATTTAATCAATAATCACGCATGTATGGATACTGTTAGTGTGTGCATACGTGCCAATCAACGGACTAGCTTTCATAGATTAATGGTGTCCTGTTGGCCACGGGTGTCAGATTATGAAATCTCTGCCAGACACCTTGTTTGTCTACAATAATATAGAACTACCTTTAATGATATTGCCACCTGACAAATGAAAACATCATTCAGAAATCATCTCACGAAGGTGATGTTAGTTGTGTAATTATAACCCTCTCCTGAACTGTGTATGACCATGAAAAGTGACCGCATCCATACCCCTACTAGTGCTGGTATTCAATCAAGGGATACAATGCTAGCTCCATGAATTAATAATGTCATCTCTGATTTATGAGAGACAGCAGGCAATGTCCGTCAATGTACCGGCAACGAGAGGAGTCAACGGTAACGGACACATGGGCCATGTACAAGCAACATTTGCTGTGATGTGATACGGGTCGGGAGAGTGGTTATGGTCATGACCGTTGAGGCATTGCTGTGATGTGGTATGAATCAGTAGATGGCGTCATGCCAAGAACGGGCTAAACACGACCGATATCGAAGCTGTCATTCCTGTGATGCTGTGTTGGTCAAGATACTGGGGTCATGTCGATGTCTATGCAAACATATCTGTGATCATGTGATGTGGAGATGTGTGGTTCTAAATATAGAATGAGTCTAGTCACAAGACAGTTCTGTGCATGGGATAGTACAGGGGAGAATCCCATTTTCACGAGCTGTGGATGTCTGCATACATGCATTCATGTTTTACTGTTTGGCCATCTGTCTGGCTCGCTGCCTGAACTATTGGCTGGCAGTCCTTCGTGTTTATCTGTAAAATAATTACCAACATGTACATTGGTATGTCGCAACTAGTTGCAATTTCTTTCTTGCTAGTATTGCCTTTCACCGGTTTAGTAATAACAAAACGGCTTTATCTGCACCGTCATATTTATTCCGACTTATTCCACCCACACACCCCCCCCCCCCCCGGAAGTATCATTAAAATCATTTTTGTCGATATAACTATAACTAAGTGTCGATCAAGCGGCTATAAATAACCGTGAACTAGAGGTATATGGGCGTAATAATGTCATTCACTGTTTCTGTCTTAACAAAAGGCAAATGGAATGTGCAGAACGGGTACAGAGCACATGTCTAGCCTCGTTCAGTGCATTGTATACAATCTAAATATAGGGACACTTTATGAACAAAAAATGTCCTTCGATTTGACTGATGGAGAATTACTTAATCTCCATGTAAATACGCTATTGCATAAAAACAATAACAGGTGTTTTATTTATATACAACCTCCGCTCATTCGAGGTAATAGCTATATGTCACATTCATTAATCTATCCATTACATCACACAGCTGGCCGAGGCGCCACGGTCCAGTATTGAGGTATAGTGTTGACGTGGTATTCGTGTGGAGAATAGAGGGTAGGCTGTTGAGGTTGTGATCATATTGATATGGATATTACATAAACTGGGGGCTTGAGCTTGTTGTCATATGGACAATAAAGGTATGGTACACATGTTGTGGACGTATCTATCATCCGTTACATAGCCATTCAATGATTTAGCCAGGAGTATGTTCTGGAAAGAATTGAACATCACGAAGGCTATGTCATGAACCAGGTTGTTCTGACGTCATATGTGTGATGATGAGGTATTTGAGAAAATAGCGTGGTGCAGATATGAGAAGGACTAACGTGGAATAGGACAACCACTGAGCAAATGAGGATATCCATGATTACCAAAAAACTATCGTTATGGATGTGGAATGGGTGTTGCTGTGGGTGAACCTATGCGAATTCGGAGTGTGGCTGGCAGTAAACATCATAAGAAGTGTATGTTGGAGATGCTTAATAATCATAGTAATCTAATCCTATTCATTGCTGCACGTTTGACTTTTAACCAATCAGGTCTCAGCTGTAGATGGAGAGTGAGCTTAGTTATTTTATGTATAATAAAGCCAATTCAGATTTAGTACTTGAAGTAACTAGTATAGCGTTTCTGTATCTTCTCACGCCATATTCCAACCTGTTTCTATGTGGGATTAATCCCCCACATTTTGGTGCCGTCGGCAGGGAGGGAAATCAGTGAGTTGTTCAATTCTAGTGAAGTTCGAGAATTCATGACAAACCAGCATGTTGATTGGTCAGTTATCACAAAGCGTGCTCCCTGGCATGGGGTCTTTTGGGCAAAAGCTAATCGGACTGACGAAAACTGTTCTCAAGAAGGTCCTTGGCAGGGCATTCATAACCCTAGAAGAAATCACTACTGTCGTGACTGAAATTGAAACCGTGTTGAACAACAGGCCGATAACGTATTACTGAGCGGACATAAATGAGCCCACCCCTTTAACACCCTCACACTTAATACACGGACGCGTTCTTACCAATCTATCGTAACAGACGATGATATTAAAGATGCGACGTTCGGCGATTCACAAATTGAGCTCGAAAAGCGTGCTATGCGTCTAGCCATGCTACAAACACATTTTTGGCAACGGTGGATTAATGAGTACGTCACTGCGTTACGAGAAAGACACATTTCTACTGGTAATAAACGTACCGGCGGTACTGATAATGTCATAAGGGTGGGCGACGTAGTTCTAGTTCATGATGATATTAAAAATCGGATAAATTGGAAGCTCGCACTTGTAACAGACCTTATCTACGGCTACGATAACCTGGTCCGTTCTGCTAAAATTAAAACTGCCAAAGGTGTTACGAATCGACCAATTAACAAACTATACCCTCTTGAGGTATGAACTACAATAATTCCTGGTACTAGCATCAAATCCAACGTTAACCATGCTAGTAATGAATCAAAGCTTCAGGACATGCCATGTTTACGCCCATCTAGAGAAGCATCATTAATTGCCAAAGAGAAAATCAAGATAATAGCTAAAGCCTATGACTATTAATTGCGTATTAATTACATCATTGCTTCATATTCTTTTGACACTTCACTCGAATGACTTACATATATCATATATGGTTTATATTTAACACAATTGTTATACTTCATATATTATCTCTACGTCATGTGGTTATTGGCTTGTAGTTGTAGCATTATAGTTTCACGTACCTTGGAAATTCAACTATTGAAATGACTGATATTATATGGTCTATATCTCATATTCGTTGTTAGACTTGTTTCAGTTTGTAAACGTTCAAATCCCGTTTAAACATATTAATGTTGAAACCTCCATGTTTGAACATATTAAAATGTTTAAACTGAAGTGGACACGTGTAACATATGTAAAGGGAGTCTATGCATTATTAGTCAAATCCTATTCCGCGTTTACTTCTAATTGTACTCTAGATATTTTAGCATTTCAATTTCAAGTAATTATATTGCATTTATATATCTTAGCATTAGTCCTTGACAGAAGACATCACAACCATAATTCAACGATATTTCAAGCAGTTAGCTCCACCTTTCGAGGCGGGAGAATGTTGGAGATGCTTAATAATCATAGTAATCTAATCCTACTCATTGTTGCATGTTTGCATTTTAACCAATCAGGTCTCAGCTGTAGATGGAGAGAGTGAGCTTAGTTATTTTATGTACAATAAAGCCAGTTCAGATTTAGCACTTGAAGTAACTAGTATAGCGTTTCTGTACCTTCTCACGCCATATTCCAACCTGTTTCTATGTGGGATTAATCCCCCACAGTGTAAATATCTGCCATGCACACAAAACGTTTAAAATAACAAAACATGCGTTATGCTGATTACCATTAGTTATATCAAACCACTTCTTAGAAATTTTCTCCTAAGAAGAAAATATGTCCTATGTCTATGGAATATAACAGCTATTGGTGCTTATGCTGATTTATCGAAAGTTTCAGTTATTAAAATGTAACCTGTGTGCTGTGGTTAGTATTTATAATGATGACTGGCGCAAGTGCAGTCGAACTTTAGAGGAGTACTCATAAATCTAAAGATTATCTTTGTATTTTCTCCCAGTACATAAAATGTAATGATATTCAGGTAGATCGATAATACCAGAGTCGACCACACGTGTTAATTGCAGGATTATTCATGTATTCCTGATGGCTAAGTCCGTCTCTACATCCATCTAACCATCAATGAATTACCAACAAATCATGGATGATATACAACGGGCTATGTAATCGTGCCGTGTTTGCGATGAATGCCATTCTACCGCCAAAGACCAATTTCCATTTGTGCCCGTTAATACATTTTCCGCCACCAGAACATGACTGGTGTGTGTATAACGCGACTGTAGGCCTACTGTGATTAGATGACTGGTACGCGATATCTCCGGCTGTTTGCCAGATGCCATTTGCCATTTTTGGAGATGAGAATTTCTGATTGATCATGAGATAAAACGCTTGTTTCCCCCAGTCATTGTCCGAAGATAGACAGATTAAATTGTGCTTTCAGAGAGCATCCAGAGGCATATGTTTGAATTATTCATCAACATCGATTTTTCTTCAAACTTTAATAGTATGGAAATCCTTTCTTGTATGAACTAGTGTCAAACAGCGACTGTGCTTTGCCGGGTTAAGCCTGTGACCGCTAAGAGCTTAGCTTCACCACTCCACGCCATTGTAGATTGTAAGATTGATGGAGAATGTATTCGATCTTTTACATCGTTTTAACATCAATCAACACGAAATTGTGAGATGCATGTTAACGAAGGTATTTATGTCACCGCAACAGGAGATAAACCATTCTCTCGTTCAACATTTTAGACAGTGTTTGTGTCACGTTCTAACTGACTTATGAGGTCTATGTCACGTGGTGACTGACTGATTGAGTCTGTCACGTGGTTACTGACTGATGGAATATGTCATGTGGTGACTGACTGACGGAGTCTATGTCACGTGGTGAATGACTGAGGAGAACTGTCCCGTGTCTGACTGACTGACTGACTGTGATAGTGTTATGCTATGGTTGATTTCTGGAGAATATGCCACTAGATTGGTGATGCATAGTGATAATTACCAAGAACTAGGTAAGCTTGAAGAGGAAGTGGTGGAAGAGGTAAGCAAATCTTCATACTTCGCAGTAACAGTGAGCAAGTCTGGCAACAAAAATTGTGACGTCAAGGCAAGAACCGGAAAGGCAAGAGCAGCATTCATCAAACTGAACAATGTATGGCGATGCAGACCGTACTGTACCAACAACACGATCGCGATATTAAAGACAAAAGTTATAGCATTGCCCTCCTTAGAGAGGGTTAGAATAGTACTTGAGATCCAGATGTGTAAATCACCCTTTAAATAGTCAGAGAAGACAAGTCAAGGCTAGGAAAATCCTGGAAATCTATTCTCAGACAGGGCAACCATTCCTACGCGTGCTTATAATCTGCAGTGTGCCATATGATGTGTATTCTAGCAGCTGGTTAGCTATATCACGAACTGTCCTATTGTCTCATGAATTAGGTAATTATGAAATAAGTGAGAATATTAGAAAAGGTGGTCTGGTGCGAACAAGATTGTACTTACTAACTTGTGTATGCGTGCGTGCGTGCGTGCGTGCGTGCGTGCGTGCGTGCGTGCGTGCGTGCGTGCGTGCGTGCGTGCGTGCGTGCGTGCGTGCGTGCGTGCGTGCGTGGATGCGTAAGTGCGTGCGTATGTGAAAGCCACTGAGCTAAAGAGGGCATCTGTACTTATCTGCAAACAAATGTGTGGGTGCGTAGTGCATCTGGGTGTGGGTATGTATGTATGTATGTATGTATGTATGTATGTATGTATGTATGTATGTATGTATGTATGTATGTATGTATGTATGTATGTATGTATGTATGTATGACCGCTGTATTCTGCGGCTGTAGTACTAGAAATATCCTACAGCTGCAATCATTCCTTCTTCGCTTTTGCCCAATGTGTCTTGTCCTCAGCCGAAATCCTTAGCTTCCTCAGGTCCATTCTTGACTTGAGTGTACCGAGTCCTGCTTTCTTGAGGTCACCTCGTAGCACGCTTAGCAGATTTATGCAATGACGTCCTCTCCTGGCTTCGAGTATGGCGAATTCCAAGGCTCTCTGTGTTGGTGTCTCTTCTGGCATCCTTAGCACATGGCCAAACATGGACCATCTTTGCTGGGCGACTTTTACAGCCAGCAGCGACGTATTACACATCGTGTATAGTGCATCGTTGGAAATTATGCTGTCTGGCCATCGGTGTCCAGTGATGGTGCGTAAGTGTTTGCGGTGGCAGGCATCGAGTTTGTCTAGAGCTGCCTTTGGAGCTGCCCAGCTGTTACAGTTATACAGCATCAAGGATACGCAGGTTGCATTGTATAAACAGGCCATCTTTGATCTACGAATCCATAGCTTCCAGAAGGACTGGAAAGCTATGTTCCCCATGACGCAGCGTGCAGAAATGTCAGCAGTACTGCAAAGCAGTGAGCCCAGGATTTTACTTTTCCTCCATGGTTCGCCGCCACGAAGTTGGTCGTCATTTTCTATAGTTTCATGCTTTGTCAATAGGTGTATGTGGGTGAACTCTTTGTTGGATTCATTCATAAAGAGATTCTAAATTTTTAGTTTGCTTGCAGCTATTGGGAGAAGTTTGTCAAGAGGTTTCTTTTCCTCGTCTATGATGTCCACATCGTCGGCATATTCCATCTCTACCGGCATGCCCAGTATTGACACTGGGGGTGGGGGGCGGGGGCTTTGGTCTGTGGAACTTCCCCGCACAGATTTCAATGCGGCAGCAAGGTAGCATGTGAAAAGCACCGTAGATAGACCAGCTCCCTGTGGGAAGCCGATTGATGTCTCAAACTCTACAGACTTGACTGACTTTACTCGTACTCTCAGATTGGTGTCTCCAAGCAGTAGTCTTACTTGTCGTAGCTCATCTTCATTGCAGCTGGCCTGGCATAGCACATCTAGGATCTTTGAGCGTTTAATTGTGTCGAATGCTCGTGACATGTCAATGCCCATTTTGTGGAAGTCCCAGTGTTTGGACATGACTACCGACACAAGCATGCGTTGAGCCCATACATTGTCTGCGCAGCTGCATCCACGTTTGAAGCCACTTTGACATGATCCAGTGAAGTCATCGATCTTGTCTCGGATGCAGCATAGCATAACACTGGATAGGATTTTCCGTATGCTGTTGAGGAGCACAATGGGCCGCAGATTGGCTGGGGCCCCATGTGGCTTCATGGGCTTGTGTAGTGCGATAAGGGTGCCTTGGCCTACAGCGTCGATGGGAAGGTGGTGCATAAAAGCTAAATTGATTAGGTGCGTGATCGGTTTTGAGATAATTTCACTTGCATATTTGAATAGTTCATTGCTCATGCCATCGGGTCCAGATGCACGCCCATTTTTCAGGGCTTTAAGTGCCTTCTCAACTTCTGCTGTTTTAATTGGTGTTAGCAATGGCATGGGGTCTCCTGAGAACGAGTGCAAGGGCTCATCGTCGTTGTCAGTGAACTGTTCCTTCAACCATTCTCGGATTGCCTCGGCTTTTCCCTGGTCAGTCCCGATAAAGTGTCCTTCAGAGTTGTGTACCGTGAGTGGTGGTGTATAGTCAGTACCTCTCAGGGCTCGGGCTGCCCGAAACATTTTGTGACAGTCATCCATGGCAGTAATTTCATCTGCTAGGGAGTCTGCCTGTTGAATAGAAAGATCTTTTAAGTGTTCGTTAATGTGGCGCAGAATAATATTGAGCTCCCGGCGTGGTTTGGTGTGGTCTTCACTTTGGGCAATTTGATAGATGCGTAGCCCTAACGCTTTCTGCTCTGCTAACAGTTTTACTACTAGAGGGTCGTCAGTATACCTAGTTTGGTTGTTTTTAAGAACAGCTATGGTGCTGGTAGCGGATGATTCCATAGATTTCAGTATTTTAGTAGTAGTAGTAGTAGTAGTAGTAGTAGTAGTAGTAGTAGTAGTAGTAGTAGTAGTAGTAGTAGTAGTAGTAGTAACATCATATAGCTGCAATCAGCCTTTCTTCGCTTCTGACCACTGTCTTGTCCTCAGCCAAAA
Source organism: Chaetoderma sp. LZ-2023a (assembly GCA_034401795.1). Taxonomy (NCBI): domain Eukaryota; kingdom Metazoa; phylum Mollusca; class Caudofoveata; order Chaetodermatida; family Chaetodermatidae; genus Chaetoderma; species Chaetoderma sp. LZ-2023a. The sequence continues at coordinate 32,991,115 of CM067372.1, read as the reverse complement.
TCCTAAGCTTACTCACGTCCATTCCTGATTTGAGTGTAACGAGTCATACTTTCTTGTGTTCACCTCATAGCACGCTTAACAGGTTTATGCAATGACATCCTCTACTGACTTTATATTTGCTGGCTCCCAGTAGGGACAATTCTAAGGCTCTCTGTGCTTGTATATCTTCCGTTATACTTAGAACATAGCCAAACAAGGACCATCTTTGCTGGGCGATTTTTATGGACAGCGGCGATGTATTATACATCTTATATAGTGCATCATTGGAAATTATATTGTCTGACCATCGGTTTCCAGTGATGGTGCGTAGGTGTTTGCGGTGGCAGGCATCAAGTTTGTCTAAATCTGCCTTTGGAGCTGCCCAGCCGTTACAATTATACAGCATCAAGGATACGCAGGTTGCGTTGTATAAACATACTCTTTTTGTCAAGGGCATCTTTGATCTACGAATATATAACTTCCAGAAGGACCTGAAAGCTATTTTCCCCATGGCGCAGCGTGTGGCAATGTCACCAGTACTACAAAGCTGTGAGCCCAGGATTTTGCTTTTCCTTTAGCTTCATGCTTTGTAGATAGGTATATATGTGTGAACTCTACTTTGATTTAATTCATAAAGAGATTCTCAATTTTTAGTTTGCATGCAGCTATTGGGAGACGTTTGTCAAGGGGTTTCTTTTCCTCGTCTTTGAAGTCCACGTTGTCGGCGTATTCCATCTCTAGTGGCATACCCAGTATGGACACTGAGGGTTTGGTCTTGTGGAATTCTTCCGCGCAGATTTCAATTCAGCAGCAAGGTAACCATTGGAAAGCACACGGAATAGGTAATCTCCCTGTGGGGAACCGTTTGATGTCTCAAACTCTATAGACATCACTGACTTGACTTGTACTCTCAACTTGGTGTCTGCAAGCAGTAGCCTCACTAGTCCTAGCTTATCTTCATTGCAACTGGCCTGGCGTGGCTTTTATGGCACCACGACAAGAAATAAAACATTTTGGCCGAACAATTCAAGTAATAGTTCTGGAGAATATGACACATAATGGACCCTTCCATTTTTTGCTACGCCCCACCCATCTCTATCTAAACTCCACCCACACCTCGCTCGTGCTGGGATTGATTTATCTCTGAACTCCCTGACTCTCAATTTTCAGAAAACTATACATGTAAGCTGTTGAATTTTTAAAAATTAATATGACTGGGTGCGGTTGCTGCCTAAGGCAGAAATTGTGATCAGTCAAATTAACTTTAAAATATTCAACAGCATGTATATTAAATAGCAAAGACATACAATTCGTACAACGTGTCGGACTATTAAGCGTGAAAGCCAGACTATTTTGTAACGTCATGATTATGACGGCAACATACACGTCACTTAGTTGGGTATGACGTCATATGATGGATGGATACACTTGGAAAGGTGAATTCAAGAAATATGTGTGGAAAATATGGCACGTAATTGCGGGCTGATGAAAGCTGTATCACGTCTCCACTATCTGATGACCACTGTGTCATGGGCCATATCGATTTACTTCATAGAAATTCTCTGCTTAGAAGAAAATAATGTCTATGGAATGTGGTAGCTATTGAGATGTATGCCTATTTGTTGTGGGCAGCATTTAGCAATTGCACACATCTCTATGGATAATGATGATAGACGCAGGTGCAGCAAAACTGTAGAACAACCATAAAGATCAAAATCAACATTATATTTTTATATGATCCTCAGGTAGATCGATAATACCAAGGTTAGCCACACCTCTTAATCACGTAATTATTCATCATCACAGTCTGTCCATCATACAGTCACACAGTGAATTCCAAGCAAACCACGTGTGCCCTTTAACATTTTCTCTGTCACTAAAACACGATTGGTCTGTGTATATTGTCACGCAATGCTACTCTAATTAGATCATTGATGTTTTGGATCCGAGTCTCCGTTCATGAAATAAAATGTTTATTTCATCCACCCAGTGATGTAAGACAGGCAGATTAAATTTGCTTTGATAAAGCATCCGGGGACCCGGGTTTGACTTCATCAAAGCTTACATAATGTGTAAGTTCTCTCGGGTTTAAAACTAGTGTCAAACTACGACCATGCTATGCCAGCTTAAGCTCTCGGCCGCAAAACGTTATTTTCGCCACGCCAAACTCTAGTAAACTGTAAGATTGATGGAGAATTAATCCTGTCTTTTACATTGCTTTTCTGTCAAGTCGGCAGGGAATAGTATGTTGCCTCTCAATGGCACCTAGGCAAGAAATAAACGAATCTCCAGCCGAACATTTCAAATCTTTTTTATAGGAACTATGTTAAGCGATGACTGACTAATGAGGATTGTGTCACGTGACGTCTGACTAATGAGACGCCAGGTGATCACTGACTGACTGTGATTGTGGCATGATACGGCTGTTTCATGAAGACGATGTTATTTATTTATGCTTTGAAAGCAAGTTTGACATTATTTTGTTTCACGCGATAAAGTTTCTCAAATGATCCGATGTGGAATGCCACTTTTCTCGTACTACCTCAAAGTGGAGTTGGCATATTCTATCATGTCTTCCACGAATATGGATCAATACTGTGTCTTGGAATCCAGGATCTGGTCTGGAGGAACCTGATCATGTCGATTTCACGACGTCAGCTTGTGCAAAGATCAGTGGGTAGTATTGAGTTTGGTATTGAACCAAAAGCGCCTCCAATTAAATGAGTAGAAATTCTTCCGTTCATTGCCAAATCTAAGAAGCTTTCTGTGATTGAGAAAATTACACAACATGTGGTCGGTCATACAACCTCTTGATATTTGATCTATCTACATGAATCTAATCTGATTCTCAAACACATGGCACTTGTTTCTACTGTTGTCATTCACAAAGACTTCAATCAATAAGCTGGTATGTAGACTAGTGTGTGTGCATACGTCTAGATTTCATTGATCACTGATGGTCACCAATGTCAAATTGTAAAATCTCTGCCAGCCATCTTGGTTTTCTGCAATAATATCGAGATATCTTTGATAATAGTGCCCCATTTACAACGGTAATATTTGTGGTAATATGCCAGCACTCCAAAACTTATATTTGTAGTAGGATTGGCTACTTTTGCAATTACAAATATCCCGGACAATCTTGACACTTCTGCCTGTACCATGTAAGCTAAATACTCTATGCTATTTAATACATCTTGTAGCTAATTGAGATGGAAATAGCACCAGCATTCAGAAATCATGTCACAAAGTTTTATAATTCAAATATCTGGGGCATTTCTGTCTGCATTATTGGAATAGCGGATAAAAGCTGTATGATAATATGTAACATCACATCATGACAAATGACAACATCATTCCGAAATCAGGTTACGAAGGTAATTTAGTTGTGTAATTACAAACATCACTTTACATTGTGTATGCCCATGAGATGTGACCACATCCACGCCTCTGCTAGTGTTGGTATTCAATCGAAGAATAAAATGATGGTTTCATGAATTAATAATGTGGTCTCTGTTATATGAAATATGGCACCTTACTGGTAAACCTATGTGGGCTGTGGAGTACGCATGGACAATGTACAAGATACAATTGCTGGGGCCATTACTTGACGCCGTGCACGCCAATAGAGGGGTATACATTGCTTATGTCTAAGCTGTCATTAGTGTGAGCCAGTGGCTGTCAAGAGCGGCGTTCATGGCCGATGTTTATGCAGACACATCTGCGATCATGTGATGTGGAGATGTATGGTGCTAAATATAGAACGGGTCTCATCGCGCGATTGTTCAATACATGGCATGGTATAATAGGTAATACCATTTCCGAGAGCTTTATGTAAGCCAGTGGCGGACTGGCTTCCTCGATAATGCATCTCGTATTAAGGCTGTTCTAAGCATTGCATTGTAGTTGTGGATCTTTCAATGGTCAGCATCCCTGGTTTAGAATATGGCTATCTGTATATCAAACAGATGCTTATATTCGGTCCCACCAAGGACAAATGGACAACCTCTCGCACACATTTATTTTTCTTACCTCCACTATGATGCGAATTAGATTGATATAGTGTCGCATAGTCAACGCATATGGCCCAACTACCGACAAACCAAATAGAATCCAGCAATATTAGATTCCTTCTATGGAGACCTGAGCTCCGCCATTTCCAATACCAGCCAGATGGCAACTGTTCGTATGTGGAGATTTCAACTCCAATCTAGGTAAATTCGGCAATGCCAACACAAATTGAAGACTTGGTTTATGCATGGGATCATACGGAGAGGGTGCACGCAACAGCAATGGATATGCTTAGTTCCAATGACGTATTCACTACAAATACGGCTTTCACACACCTATGCCGTCACCGGACAACATGGACAGAACACATTGCTGATCACAAAGCCTCAAAAGACTCGAAGGCTACTACAGCAGTCTTCAACCAAATACACTTCATACTATGCAAAACAAAAGCAAAACCCATATTTCGAGATGTCCGTTCCTGTGGAGGTGCAGACCTCAATTCTAACCATAAGCCAGTCGTTACACGCTTGTCTCTACCTAATGCATACACGCCATAACAAGCAAGAGGGTAGAGCCACCTACAATCTACCCAAGTTCATCAGCGACACTGACACGCAAATGTCATACAAAAAGTCCCTCTGGAAGCAGATAGCTAACACCGACATCAGCTCCGTTCCAAATGATGCCCTGGTCAAAATACTGAAATGTACGGAATTATCAACTACCAGCACCATAGCAGTACTAAAGAAAAAAACCGAACCAGGTATACTGATGACCCTGAAGTAGTAAAATGATCAACAGAGCAGAAAGCATTATGGCTGTGCATCTATCAAAGTGGCCAAAATGAAGACAGCGCCAAACTACGCACGGAACACGATAACATTCTGCACCACATCAACGAATCGATGCTGTAAGTCAAGGCACCCTTATCGCACTACCCAAGCCCAAGAAGTCACCCCAAACCGAGCCAATCTGCAGCCCATTGTGCTCCTCAATAGCATGCGCAAAATCCTATACAATGTTACTCTATGCCGCATCCGAGACAAGATCGATGACTTCACCGGATCACATCAAAGTGGACGCAGCTACACAGACACTGTATGGACTCAACGCATGCTTGTGTCAGTAGTCATGTGAAAGCACTGGAATTTCCACAAAATGGGCTTTTGCATGTCACGAGCATTCGGTACAGTCATAAACACTCAAAGATCCTAGATGTACAACGCCAGGCCAGTTGCAATGAAGATGAGCTACGACTATGGCGACTACTGCTTGCAGATACCAAGCTGAGAGTATGAGTCAAGTCAATGAAGTCTGCAGAGTTTGACACATGAATTGGCTCCCACAAGGAGATGGTCTATCCCCTGTGCTTTTCACCTATTACCTTGCTGCTGCATTACAATCAGTGCGGACAAATTCTACAAGACCAACAACACCCCCCCACCCCACCCACCCACCCCATCCCACCCCACCCCAAGTATTCATACTGGGCATACCGCTAGAGATGGAATATGTCGACGACGTGGTTTTCATAAACGAGGAAGAGAAACTCTTTGACGAACTTCACGCACATATGCCTTTCTAGAAAGCATGAAACTAAAGAAAATGGCAATCCTCTTCGTGGCGGAGAACTATGGAGGAAAAGTACAATCCTGAGCTCACTGCTTTGTAGTACTGCTGGCTTTACTGCCCGCTGAGTCATGGGGAACATAGCTTTCTGGTCCTTCTGGAAGCTATAGATTCGTAGATGAAAGATACCATTAATAAAAAGACCACGTTTATGCAATGCAACCTGCATATCCTTGCTGTTGCGTAGCTGTAACCGCTTGGCCAGAGAGTATAATTTCCAATGATGCACTATACAAGATGTGTAATACATCACCGCTGTCCGCAATCCTCGCCGAGCAAAGATGATCCATGTTTGGCCATACTCTAAGGATGTCAGGGGACAAACCATCACAGAGAGCCTTGGAATTTTTCCTAATGGGAGCCAGCAAATACAAAGATAGGAGAGGACGTCATTGCATAAATCTGTCAAGCGTGCTACGCGGTGATCTCAAGAAAGCCGACTCGGTAAGTCAAATCAAGAATGGACCTGTGGAAGCTAAAGATTTCTGGCTGAGGACAAGACAAAGTAGGCAAAAGCGAAGACACATTGATTGCAGCTCTAAGATGTTTCTACTACTACAGCCGCAGAATACAGTAATCATACATAGATTGATATTGGATATTTCAATTCATAACTCTTGTGGTGCAATTCTGTAAATCACACATAATGGGTTTCAGACAAATATCTGTTTTATCTCCCCATGTTCAAGATTGGGAACTATATTATTAAATAACAGCGAAACACTGCCTCTCTGTCTGCATATATACCAGTCTGCCTACCTACATACCTGCATACGCACTTGCCTGCCTGCCTGCCTGCCTGCCTGCATGTCTGCCTGCCTGACCGCCTACACGTCTCTATGTGCTGCTGTATGACTGGCATACTGCCTGGCTGGCTTGTTTTCTGCCAGTCTGTTGAGTCTGTTGATAATAAAAGCAATTAGAATGTATATGTTACAGCTAAGCGCCATTCATTCCTGCTAGTTTTGCCTTTCCCAAGTTTAATAATTATCTGCATCGTGAAATCATATTTATTCCATCCACTCGTCAGTCTCATTAAAATAATTTGTGTCGACATAACATAAGTGTCGATATCGCTGTAACTAAGTGTTGATATAACTGGAACTAAGTGTTGATATAACTGTTACTAAGTATCGACATAACGGTAACTAAGTGTTGATATAATTGCAAGTAAGTGCCAATATAAACTGTAACTACGTGTGGATGTAACTGTAGCTAAGTGTCGATATAGCTGTAACCAAGTGATGACTGTAGCTCGATATAATTGCAAATAAGTGTCGATATAACTGTAACTAAGTGTCGATATAACTCTAGCTAAGTGTCGATATAACTGTAACTAAGTGTCGATATAACTGTAACTAAGTGTCGATATAACTGTAACTAAGTGTCGATATAACTGTAACTAAGTGTCGATATAACTGTAGCTAAGTGTCGATATAACTGTAACTAAGTGTCGATATAATTGTAACTAAGTGTCGATATAGCTGTAGCTAAGTGTCGATATAACTGTAACTAAGTGTCGATATAACTGTAACTAAGTGTCGATATAACTGTAACTAAGTGTCGATATAACTGTAACTAAGTGTCGATATAACTGTAACTAAGTGTCGATATAACTGGAACTAAGTGTTGATATAACTGTTACTAAGTATCGACATAACGGTAACTAAGTGTTGATATAATTGCAAGTAAGTGCCAATATAAACTGTAACTACGTGTGGATGTAACTGTAGCTAAGTGTCGATATAGCTGTAACCAAGTGATGACTGTAGCTCGATATAATTGCAAACAAGTGTCGATATAACTGTAACTAAGTGTCGAGATAACTCTAGCTAAGTGTCGATATAACTGTAACTAAGTGTCGGATATAACTGTAACTAAGTGCCGATATAACTGTAGCTAAGTGTCGATATAACTGTAACTAAGTGTCGATATAACTGTAGCTAAGTGTCGATATAACTGTAACTAAGTGTCGATATAACTGTAACTAAGTGTCGATATAACTGTAGCTAAGTGTCGATATAACTGTAACTAAGTGTCGATATAACTGTAACTAAGTGTCGATATAACTGTAACTAAGTGTCGATATAACTGTAACTAAGGGTCGATATAACTGTAACTAAGTGTCGATATAACTGTAACTAAGTGTCGATATAACTGTAACTAAGTGTCGATATAACTGTAACTAAGTGTCGATATAACTGTGACTAAGTGTCGATATAACTGTAACTAAGTGTCGATATAACTGTAACTAAGTGTCGATATAACTGTAACTAAGTGTCGATATAACTGTAGCTAAGTGTCGATATAACTGTAACTAAGTGTCGATATAACTGTAACTAAGTGTCGATATAACTGTAACTAAGTGTCGATATAACTGTAACTAAGGGTCGATATAACTGTAACTAAGTGTCGATATAACTGTAACTAAGTGTCGATATATCTGTAACTAAGTGTCGATATAACTGTAACTAAGTGTCGATATAACTGTGACTAAGTGTCGATATAACTGTAACTAAGTGTCGATATAACTGTAACTAAGTGTCGATATAACTGTAACTAAGTGTCGATATAACTGTAACTAAGTGTCGATATAACTGTAGCTAAGTACCGATATAACTGTAACTAAGTGTCGATATAACTGTAGCTAAGTGTCGATATAACTGTAGCCAAGTACCGATATAACTGTAACTAAGCCATATCTATCCTGGTCAATGGCCTGTGTATTATTTATATACAACCTGCTTACATTAGAGATAATAACATATACCACATTCATTAATCTGTCCATTAATCACAGTGCTTCTCCAGGCTTCACGTCCAAAATAGAGTCATGGTGTTGAGATGTGGTTCATAATGTCAAAATTAATATATATGGTGTTGAGGTGGTGTTGATATTGACAACATAGAGGTGTGGTGTTGAGATAGTGCTAATATGGACAATACAGATGCAGAGATTGTGGTTCTATCGATCACCGTTTAAATAGTCGGGGAAGCCAGTTGAATGGTGATAATTATCAGGATTATACTCTGGAAAAGATTGCGCATCCCTACTCCATCTTATAATGTGTTGTGTACCATCTTACCTGTCTTTTGCTGACAATTCTGTGGTTACATGCAATTAGCCATCACAAAGGCTGCGTCGTAAATCCTGTTATTAATGGCATCATATGTGATTAAGAGATATTCGAGAAAATATTTTGTGTGCTGAAGATGCGGCAAAGGTTGTACTAACGTGGCGTCGGACAATCATCACTGGGCAAATGAGGTATCCGTGAGTACCAACAAGCCATCTTTATTGGTGCGGAGTGGGTGTTCGAGTGTATGCAAAGTGTGGCGGACTTGCGATCATAACGAGTTGACATGTCTTGTAGGCAGACAAAATGTTTATCTAATGCTGTCTATCCCTTTGGCATGTCGAACTACTTCATAGGAATTCTTGACTAAGAAGAAAATATGTCCATGGAACGTTACGGCTATTGGGATATATGTCTATTTTACGTGGGCAGTATTTATCGATTACACAAAGCTGTACCAATAATGATGATAGACGCAGGTGCGGTCGAACTGTAGATCAGCCATAAAGCTGATCACAATCATTATAATTCTTTCCTCCTCCATAGCCTGTTATGAGCTTAAGGTAGATCCATAATATCAGTGTTCGCTACAGCTCTTAATCACGTCATTATTCATTATGACAAAATCTGTCCGTCCATCAATCAATCATGCCATAAATGAATTACGAGGAAAGCAAACCAGGAATGATAGACAACGGGTTTTATAATCTTGCAAGGTTTGCGATGAAAATCATTTTATTTACAAAGACCAAGTACTCTAAGTGTCCTTTAGCGTATTTCCTGTCACTAGAACACGATTGGTGTGTACATAATGACACGCAATGGTACTGTAATTAGATCATCAATAATAGACGCTTTCTCCAGATGTTTCTGAGATGCGATTTGCTATTCTTGGAGATTAGCACGGTTGATCAGGAAATAAAATGTGTATTTCATCCACCCAATGATATAAGACAGACAGACATTAATTTGTGCTTTGACAAAGCACCCAGGGACCCAGGTTTGAATTATTCATAAATTTTTACATAACATGTAATTCTTGTCTGGTTTGAAACTAGTGTCAAATAGGGATCACGCTATGCCAACTTAAACTCTCGGCCGCTAAAAGATTATTTCCAGCCTGCCAAACCTGGTACACTGTAAGATGGATGGAGAATTGATTATATGGTTTACACTGCGTTTCTATCAAATTGACAGGGAATAGTCTGCTGCTTTTCCGTGATAGTATTTATGGCACCTTAATAAGGAATAAACCAATCACTACCTAAAGAATTTAAAACCATTTTACGGAGACTATGTTACGCGATGACTGACTGATGAGGATTGTGCCACGTGATGCCTAACTGATGAGAAGTGTGTCACGTGATGTCTGACTGAATGTGATTGTGTGATGTTATGAATGATTTCTGGAGACTATGTTACCCGACAATACTTTGCTTTCATCCGATAAACATTCTAAAAATGTGGATTTTACTTCTTCTTCTTCTTCTTCTTCTTCTTCTTCTTCTTCTTCTTCTTCTTTTCGATCGCTGGTATCACACTTGGAGAGCCGTTCTCAAGATGAAATCTGTCGTTTTCCGCAGTTCTTCCACAGGCCCATACAGCTTTTCAAGAAAAGATGTTGACAAAGGCCAGATCCCTTCTCTCAGCAGCTGATACGTACTGCAACATTGAAGTATGTGCTCTGTGGTCTGTTCTGCTTCTCCACAAGGACAAGCGGGCGATGTCATAAGGTGGAACCGCCTGTACATGTGTTGGTTTAGTCTGTTGTGTCCAGTTCTGAGACGAAAAATGGTCACTTCTCTGGCCTCGAGAGATGATGGTAGGCATTTTCTGATTGAGGTGTTCTATAGAGTGACTTGATGATAGTCTTCATCTCTGTATGGGTAACCATGTTTTCTGTCTGATTCTCTTATGCATAACGCTAATGAAATGGATTTTACTTTATTCATATATTTTGAGATAGTTTGACCACGGTGAAATCCGCATTCCTGGAAGACATGATAAAATATGCTATCATGTCTTCTAGGAAAGTAGATCAATACTGTGTCTTGGAATCCAGGATCTGGCTTGGAGAAACATGGTCATGTGGATTTCACGACACCACCTTATGCAAATAACAGTGTCTAGTATCGAGTTTATTGAAGTAACAGCAGTGTCCAATAAATTGGCAGAAACCATGTTCCGGTCATTGGTAAAACTAAGACGCCGCCTCAGATTTGGAAATTTACTCTGCATGTGGTATACACTTCTGTCAGTCAACAGCATGGCGTTTGGTCTATCTGCAACAATCTAATTTGATTTACAACGATTTTTGACTTGTTTCTTCTATTACCATTCACAGAGATATCAATCAATAACCTGTTAGATATGCTAGTGTGCGCATACGTGACAATCTAAGGTCTACCTTTCATAGATCAAGGACGGTCACCGATGTCAAATTAAACTGTAAAATAGCTGCTGTCTTGACTTTTTTTTAAATAATATAGGTTTAGATATACCATTTATAATAGTGGCACCTCTACATCACTGATAATTGTTTTCATAATCATGATAATTGTGAGGGCAGAACGAGAGGGTGATTGGCCGCTGTATCTGGAAGTATTAAAAAATTAATAATTGTGTACTTCTTTGCGGCTGGTAATGTGCACTATGCGAGATATGGTATGTGCTAGCTACAGTCCACGGAGTCTCTTCCAATAGTATGGCTTGTGGAATGGAATTTGGAGTGACATTCATGCGATACGCCTATACTCCCCAACCCCCCCCCCCCCCCCCCCCGGCGGGATAATTGGCATAGCACTGATGCATGCGACGCTAATGTGAGGACATAGAGTCACGCCACCATGCTTGCAGTCGTTTGGATGCGGACTTGGGCAAGAAGATTAAAATACCAGTGCATCTGTTGCCAAATACAAGGCGGGGTGGGGCGGGCGGTGGTTGGGTGGAGACAATAAGTGATGATGACAAACGCAAGGCGGGAGGGAAGACAATAAGTGCTGATGACAAAAGGGAACAAGGGACAGAAAAGACATTAGGGCAACACTCCAGTAATGCGTCAATCCTATCCGACCTATCGATCCAGTGAATTAACCCAGACCAAGATCTTATGACTAACATCGTAACACGAGGACATGGACCCTCTACAAGCAATATATCAGGACGCGATGCGAATCAGATGAATGGATTCGGTCAGAAATTCCCAGATGTCAATATCGGTAACGCTAAAGTGTGTGACACAAACATTTTTCTCTCGAGTCTCCCGCGTGGTGGCAACGAAGTTAACACCAAGCATGTTCTTTCACATGAATTATCTCCAGTTCTAATGTTAATGTTAGAGTCGATATGAGAAATGGGAGAAGCCACATCTAAATCATTGTTAAAAGACGGTTTTCCGTATTCACAGAGATATCTAGTGACATTGTCCTCTCCATCATAGATGACTCTGCGCTACTCTGCGTAACCCCCTTGGCCCGTGTACGACACAGTTATACGCCATTACTTAGGGGTGGACATCTAGTATTTGATCGGCGCTATGGTTATAGTACAAAGAGAGTCACGAGCAGTGAAAGATCTACCGGAACAAGTCCATCAGTTACAATTCACCTTTCCAGAGTATCCATCTATCAATATAACGCCACATGACGTCATAGTCAGCTAAGCATCGTGTATGGTGACGTCATAATCATTACATCATAGATGATGCCATTTTCCCCGTCTTTATTCTTTATAATCCGACACGTTGTACAAATTGGATGTTTATACTATTTAATAAAGATGTTGTTGAATATTTTGAAACTAATTCGACGGGACGCTGGTGCTGCCATGGGCAGCAACAGCGCCCAGACAAATTAGTTCCAAAATATTCAATAGCTTAGCTGTATAGTTTTCTGGAAATTGATATTCAGAGAGTTTAGAGATCGAACGATCACAACACGAGCGAGGTGTGGGTGGAACTTAGCTAGAGATGGGCGGGGCATAGCTAAAATGGAATGGTTGATTGAACAGCAAGTTACCACCACGGAAAATATTATTGAATGTCTGAAAATAAGAATCAGTTAACAGGCCCTGTATTTTGTCTCAGCAGTCATAGTCTAATGATGTGGTGCCTGAACCAGTAAGCGAAGTAGGATAACGGTTGCCGCGGATGACACAGATAATATCTTCGTACTTCTTATGCATTACTGCCATGCAGCAAATATGAAAAATCATGTTACTATGGAATCGCCAATCAAGGAGAGACCAGTCACTGACATTGCAAAACAGTAGAGAAAATATGCGTGTTTAGTTGACGAAATTTTGCCGGTGCCTGCGCTTACTTGGTGTAACACTGTACTCTGTTGTTATGCGATAGACAAGGAGAGAGCTCTAAAGGTACTGCAAGCTGGATCACACGCCATGTCACTTCTCGGTATTAGGTATTATGGACACCCCGATAGAATGTGTGAATAAGCAAGCCACTGTATTTATGTCAACTTGTTATGTACACAGTTCTAGCGAGTCAATGCCGGAAACACGTTGGAAGGTATGGGCATTGAATACAGGGCAGCCTCATCATCACTCACACTACGCTGTCTTCCCCCGCCCAATCAGGCGTTTGCAGAGAATGTTAAAAGGGTCTATCATCAAGCCATTTTGTAGCGTTCGATGGAATCCAAAAATCCACGCGAGCTTGATCAGGAATTATATGGCTGGGCAAAGGACACAAAGATTAAAACTCTCCTCCCTTCCAGTTCACGTATAACTCGATCCGGCGTTTATCCGAATCTTATCAGGTATGTGGGTATGAAAGAGTGGCACCCGGCGTAGTACTCGTGCTTGTAGCTGCATTGCGCATATCTTGAGCTGTACACTATTCTGTGCTTGTAACAGTGCAGGATGCGCACAGAAAGTAGCAACCTAGTTACGTTTCCGGATTCACGGAACTAATGAAAGTGTAGGGAGTTTAGAGGTGTAGGAGTGTAGGAAGTCTGGTTTGATTGGTCATGCAATAGGTGATATCAGAAAGTAAAAGCCTAGTTTCATTTCGGGACTTCGTGCAGCTAATGAGTATAGACAGTGTAGGAAGTAGAGTACTGGACAAACTATGTGTGTGGGAAGACTGTTTTGTTTGGTTGAACGCATATTTGAAGACGGTCTATGCATTGTTGTACAAATTGTTTGCTTTTACTATTTAATCAATATTCTGTTGAATATTTTGAAACTAATTTGACTGGGCGCTGTTGCTGCCATAGGCAGCAACAGAACCCAGTCAAATTAGTTACAAAATATTCAACAGCTTCCCTGTATAGTTTTCTGGAAATTGATAGCTAGGGCATTTGGGGACCGATCAATCCCAACACGGCGAGGTGTGGGTGGAGCTTAGCTAGTGATGGGCGGGGAATAGCTGAAAATGGAAAGGTCCATTCCTATAGTAAATAGCTTTTGGGGCTCCTCCCCTTAAAGAACGAAATCGTTTGACGCCAAACTACAGATAGATTTTACTGTATATCATGTATGTTACCATTCGAATAGCTCGGCTGTTTACAATATATTGATCACTATTAAATTATGTAATACTTCTCCAACATTATAGTTGACTTAAATGTATTCCATGATCCCGAAAACACATGACTATACACCAGAATTATCATCCTACATTTAATATGAAGCAAATTAGAGCAAAAACATGAAATGGCGGCCATAAATGACGGTCATTATTGTCGGCCATATTGAATTCCCCCAGATGAAATCCCGAACGACCTTATAAATTAGTTTAATGGATTCCATGATCCTTAAAACATATATTCAAACTCTAAAATTACCATCCTATGTTTAATCTGAAGGAAGTAATAGCCGAACACATGACATAGCGGACATCTTGGGCGCCATCTTGAATTTCTGAAAACGCTCAAGAGTAACCAAGGTCCACCCAGCAGATTCTGAAAGAGGACACACTTGGCTATACAACTCAATAAAAAAGTAAACTATATACAAAATTTCCAGTTTCAAACAAAATTTCCCAGAACTGGACCGCGAATCAAAAGAAGAGATTATGTGGGATTGGGTGGGGGTGGGGTGGGGGTGGGGTGGAGGGCATCATGCCAGACGCTTATGCAGAGATTGCTGCGATGTGGTGTTGGTCGAGAGATGGAAGCCACCATGGCCGAAATCTAAGCAGTTATTGCTGTAATGCAGTGCTGGGCAAGAAATGGGGTCACGGCCGACGTCGGTCAGTTAACCGATCGGCCTTGCTCGCTGGCTGCCTTGCTGGCTGGCTGGCTGGCTATCTGCCGGCGGGCTGATTGGCTGACTGGCTGGGAGATAGTTTTGAACGTATTTTTACCCGGCTCTGCATATTTTATCGTATTAATGCAATGTACTTACAGTAATTTATTTATTCTATGCTTGCGCGAGAGATCGCGATTATATTTGCATTGTGTATTGCTTATTGACACGAAACCAAATCATATAGGTATTAATCGGACCATGAGTGCTTACTTTGTTCGATAATTAATAAAATACACAAATGCCATTACTCCACGTACTGAGTTATTAAATACGGTAGGTATAACGTGAAGGGATTAAGTAGAATGTCAGTGCGGCTGACGATTTTACAAACTCTCAATGATGTGTGAATTCAGAATATGATTGCCTCCATGAGTTAATTGTCATATTGTGGTTGTTGTTGTTGTTGTTGTTATTGTTGTTATTATGCGGACATTTTGTTTCTGTTTACTACTCCTCATTCAGTTCTCATGCGATCTCGCTGATACTTCACACACATCTATAATATGGATATGTATCGACAGCGCTATGGAAGAGTCTGATTCTCGCCATTAAATTCTTAAATTGTTAACGAATGTAAATTGATCAAACTTGAGGACGGTATTTTAGGGGTATCTATCAATATCAATACGGAGCCCAATTGTCTATTCATCACCCTGGTGGGTTCTATAAGAGCACCCACCCTTAAATTCTAAAACCACACCTCCTCCGTTGTTAATGATCGGATCTCGATAACACTTGAGGGTGGGGGGGGGCATATTCTATGTGTAGCTCCTATCACCGGTACGGATCCCGATTTTCAATTCACTGTCCTGCTGGGTCGTGGTCGGGTGCCTCACTTGAAAATGATATTCCCTGGGGAGGCCTAGCTCTCGACATGATTCTCTGGGCAGGCCTAGCTTTCGACATGATTCTCTGGGCAGGCATAGCTCTCGACATGATTATCTGGGCAGGCCTAACTGTCGACATGATTCTCTGCGCAGGCCTAACTCTCGACATGATTCTCTGGGTGGCCCCAGCTCTCGACATGATTCTCTGGGCAGGCCTAACGCTTGACGTGATTCTCTGGGAAGGCCTAACTCTCAACATGATTCTCTGAGCAGGCCTAACTCTCGACATGATAACGGAGTCTTCTTTTCAAGCTTGCTGGTTTTAGTAGGTCGCACCACCTTTAAATTTAAAAAAGTACTACTTCTCCGTTCTTTATGAATGAATGTCGACAAAAAATTGAGAGGTATTCTATGGGTAATTTCTGGCATCATTACGGAGCCCAATTTTCAATTCACTGCTCTGTTGTTTTCTACTAGGGCCCATACCCATAGCTGTCTTAATCGCTACTCTTCAAATATTTGTTGCTACGGCAGTGTTCTCACTAGAGATTTAATCAGGAATAACGTCATACGTCAGTTATCTCGTGCGAACACGGCTTAAGTGTCGATCGAGCAGCGATAAATAACGGTGAACTAGTGCTATATGAGCATGAAAATGTCATTCGATGTTTCTACCTGGGCAAAAGGCAAAGGAAATGCCAAGAAAGCGTGCAAAACACTCGTCTGGCATCGTTAATTCCATTGCACATGGGCCTGTCATATAAATATTGCGACACTTTATTGACGAATAGATCTGCTTGAGGGCGAATCGCGTAGTGACCAGGTAACTGCGTTGTTACGTAATAACAGTTCTCGCCGATCAACGGCAAGTTTATTATCTATAAACAATCTCCACATATTAGAGATAATAGCACATGGCACATTAATTAAGTCACGCAGCTTGTTCCGTCCAATATGTTAGGGGTGTGTGGGTGGGGTTGTGTGTGTGTGTGGGGGGGGGGGGGGGCTGCTCCGTGTTCATGAACTGCTCCCCCATTTATTTACATAACCATTAAGCCCTATATGAATATTCTTGAGGTCATCAGAGGTCAGAATGTCGTAAAATTCGTCACAAGAAAGTTTTAGTTTTGCATAAGTAAGATTTAATGTCAGACGCGTGTTGGATATTTATATAATAGTATTGATTGCTTCTAAGGCTGAGCATTGAAATACACACTATTGAACAATCTGCATATACGACGCGTCAAGCCGGAATTTGTAAAGTGCAAAGTTGCACTGTTTTAAAACTCGTTAACGCTAACATATATTTCTAATAACACCATTCATTGCATTGGCCTCGTTATTTACAAACTAAGGCCGTGTTCTCACAAGAGACTTAATCAGGAATAACGTCATACTAACGTATGGAGTTATTCCTGATTAACTCGCTAGCGAGAACACGGCCTTAATAACTAAATTAGGAAATAACCCTACCAAATCAGCAGGTTAAGAAACCTGAGCAAATCTGTAAAAACGTGTGTCACATCTTAAGCAAATCACCATTGAATATATATAGGCATATATACATTCAATCGAAGCCATCTTTTCAGAATCTGTCAGTGATTTATCAAGATAAGAATCAAATATAAATGTAAATGTAGATTCATTTGGTATCCTTGTCAGCAGTATCCAGAACACAGTTCAATGTATCCCTGCATAAAGCGCCAAATGTGCAGATACATTTCATTGATGTAGCGGAGCATGACAATCCGCTCTATTACTGATAGCTATGCTCTTTCCAGTTGCTTTCGCCTCTCTTTCTATATTATCCAAGACACTTGGGAAGGTATCTATGCATGTTAGTCATGGGGATTTGTTTGGAGAATTTGACTGGCCTTGCCACAATTACAGAAAAGATGGCCTACACATGGTTCTCCTCATTAATTGTTTTGGAATTTCTGACATCATGATTCACCGCAAATTCATATACAGGTGAGACAACTCCACTTTATTCTCGCTTTGGTCTTGTTTATTCCAAGCATCTCATAGTAAATCAGCTCCAACAATACTTGGCACATACATGCAACTTCTTTCTTGTGCGGCCGATAATACCTGATGACTGATGTACCAGTCTCCAACTTAGCCATGGTTTGTTCTGACGCTATACTGTTTCTACTGCTTTGAAGTGGCATGCTTCATCACAAGTTATCCCTTCATGAATGCTTGTTGATTTGACTGCAGTTTCAGCAATCGTCGCTCTACACCGCCCCCACCCCACTCCACCATATCCACTCCACTCCAACCTCTCTCTCTCTCTCTCTCTCTCTCTCTCTCTCTCTCTCTCTCTCTCTCTCTCTCTCTCTCCCTCTCTCCCTAGCCCCTCCCCCCCTCTCTCTCTCGTGCTCTCTCTCCCTCCCCCTTCTTCCCTCCCTCCCCTCCCTCGCCCCTCCTCCCCCCTCCCTCTCTCTCTCTCTCTCTCTCTCTCTCTCTCTCTCTCTCTCTCTCTCTCTCTCTCTCTCTCTATTTCTCTCTCTCTCTCTCTTCCATTCATCGGCCCACCTCCCTCCATCCCTCTGTCGTTGGCTATGAATGTGTCTACATTATGGTTGAGTTGTGTGCATTGAGAATGAGTTCTTGGGGTATGTTTCAGTATTATGCGACTATCATAACTATTGGCTGTATAGATTCTTATTTATGGAATATTATTCTATGAATTTTCAATATTCTATTGCAATATTATCTCCGCCACATTGGGTCACAGTCTGCTAATGCAGATGTGCCAAGCATTATTCTATCTAGATATTTATTTAGAAATGTCATTTGATTACCAGTCGGAAAGTCACGTCACGACAAAGCGACGCAGGTGAACACGCTTTCCGTAAGCGCATTCTATTTCTATATTTAAAATCATATCCTCTGCGCAGACAGACAATTGACTTCAATCGATGCTATGACTGAGCACACATTTCAGCCATGTACGGATCGTATTGATTCTCAAGATTATAAGAACATTTTGAACGGTTAGTACGTAATAATGCCTTGAAGATACCTTCTTATAATGAAATACAAGGACAAATCTAGTGAGCTAACCCTTTCAAAGACAAATCCCTGAAAACGGAAATTCTTTACGATTTATAGCATATTCTATTGAATATTTTGATATTAATATGACTGGAAGCCATTGTTTCCTAAGGCAGCAATGGCTTTCAGTCATATTAATTCCAAAATATGTAACAACCGTCTTGTCTGTTTGTCCTGAGATTGGGAAATAGAGAACTTATCGGTGAAATCGAGCAAGGTGGTGTGGAAGCAGTGCACTGCACCAGATCTAAGGCTTAAAATCCCCAACCTAGAATGTAATTAAAATCGAACCTGTGCATATCGGGCACTGTATGGCCCATCAAAGCGTGGTCACTAAAGACAGGTGGTCACTTCATGCAACTCGTACCTTATATTATGCAGCTGTTGGCGTGAGATGGAGGTGATTTAAAACAGGTGGTTCATTATGTTAAAACAGATAATGTTAATGTTTTCGTTTCAGTAAGTGTCCGCTATAGACAGGTTTGGCAGCAGGTATAATTCACCTTTCCAGAGTACCCACCCATCATATGACGTCATAATGAACTGCGCGATATGTAGAATGACATCATAATAAATGACGTCATGAATGATGTCGGTAAGTACGTCACGAACGCATATTTGAAGACGGGTCTATGCGTTGTTGTACAAATTGTTTGCTTTTACTATTTAATAAATATTCTGTTAACTATTTTGAAACTAATTTGCCTGGGCGCTGTTGCTGCCATAGGCAGCAACAGCACCCAGTCAAATTAGTTACAAAATATTCAACAGCTTCCCTCTATAGTTTTCAGGAAATTGATAGCTAGAGCATTTGGGGATCAATCAAACCCAACACGGCGAGGTGTGGGTGGAGCTTAGCTAGTGATGGGCGGGGCATAGCTAAAAATGGAAAGGTCCATTGCTGAGCATCATTTAGATCCATAGATATTTCATTTCTATGTACAAGCATAGCTTTGACAAAGGAATAGAAGAAAGCAACCAAACTATTCTATTAAGTAGAAGATTGATCATAGGAGATTTTCAATATCCTACAATCTGCTGAAACACCTTTTTTCTGCTGAAATACCTGCTCAGTAGGATTTGTTGTGTTTTCTGACCTGTTTAGAAGATGCGGTGATAGTTTGTTGCAATCCCTTATCCATTTGGAAATAAAGCTGAACTTAATGTCGGTTCTAGCAGACATTTGGTTGAAGTGGCTGTTGTACATGTTTTTGGTTCCCCCAATTGGTATCCGTAGAAGGTTGAACCCTTTAGTGGCTAAATTTGGTCAGTAAAATTTTTTAATTTGCTTATTATATGTCCATTTGCATGCCAAGAGAAGACTATTTATGACAATTTACCACTGGGATGACTGGCGCGGTTATCGAGTCAGTGATTTTAGTGATAAATTTTCAAAAATATTATATTAGCTTGCTTTCAAATGGACATTCTTCAAGAGCACTGTAGAGGCCGGTTTTGGCCGGCTTAGGTATGATCTGGTTAATGGTGGCATTGGCTGTTGCTGTAGACAGTTGTAGAACAGAATAAAGCGTTTGTGTGTGTTCCCTTGTTTCCTTTTATCTGTCACTTGTGGGAGTTTTATGGCTTTCATTATATTTCTCATGCTGCGTGCTTCGTAGCTTTAGTTTAAGGTGATAAATCTAGCTGCACGTTTTCGCACATTAACTAGTTTGTTCCGAAGAGTTATTTCCATCACAATATTTATATCAGCATATAAATAAACACACTATATTCAGGAGCTCTCTCTGACCTAGTATCGCTCATCCGCTCTTTGCCAGAGAGACAGAAATCATATTCGATAATGCCGTCATAACGATCACACGCACGCACGCACGCACACCTTGACAATGTAATGTGGATGGTAACGATCTCTGGGACCGTGGAATCCATCAGAGAATGATCAGCTTAAAAATAACTGCATTTTCTGACGTCAGTGACGTGGCGCCCATGAATGTCAATTATATGAACAGCAAAAGCAACACGTGCCGTTTGTGTTTGACTTTGGCGTACAAATGGTGGGCTGACGAGTGCTCTCCGAATCGAAACCACATGAACACAAAATGAAAAAGTGATTTTTACATCAGTCATAAATAAGACCGAGAACGAAGTCATGACACAATAACAATCCGAAAAATCAGATAAAATAAAAGATTAAAGAGACAACGACTGCAGTAGCTGATTGTTCTCGTTACCGCGTTACACAACACAGTTATTAGTGAGCCTCTTGAGCCTTAGAGCTAGTGCTACATTGGTTTAGCTCACCGGGCAAATCGGGTATAAAGGTTTGGTTTTGCTTCGCTAAATATAGTCTTCTTGTCTTGATAGTTGTCTATCTTTGTGCGTTAATAGGCCACATCCTTATAAACATGACACCTCGGTGCGTGTCTAGAAGTATGACTAACCTTCCAGTGAATAGCAAACACGCTTGATTTTTATTTATATTATCTTGCTCACGAATATCGAGGGATTTATTATTTAAAGCGTATTATCCGTGTGGATTTACAACCGAGTTTCAGCGACTGCATGGTTTGTCGACAAAATATGAATATGCTATTTAAAACATTTGTTTGATGGGAATTCTTGTCTGGAAACTAGTTTCCATTGGGTTGGAGTGGGGTGGGGATTCTGCGAATTAGTGTGGTACGCTAGTTGACATCTTTCTCATAATTTTCCGTATCACATATCAGTTCACGTTAGCATTAGGCTACTATCATTAATCATGCATATACATTGCATTTTGTCATTTCTAGACGCGACTCAAGATTATTTAATATGGACGTGGTTATGTGACATTGACTCTGAGGCAATAGTTCATCATACTTATATGCAGTCTCGCGCCTCGCTAGGTGAAACAAATCGGTCAACACATGTAAACAATATATAGACGAATTTTGACCGTCAGGAAATTGTGAACAACTACACCACTGTAAATAAAAATTAATCTTCCAAACTACTAAAGGATGCCATGGAAATGAAGTACAAATCGAACTGGCTTGTTCATATAAACATGGATCTAAGCTTTGAACTTACAGGACTATCTAAAATAACTTCAGTATTGAAAGCTATCTACTAGTGAATGGAGACTATTCTAGGCGTACAGATTTTGCTAAAATCAGAGTCCGTGCGCATAAGCTCCAGATAGAAGTGGGGTGACATAGTGTCGCAAAAACTCCAGTAGAGAAAAGAGTGTGCTTAGTTTGCTCTGCTGGAATTGTTGAGGACGAGAAGCATTTCATTGCTCATTGCCCATTCTATGAAATCGAAAGACTTACCATATCTAATTCCCTTAACTCATTTGTAGATATCTCTAATTTTAGCTTAGGTAGATGGCAACTTTGTATTCTTAATGTCATATAATAAGGGGGACACTGAGGTCTGCAAAGCGGTATTGAACTATCTTTCAAAATAAACCATTAAAAGGCAAAATGCCTTGGAAAATACGAAATACGCTAAGCACCCAGGGGCGTCGGAAGCACGGGGGCAACTGCCCCAGTTGCCCTTTGGGTACGGGGCAGCGGGGGCAGCTGTGCCCTTTACCCATTCCTCTGTGAAAAATGATTAAACTTTACTTTAGAACTTTAAACAAGGTTTTTAGAATATTCAGAGCAGACTGAGAAGTTGTATTAAGGTTCGGTTGTTTTGACATTAACACAAGTCCATAAAGTAATATGGGAGCGCTTCTAGGCCGAATCAAATCATCAATGCAAACGCTATTTATGTAGTGGCAGTTACATGTGACATATTGACTTTTTTGTCTGTAAACGTTGCATGTATCTTTGCAAGTAAAGGTAAGATACATAGTCATATATGCTATTTGAATCTTGAAGTGGTACTGGTTCACGCTCTGTTAATGCCTTGCTTAGTGGGTAGAATAGAATATATGTGTAGTGTTGTGCGACTGGGTGCAGCAATGTGGAAACACTACGGCATATTAGAATTAACAGCAACTCTCAAAATCAAATTTTTAATTGACGTGTGAAGCAGATGCGAAGGTAGAAATAACTTGTATACACATGGCCGAAGTGCAATGTCGGTGAGTGTATTTGAGGAATGTGTCTCAGATTTGTTCCCCCGTGTTGCTACCTCATCTCTCTATTCATCCAGAATATGTTCATCGTATTCTTTAAGCGAGTCCTTAAGAACTGCTGGGCAGGGAGGATATATTGGGCCAGATCCATGGTTGGTCCCGGAAAGCTGCTTGATCGATTTTCTTGGTGGCCATCTTGGATTTTGCACTATTTTAAAGATTACATTTAAAGACCTGTGAAACTGCTTGACATGAAACTCAAGAAACTTTACGGTCTTCATCTAAGGCAAGAGCTGAACAAATCCTGTTCACATGTTCAACATGATTGGTAGATTTGTCTTGGATAACGTAGTTTTCACAACAACCGCGTTTCCTCTGAATCCCGCTGATTGCAAATATAATTAGGAACTAAGGTCCAATTAAATATGTTTAAAGCAAACTGTGCAGGTGCACCGCGTAGACACATGCACGAATGCACGCACACTCAACGTGTGCATCTGAGACAATAACCCGCCCGCAACACTCGCTCACAATGTGAAAAGGAAATAGGTTCAGTTGACCAAAGAATACATAGGTTCTTCGATTAATATTGCTCTAACAATTTATACGTAATCACAAGAAACTCAGAATGCAGGAAATCGAGTCATGAGCCTGCACCTTTCACTGTTTTTTCTCGTGGGTGGTTCGGTAGGTTGGTATCCCCGAACACCGGTCTATGAGAGGTAGTGGGGGGGGGGGGGGGGGGGGTTGGAGGTTGTCCAGACAATGCCATCCAGCGTGCCCTTTTGTGGAACCTGCCCCAGCCCCTCAAATTTGCTTCCGCCGCCCATGGAGTCCGCAAGTAACCAATGTCACAGCATATAATATGTCCATCAAACTGCAACACTAAATGGCTACCTGTGGAAATCCATGTGTCTATATTTGTAGAGTGTTTTGGAGGTAACTTTACTGAGAGTTGTTGCCACCTAATGCAGCATCGGTTTTCGGTCAGATTATTTTCGCAATATTCAGGAACTTATTGCCGTTTCCTTAGAAATACCGACACTGGTATTTAAAAGGTTAACAGGTTAATGTAATGTCTAGCTATATGTATACTGTATGTGTCATTATAGTTAAAACAAACACAAACTAGTCTGTCTACTTATTTGTTAAATCACATACTACAGTATGTCAGGCCAGTTTCGTATCACTACTATAAAAAATATTTCTTGTGAATTTATTTATAGAATATTTTAAATCAAACATGTTGTACTTCATGCAAATATAAAAAATGATTTAGTTTGAGCTTTGCCCTTCGAAGAATTTCACAATAGCGACCGAATACGGCAATTTTGATCACTGGGTAGTTCCGGATCACGTCATTTAAAGTCTCAGTTTAACGACTGTAACATAATGTTTTCAAAACCAGTCTTATCATGTTTTTGATAAGCCAAAAAACAAGACTATGAACAATTTTGTTGACATGCAAACATGTGCTATCTATAGAAGCATTTTTCGGCATGCACAGCTGTGAGAGATGGGCTTCTTTTCGTGTCGACCGTAATGGATGGTTATCGCGACAGAGGATTTATTATTAATTAAATGCTGGAATTCTGACAAACTGAGATACATATTTTTATATTTCTTGTTCATCAAAAAACTGAAGTTATTGAAAAACATAGCAAAATATTAAATCAAAGCCTAGTTCCAAAGAATTTGATTCATGATTAAGAACTGCCGATGATCCGATCAATGATAATCCTGCAACATGATGTTCGTTTAGATGTATGTACAGTATATAGCCACCATGTATTATTAATATTAATATATTAGCGTTTTATATCACAATTGTTCTCTATTCGTACTGTGGAACTTGTACTCTATATTTATGTCTGTGTAACCTTCATGTTTGGCTATATCTTCATGCCAAAAGATTGTGTACCAATAAATAATCTGAATCTAGTAAAATGTTGAAATGTAGGACTGCCGTCGGTAAATCCCCACGTGACGTCATGGTTGTTATGTGACGTCATTCGGTTCGCTACGTCATCGTCACAATAGTATTTCGTCATAAGAAGATTAGTTACTGACACGGTACTATGTGATATCCATTCCGAAGTCATGACATTATCATTATGAGGATTTAATAAGCCAACATGAGGGATTGCTCTTTTATCTAAAGAACGCACGCCGCGTCCGGCCGTCACACTGAACGATATAAATTGGCCTGTGAGGTAAAGCAGTGTTAGAGAATTAGGATAGCAGTACTTTAAAAAATGTGCCTTTTTATTAGAAAAATTCTGAAACATTTCCAAATGATAACACCTACAACTAATTACCATGACTATGACAACGACAATATCTATAATCGGGGCAAACACACGGCCTAACCATACTACTACCGCTACAATAATAACAACAACAACAACAACAACAACAACAACAACAACAACAACAACAACAACTACTACTACTACTACTACTACTACTAATACTACTACTGCTGCTACTACTGCTGCTGCTGCTGCTGCTACTACTACTGCTACAACATCAACAGCAGTGACGAAAGCGGCTGCTGCTGCTGCCACTACTATTAATGCTACTACTACTACTACTACTACTACTACTACTACAACTACTACTACTACTACTACTACTACTACTACTACTATACTTACTACTACTAACTACTACTACTACTACTACTACTACTACTACTACTACTACTACTACTACTACTACTACTACTACTACTACTACTACTACTACTACTACTACTACTACTTACTACTTACTACTACTACTACTACTACTACTACTACTACTACTACTACTACTACTACTACTACTACTGTTACTACTACTACTACTACTACTACTACTACTACTACTACTACTACTACTACTACTACTACTACTACTACTACTTACTACTACTACTGCTGCTGCTGCTGCTGCTGCTGCTGCTGCTGCTGCTGCTACTACTACTTACTACTACTTTTATTAGGCTCATGATGATAAGCAATGTAAGATCTGGTACCCATGGAAGACGCAGTCTGCAGGAATTCAGCAACCAGACAATTAACGGGGAAAGCTTGATATGTGGGGGGTGGGGGTGGTGTTGTTATAATTTAATTTTGTAAACCTGGCCCCACTACTCGTTTCTCTCGTTTTTTCGCGGAATCGAGGAGAACGGACGAAAGGTTACTCGTGATGACAGGGAAGGGGTGAGTGACTATTGGTGAATATGTAGGGAATATTGCTAAACAAATGCGGATAATATTATTATGTTCATATGTCGATGCTTAACTAAATTATTTTTAATTGCTTTTTTATGGTCGCAGGAGGTGGGTTGGATGTGGGGGGGGGGGGGCGCTCTCGCGAATTGAATTGCCACATTGTTTCCGGGATGCCGCCATCCATACGTATAAACAACGAGAAGCCACCCAGCATGACGCCGATGGCCAAGTAGGTGACTTGTCACTGAGTGGGAATGTGGGTGGGAGCGTAACTGACACGATGTGGCGAATAGATATATAATATACAGATATTATTATAATGAGCAGTATATATCTGATCATTTAATGTCCCACACCAACCCCACCCTCACCCCAACCCCTACCCCCGCCTGATGACCTCAGTAATAACTATTGTATAATGGTAATGATGATAATAATAATAATAATGGTGATAATGGTAATGGTGATGATAATAATAACAATAATAATAATAATAATAATAATAATAATAATAATAATAACAATAATAATAATAATAATAATTATTATTATTATTAGTATTATTATTATTATTGTTGTTGTTGTTGTTGTTGTTGTTGTTGTTGTTGTTGTGATAATATAATGTAGTAGTTGTGGTTGTGGTACTGTATTATGCTCGTATTATGTCTATTCACATGTACATATGTTTATATGTTCCCCCACATACTTGTAAAAGTCCGGGTGTAATAAATGAAATGAAATGAATAGATTAATTTTCGCTTCCTCAAATGTTATGAGCAATATTTAGGAATATTCATTTTTTAACATGCCAGTCATTTTAATAAGCTTGCTCCATAGGCACCTTTAGCGTGATGTCGTACTCGTATGCTACTCCCTTATGTATATAATATGAAAATAGGCGTTGCCTATAAGCGAACGCAGACACCATTTATTGCTTAAATAAATAGGACGAATTTGAATGGGGTCGAAATGTCCTAAATACGTATGCCATCTAGTATTTAGAAGATAAATTTTCGTCATGCGTGTAGGGCATTCTGGTAAATCCAGTCCACAATATTCACAATAGCGATATGGGGCCTACACCATTAAAATAGTTGCACCAGTCCTATGACGTTATAAAATTTGTACTGACGTATCACGGTGATCCTCGCTATTGTTGTTGTTGTTGTTGTTCGTATATCCATCCTCTTGATAGGAGCACCCACATTTTGCTATTTTGGGGAAAACACACGTGTCATGCG
>CM067372.1:32913273-32963273 GCA_034401795.1 Chaetoderma sp. LZ-2023a | reverse complement strand
AGTATTTGAACAAGAAACATCTAAAATTAGGTCGCAAACACACATTCTGGCTGGAATCATGGAAATTTGTACTTAAATACGGAAATTGATGTTGAAATGCAACATAACTTTTATACTGAAATTTGTGAATTTTGTGTTAAAAGCAAAGGTTTACAGAGAAATATATAAATTTTGACAGTTAATATGCATATCTAGGCTCAAAATTCTAAATTTGTAATGAAACATTTCATCAAATATCAGCCAGTGTTTAAACTGTAACCGGAAACAAGCTGTGGACCTAAAATGCAAGAATATGTGTGAAAATTCAAAGATTTGGTACTGAAATCTGTGACTTAGTGATTAAAAGCAAATGTTTACCAGAAATATATAAATTTTGACAGTTAATATGCATATATGGGCTCAGAATGTTAAATTTTTCAATGGAAATATGAATATTTTGCTAAATATAGGCTAGTGTTTAAAATTTAAGTTGGAAAGCTGAAAACTCTGGTCAGAAACATGGCCATTTTGGATCCTTAAATGCACAACTCTTGACAGGAAACAAGAAAATTAGGGCCTATGATGCAAGAATACATGTATGTGTGAAAATGCAAAAATTGGGTTCTGAAATCTGAATTTGGGATTATAAGCAAGTGTTTACCTAGAAATACATAACCTCTGATAGTTAATATTCATATATCTGGGTTCAAAATGGTAAATAGAATTTCAAATGACTAGTAATGTGAAAATTATAGCTGGAAATGTTAAGATTCTGGTCAGAAACATACAACACCTTTGGCAGGAAACAAGAAAATCTGGACTAAAAACAACTGCTTTGTTCAGCAACAAAAAATATGTATGCAGAATGAAGAATGATATCTAAGTTCCAAATATGAACATTTTAACAGGAAACATGAACATTTTAGGTAAAGAATGAAAGAATTTAGGCCCACAATGGAAAAACGTGGATATGAAATGATGACCACTGACCGATAATGTCAAATTCCTATTTAACAGGCTCAACCCCTATATTATTGACATGCTCACTGTGAAAATTCATCAACTAACAGAGCTCTTTAATGGTCAAGCCGGCAAAAACCACCCTATGCGATGGTATTGGGAATATTTCAAGAATTTATCACTAGAATGCCTGGCTTGATAACCGTGCCAGGCATTCCAGGGATACATTTTCAATTCTTGGCCTGCTTCAATAAGCTAAAATGACAATTTTCTTAACCAATCTTTACCATTAAAGGGTTAATTAAACAAATTCAACTGGCTAGCATCCATAATGCACGCATTACTGAAAATCCAGGCTGAAATACACACTGGTATTGTCAACATGATTGTGTTGTGGACAAAACAGCCAGTCAAATGAGATGATGAGTGATAAATATACGTGTATGATGTCTGGTGGGGTGGTGTAGCGCGGATCAGCCAGATGGGTACTAGGCTGGGTACGGAACGACCGCTCCGGGTGTGTTCCAAGCACGCCCCCCCCCACCTGGGTAGGATAGCACGTGTGTATAAAGCCATATAAGAGAGGTTTCCATAAAATGGCTACGCCCGTAAGAACGTGTAGCACGCATGCGTGCGCGTCAGAGCTTCCCTGGCAACATGTGTCAGTATTGGAAGAGAGTGTATACTTATCTTCTTCTTCGTGCGTTCATCTTTCTCATGGCAGTAATCTTAGACTGTTTTCCTTATTTGATGCATGAAAGCTGAAGTGGTCATCAAACTGTCTCTGTCTCCTCTGATCTTCTCTTCAAAAGATACTTCAATAGGCCAGAAACTTCTCCTAGCATGTTCATATCGCTGGCAGTGCTGCAGGCGATGTTCTGCTGTTTCTTCTGCCTGCTGACACTAACAAAGTGCAGAATCTGTAATCTTGAGATGGTGAAGATGTGCATTGAGACGATTGTGACTAGTCCTCAATCTGAAGATACATGTCTGATCCTCCCTACTGAGGCTGTGTATTGCATCATTATGCTGCCTGCTGGTGGTTCTTGTGGCTTTAATGATATGCTTCAGTTCTTCAAAGTCAACCTCGCGGTTGAATTGTTCTTTATTTGACCCTTCCTTAACCAGTTGATCAGCTTTGTCATTTCCTAATATGCCACAATGCGAGGGGATCCACTATAAGTTGACATTGTTCTTGCAGCTCGGGGGGGGGGTAGTGTCGGGCCGTTCCGGTGTCTTGTGTCAACTCGCCGCATTGCATGTGCACGACGAGTGATGACGCTGGTTAGCTTCCGGTCTCGGGGTTACGGATCCCATGCGATACTGCCCTACGGGTAACAAAGACCGGCTCCTAAGGCCGGTGGAACTCAATCGTTCCGGTGGAGCTGTGCGACCATTGTCGCGAACATTAAACACAACAGTCTTATCCCAAGAGTTTGTGTCACCAGTATGCCTGTCCATAGCAATTTCGTGATCTATGGACTTACAAGATTTGATTGGTGACCTAATTAAAATAAGTCTATACAATAGTTTTACCCAAACAGACCGTCAAGTATGCTAGATAAAAATGAGCATACGAAAATACAAGATATAGAGAGGTATCCCCGCAAGGGAGGCTTCCTTACACGGGATCACTAATTAACTTAATATAAGCTATTATACCTCTAAGCTGAAAGGAAAGAAAATTATCTTTTATAGTGTCGAAAAGCCATGTGCCTCCGGCGGGCACTACTCCTGGTGCTAGTTTGGGTGAGAAGTAGTAGCCTTGCGTAGGCTGTCGCCACCGAATCCTTGCGAGAGTCAAGTGCCTCGCGTGGGCCTCCTTCTCAGGAAAATGTCGCCATCGCTTAAAGCGGGAGAAGAGCATTGGCCAAAAAGGGCCTACTCTAATATTCAACCAGAGTGCTGTAAAGAAAAGACCATACCTAGTGAAATTATGACTATTAGGTTGCGTGCTGTTTTACGTGAAGACGGGACGAGCGAGTCCCGAGAGATTCCCACGCCACCGTCTTATGTAGTTTCAAATATGCTGAATTAGTACTTGCCGCTTTTATTTATGCGGGCCTTCTTCTATGCCTAACCGAACATTTAGTTTTTAGAAACAAGAACTATTTTAGGCCGCAAATGGCAGACGCCTCCCTAGCTTTAGATATGGCTGTCATTGAGAACGGATGCCTTACGGCATCAATACTGAAGATAGCGTGCATACATGTTATTTCGCAAGATCTCCGAGCTGGGTGAGAATCCGGACATCTTGCTCCATAACCACATAAAATGTCACAGGACATTCGTTACTTTTCACAAAAGCAAGTTTAGGCAACTGATCTATCGTTACGGTGCGGGTAAGA
This sequence comes from Chaetoderma sp. LZ-2023a, assembly GCA_034401795.1. Taxonomy (NCBI): domain Eukaryota; kingdom Metazoa; phylum Mollusca; class Caudofoveata; order Chaetodermatida; family Chaetodermatidae; genus Chaetoderma; species Chaetoderma sp. LZ-2023a. The sequence goes on along the minus strand of CM067372.1, from coordinate 32,959,986 downwards.
GAGACGAATACCCACCGTGAATGTCCTGCCCATGACAACAACAGCTTCCAGTCAAACTAGCTCCAAAACGTTAAAACATGTCAGAGCTTAAACTTACAGTTGACACCAAATATAATAGGTAGTATAGCTAACACTATATTATAATTGGGTGTTGAAGAACAAACACACCTTTATAGTGAGTAACACCAGCACAAAAAGCTGCATTGGCTACTTTGAAGGAATACATAAATAATAATGCAGGTGCAATAAGTATAGATTAATACAATAATAACGATTAGCATGGCTAGTATTTAACTAGACATATAATTAACACTCTGGGTTTTCAGAGGTCTCTGGGTTTAAATTTAGGCTTAACTCTCAGTCCAAAAAGCTGACCATAAACCCTATATGTGCTATCTTACTGCTGAATTTCTGCAGATCACATTTATTAGATGATGGTGAGCTCCGGATATGCTTTGGGGTTTCAAGGGTTAAAGGATCAACATCATCCACCCATGGTGTAGGTACATTTTGTTGGCTGTTTTTAGCCAGTTTGCAGCGTGGATGGGGTTGTTACCTATGACAACAACAGCTTCCAGTCAGACTAGTTCCAAAACATTCAGGACTAGCTCCAAAACATTCAACCATGTCCGAGACTAGACATATAGATAAAACTTTTTTCAAGGATTAAAGAATTAATCTTCATTCAATATGGGTGTTTCGATATTATGATAGTTTGATAATAGGAAATTTACACAATCCACAATCCGATGTTTTAGATCATAATAAAGAGAAATAATTTTAACCATCACACCACTACATACCAGATACAACAACTGATCATTTATGATGCATGAGCTCAAACATAATTATGTTGAGTGATTTGAAACTAATTTGACTGGAATGTGTTTCACTGTTTTGCTACCTATAATTAAGCCAAACAGATCAAGTCAAACTAGTTACCAAAATAGTATACACGTTACCTTTATTAATGTTAGGGTTTTCTAATAAGCATACTGGTATTCCAGTGGTGAAAGCGTTCAGAGAAGTACTATTCCAAATTACTGCATCAGCTGCAGTACGAAAATTGGTGTCTTACTAACTGAAGTGATTCTTCTATCCGAAATTACACAAACGAGCACGTAGTGGAACAGGGGCCATAAGATCCTCCAACATATATGTTGATACATTGTGATCAAAGTTAATTAGACGAAGAAAAAGCATTAAAAATTCGCTTAAATTGTTGAAGCGACGATAGGTTTGCGAATAGGATTTAAGTGTGACAGATGACTGTCAAAAATGACCGAAAACCGTAACGCGCATTTTCATTGGCTGAGTGAAAACTACTTTCTACGACTGCGCACGGGCTTTTCTGGGAGAACAACCAGAGGTAACGTACGATGAATTACGACGTAATTAGTACGGTCCGATGGTGTTGCGGGAATGCCCATAATCCGAAGGGATCATTGATGGCACATGTTGCTATGTGGCTTTGACCCCCATATCGGTGTCTGATAACTGGCGCTGAAGACATGATGTAGGAATGCATTTTCTGTATGCTGAAGGAGAGCTACTAATGTATCAGTTGTTGAGGCCAACACATATCTCAGCTCATCAATCGAATTGACCATCTTTCCTTTTTCCTAACATAGCAGTAGATCGGTAATGCTGATGGATGTCCTTGGTGATGATTTTGATAAACCAAAATCACTCAGTTTATACACATTATTAGCGTGTTTTACTAGACTTGTAAAGGCAGCGTGCTTGTCGATACTGAAATGCGCACTTGTATGTATATAGTATCACATCCTGTTAGAGCATGCACTGCTGAAAGTTACAAATACACAGTATCATCCATCTCCACAATTCTATGAACAGAAATATGTATCTTTTCCGAGTGACCAGCTTCCCGTATCATATAGACAATATCAGGTTAGAATAGCCAGGTCATCAGTGTCGTCACAATGTACACTACTCCCAGAATGGGATTTAGAATTGTCGACAGTATGGAGCACCGTTCTTGCATCATTTCCCCCATGTGTTGAAGACAAATCATACATCTCCTACACATCAGATATTCTAGTTAACTTCATAACTCTGCCATTATCCTACTCTCCAGCAGGTCTTCAGCAGGTCTTATGGATTTGTTCTCTGAAAGCCAGTGGAATCATTTACAAATGCATCAGATGCAGCCTTGTTTGCAGATCGCTTCAGAAAGAGTCTGCAGTTCAAAATAACACGAGCACCAGCAAGTTGATGACTTGGAGTCTTCTCACCAGCTGCCCTGAGTTTTCACTCCATCATTTATATTGGATCTTCATTGTCATGTCTATCAAAGATCATTGCGACGATATCCATGCCATGTTCTTTATTATGTATGATTGTTATGAACTTCCTAAGAAGTTACTCAGCGAAGTCGTCAAATGTTTTGAAGAACTTTTCATTGGGTGAATGTAGCATTCCCATCCCCTCTATTAACATAGGCAGTGTTGAGATCCGCTGCATTAGGACTGCGTGTGACTTTGTGAACTTCATCACAAGCAGATTCGACCTTCTTTGCTAAGTCAGATTTTGTTGCTTTTCGAATATCCCTATCATCATTGAATGGTGATGGAGCCACTGCAGCGAGCTCTTCTTGTAATAATACAAACAACAACTTCTGAAAATATACTTCAGTGGCGTACACAAGTTTATTATGTTTATCTGAAAGCAATTCACCTTTCCAGAGTACCCACCCATCATATGACGTCATAATGAGCTGCGTGATGTGTACGATGACATCATAATGAATGATGTCATGAATGACGTCGATAAGTACGTCACGAACGCATATTTGAAGACGGTCTATGCGTTGTTGTACAAATTGTTTGCTTTTACTATCTAATAAATATTCTGTTGAATATTTTGAAACTAATTTGACTGGGCGCTGTTGCTGCCATAGGCAAGCAACAGCGTCCAGTCAAATTAGTTACAAAATATTCAACAGCCTCCCTGTATAGTTTTCAGGAAATTGATAGCTAGGGCATTTGGGGATCGATCAATCCCAACACGGCGAGGTGTGGGTGGAGCTTAGCTAGTGTTGGGCGGGGCATAAAACAAAAATGGAAAGGTCCATTGTTTGCGCACGCATCCTCACTCGCGCCTACCGTGGACACTGACAAAGCATCCCAGAAGCGTGATCTGTCTTTTAATAACCGTTTTTCTGCAAAGTAATACCATCTTTGATTTGATGCGCATCTAGCTAGTCTTGAATTGCCTGGCTCATGATGTACTGACGACAAAATCGACATTAAGTAATAACTATAAGAAACAGATTGATCAACTTCGAACTGTCCGATTTCAAATACAGGTACCTGTATATCTTCGGTATAATTGTTGCTCCGTGCTACAACAAGGTATGGTATTACATCAACGAAAACCAGGATCGAGATGTAGATTGAAATCGCCGCTACCGTCTACCCTCAGCAACATGATCATCGTATGTTTTCCATCCATGAAGCTACTCCTAAAAGCAGAGGCTGATGATTGTGATTATCCAACAGATTGGAACTGTAATGGTGGCTTCTGTGACAACAAACATGTATCTAAGTCATCTATGATTTCAATACAGGAGTGGCTGTTTTTGTTCGGAACGTGTGTTGCAAGTTATTTAGTCCCCGCTCTGAGCGACTATTCATCCATGACAAGCAGTGTTACGCAGGCCATCATTCTGCAGATGCAATATGTAGTTGTGATGAGGCTTACAATACCAGCTTACTTCCTCTGACAGCACGATCCAACTGGTTATCCTACAAATCTTGGCACCAGCGCAAATGCATGTCACTACGAGAAGTTGCGAAAGGCCACCATCCCTAAACAGTTTCCCTTGCGCGCAGAAAAGGAGATTTCCCCCCCCCCCCCAACTATTTGGGCTGGGCCCACGACAAAGATAATACGAGGCCAAGCCAATAAGACCTAAAATGTGATCAAGTTGCAAGTCGATTGATAAAAAAATGTAAGTGGCCATTTTGAAAATAATCGTATTTATCCTCAATGAAACTGACAATTTAAGTGGGATGCCTGTCCACCATGATGTGTCACGAGGTTTTTTCTAATATGTCCAATGGACTTGCTAAGGCGCATTCATTTCTGCCAAAAACGAAACTGCTGTCTTTGGTATAGGGGACCTTGCTACTAAGAAGTGATCTTAGCACACTGGATTGGCACGCATTAATTTCTAATATGTCGATTAACGCTATCTGATCAAGGGGTGATGATTTCTACCAAAAGGAAAATTGTAACTTTGACACCTAATATGTATGCCTAACCTAAGCCTTGGCGTTGGTCTCGCAGACATCATCGGAACCCCACTGCTAACGTCCTAGCTAAGTATGGTGCTGGTGGCCAGATACTAACTCTAGACATAGTCACACTGCAGAGTTATATACTGACAGGTTGACATAGATGTCGCGTGGCGCAGTTCTTGGTCAAGGAAAAGTGGGTATTTAGAAAATCCTTAGACGGATGCTGAAGAGAATACAAATATGAGAAGAATTTTATCCAGTGCGTACTAGAGTAGGAGTTTGGAGTTGGTCGGACAAAAACTCTAGGAGATGTGGTGTAGGATTTTTACCGAAAATCAGAATAAAGAATTTAGAAAGAAAAACAAAATATTCTGACTAATCGCCATTAAATGCGTTATTAACGGGCAAAATTAATTATATTCCATGCTCGTCTGTACACGTGTCGACAGAAAATCTTAATCTGTCCTCTCAAGTCCGTCAAGCTATGTCCAGTTATCCAGAACATGCACTTTCCAAAGGCCCTTTCTAGTTTATCCATCCATCATATGACGTCATAATCAACTATGTGACGGGTAGGATGACGTCATAATTAATTGCCGCATGAATGACTATTTAGTCTATCTTAAACGCTTAATAATCCGACACGTTGTACGAATTGTATGTCTTTACTATTTAATAAAAATTATGTTGACTATTTTGAAACTAATTTGACTGAGCGATGTTGCTGCCATAGGCAGCAACAACACCCAGTCGAATTAATTTTAAAATATTCAACAGCTTACCTGTCTAGTTTGCTGAAAATTGATAGTCAGGGAGCTCAGGGCTCGATCGATCCCAGCACGAGCGAGGTGTGGGTGGGGCTTGCCTAAGAATTGGCGGGGCATAGCTAAAACTGGAAAGGTCCATTATCAACTGCTTGACAATATTGTGCTTATACGCGATATACATGCACCCGTGGATTGAAGACATACCAATTGGCAGTCTTGCCCGACAACACGCACTATCAAATCATCAATTGACTGCTATATGATCGTCTAGAATAACGGTAGTTGTGTAACAAACAGACCAATCATTCAGTGGTGGACAATAGCATCTAGCCAATTTCGGCCATTAGCGGAAAACACGACATATCCACATTGTCATCGATAAAATCTCGCATATATATTTCCAGTGTTTGCCTGCCATTTCCTTACACTGCATATCCTAACAAGAAGCCCGGCATTCCGACACATTCTGATAGTAGCCTTGACTCCCATTCTCTCTCACACACACACACACCCACACCCCTCCACCCCCACCCCCCCCCCCCCCACCCCCCACCCCCCCCCCCACCCCCACACACACACAGCACACACACGCACGCACGCACGCACGCACGCACGCACGCACGCACGCACGCACGCACGCACGCACGCACGCACGCACACACACTACCTCTCGCCCATCCCCAGTCATCCACCCCCTCTCTACCACTTCCCTCCCCCAAATACGTTCTAACTGTAATAGTATGCTCCATTGTTCGCAGATCTTCAATCGTCGGCCGGTGGCTCAAGTGTTTCTGTTGACAGTGCAGAAATCAGGGACTTAGCAATGGTAGGTGTTAAACATGTTAACATAATTTACAAACACAAATATCATACACCTGTATAGCTGGCTACTACAAGATAATCAAACACTTTAGAATGACACCAAATATGATAACACTGTTACCAGGAAACACTAAGAGCCACATGTATACAGGTCCGTAAACACTACCAACTAGTCTTCAACAACATTTTACACGCGTGCACCGGTAGGCCCTACAGTGTAGTAGAATCACTCATGACTTTACATCACTTGCAGTGATATATCATGAGTGTTTCTATTGCAATATACATGGTGTTAAGACACGTTGGTAGTGTTTACGGACTTGTATATATGTGGTTTTTATAAATTGTTTCCTGGCAACAATCCTTAGCTATAATAATTTCTTTGTAGGAGCTGACGAAAAGGCCGGACCTGACGGAGGAGGATGCGGCTAAGGTTGCTGCAGCAACGATATCTAGCAACATGTCGCATAGCTCCGCCTGGTACAGGATCAACGCTCGCAGAATTATCATGGGTAGTGGCGGATTACAGCCGCAACTCAACGACAAAATTAAACCCGTAAGTCAGCCACGGTGAGTGGCTACATCATACAGGTAGTATAGCCGTAGAGCGTTCGTGACCCTCTCAAAGGCGAAATTTCAGAGTATAGTGTTTTTTCACCCGATATACAGTCTAGAAAATAATATGTTTGTGACTAATTCTATTACGTTCAACTTCTCTTCTAATTACCAGAATTAAGAGAATTGTGGCCTTTTTCAAGGATATATATATATATATATATATATATATATATATATATATATATATATATATATATATATATATATATATATATATATATATATATATATATATAATATATATTATGCAGCTGGTCGTCTGCATCAGCCTGTCAGTGATACTGAATTCCGTCACCGACGGTCGGGACAACTAGCCCCATAGTGAAGCTACGTACGTGAGCACTCTACGGATCTATCTCTATGGGATGTATGAATAGAACTTAGTTTTCGTAAATATTTGCAGGAATTATTGCCCTTGAAAAATACAAATATTGATAATTTGTTGTTTCTCAGCAATAACTGGTGTTGCACCAAATTGAATTGAATTACATTAGGAATATAAATACAATACGAGTAGCGCAGACATCAACTTAGCAGGCCGACCACCTTGTCACGATTTCTTGTCCGAAAAAGGCCCGATTTCCATTTAAAGCTAAAAATTCACTAGAGCGATTGCGAGCGGGAGAACGAGTACGAGGAGATGGATAGTTAGTGCAGTAGAATTAGCATCACACCCGGGAAAACTGGGATTTAGCGGGTTTTGGTCTGGTTATCAGAATTTATTAGCCCACCTGGCCTGAAAGTTAGCTTGGATGGATTCATTTCAAATTTGAAATGTCAACTCCTTATGACAAGACCTCGATGGGGATTGCATACTGGTGATATGTTTCTAGCTCCACCGGAGTTATCGCCCCTTGCTTTCTTGAAAAATCGTAAAATATTTGATTTCCTTTCGATAACTTCAGTTAGCCTGCTGTGATTAATTTCAAATTTGGAATGTCAACTCCTTATGACAAGACCTCGGTAGGGATTGCATATCGGCAAAAATGTGTCCAGACCCATCAGGGTTATCACCCTTGATTTCGTGAAAAATCGTAAAATATTTGGTTTCCGTTTGATAACATCAGTTAGCCTGGATGGAAGCAATTCAAATTTCGAAAATATCCCTCTGAATGAAACCTTGCTGGGATTGCATTTGGCCGAAATCTATCTGTAATCGCAGAGTGATCGTCTTTAATTTCTTGAAATACTGTACAATATTTGGATTTTAAAAATTGGGGTTGTACTAAAAGCCCTGGTCGGGGGGGGGGGGCGTTGTGAGGGGAGGGGGGGGGGGGACATGTGGCCAGCACTGGTCTTTTATTCATGCATTGAATGGCTGTTGAACATCTTCAGCTTTGTTCGGTCATGGTAAAACTGCTATTTTAAAGAAGGTTAGACACTAACAAGCGATCAGCAAACTCTGCGATAAGTTCGATATATAGGCCTATGCCACTACGCAAGACAAGGTTTTCGGGGCCGGGTTGAAGTTATTGGTAACGGTGTATGGAGAGAAGGCGGCGACGGACACATTGAATGGCCTGAGGTAGGTTTTGTACAAGCAGATGGCAGCAACGCATGTCTCAAAATGCAATCAAAGAAACGTCACCAACAGAGCGTCTGCTTACCATTGTGTAGGAGTACACTTCCAAATTGTACAATGGCAAACCTAATGCTAAGCACACTTGATCCTGGAGAATAGTGATGGAAGCTTGAAGATCAGAAATTAACACGTGTGGCGACTAAGACACCATCAAAGTTGCTCTGTGTGAGTGCAAATCTTCGTAAAAACACATGTGCAACAACAATGTTATGTTCATGTCGTAAACATGTTCTCAAGTGCGTTTAGGCATATGGTAATTGTTATGGTGTTGGATGTAAAACTAGCTGTAGGGGATGATGTAGGGGGTGACCATGGTAGAACTTATTATGATGATAATGAGAATGAATACGATATATTGATAATTGAATAAAGATATGTGTATTCGATTTCTTAGCAACTGCTCTAAAGTTGATACGCATCTAATAATCAAATGTACATTACCATTAAAATCCATCTCAATCAAAACATTAGCAACAGTTCCACTTTGATATATTCAGAGATACATCTAAAACGACGCATTACCATATTTTGTGCTTTTATTACTGAAATAGCATTGTCTCAATTTCAAAATAACCATCCATAAACGTCTTGAAGATGTTGAAACTAATTAGACTGGCAGGTGTTGCTTCGAGCTAGATTTGCATATCTTAGTTATCTTAATTTATTTTAATTTAATTAGCTGATTGTTATATTTTTATTTTATCATATAGTGGCCTATATGAATTCGGTAATATAAAACCATTTAGACAACAAATACCGTTATGATATAACAGATTGAATGCTTTATGCCACACAAAGCTCGTTTTGCGCATATTAATGAGCTAATTTGTATATTTTAGTTATCTTAATTATTTTAATTTTTTATTTCCCCAAAACGGATTTTAAGGGATTTTGGATATGTTATAGAGGATGAAATTCCGGTTCCAACGAGACCAAAATCAGCTTGATAGCAATTTTTTTCGGGTTAGGGTAGTTTGTGGGGTTCAACTACTGCACTAAGTGTGTACTTGTTGCACTAAGTGAGAATAGTAAGTGTATAATTGTTGCACTAAGTGATAACAGTAAGTGTATAATTGCCCATAGATACTTTGCAGGAAATACGCATCTGTATGAAATTGATGCAAACGGAAAAATAATTGTTACACGACACCATCGCATTAAGTTACTCCGATAATATCTTCAAAATTAATGTGTTTCTCGTGAGATTAGTGTAATACTTTTTATATCATCGTGATGCTAAGGATGGTGTCCTAAAGAATGTATAATTAGTTTCTATAAATGTATAGAAGCCTTCGAGTTATATGTGACTTTATATTTTGATATGTTTTTCAAATTGTATAATTCTGCAGTGTATTAGAGACGATGGCTAATTCAGTGTTGTCTTCGAGGCTTAATGGCGGCTTAATCCCTAAACAAAAGAGCCGTTAAATTTCTATACTGTGCCTAGTCGACCAGGATCGTATGTGATTATAATAGAGACATCCGGTATCACGTGTGAAAGTGTCTTAACCATGACGATGAGCGAAGACATAAGCATTAATGTGGAAACTACTCAAACTGCTAGGTGTGACGACAATATACATTTCACAATCAAACACAATATATACTCCGTGACTATTAAAGTTAAGAAGTTAAAAAATCAGTCTTCTCGGATGGGACTTTAAACTGAGGTCCCGTCATACAGTGCCCATCACTGTGTGAACGTGAGCTAGGGTTAGGTAGGCAAGAAATTTCGGCATAGTCAAAGTAAACCGGATGCTGAATGGATCCCTCCTCGGATGGAACCACGCAACATACGGATTACAAAACCAAAACCAAATTGCTAGAATTAGAATCTTTCGGAATTTTCGAGGGGACTATGGAGGGATGTAACCCGGATGACTGATTGAGTTCGTCCTCGGACGGACACAGTCACCATACGGGCTACCTAACCAATCAAAATCAAACAAGTGCGCGCTGGTGCCTGCTCGGATGATGGCCAGAAGACCAAATGGGTCCCAGGACCCGAAAGACCCCACACCCCAACCTCCCCACTCCCCCCAAAGGGGCCGGGAGGTCTATGACCTAAAGCCCCCCCCCCTGGATGCATCAGGTCATAAGATCGTACGCACCTCCCCCAACCCAACACCTACCCCATCCCTTACCCACCCCTGTTAGGTCCAGGTTAGGCCATCCCCATTACACACGCCCAAGCATGAGGAGCAACAAAAAAAAAAGCCATGGAAAAGAACAGCAACATGAGACAAAATCGAGAGACAACGATCAACACACACACACACACACACACACACACACAGAGAGACACAAGCTAATGCACAAACCGACGTCACAAGAATTCACAAGAATTCAACAGAAACCATAAAGGCCAGGCGTGAGTCTAGACCCTAGCATTGGGAACTAGCATATAAACGCCTCAAATATTACAACACACACACACAAAGTTAAGAAGTCTAATTTAATGTCTAAATGGCTAGAAGATTGTGAAGAACATTATGGCGTAGGTGAACATATGGGCGACAATGGTGTCATTTTCCGTGCAAATCGATTTGTCACGGACAACAATCAACGCAGCGTAACTGTGACTGTTTACACAAGTACAAGTGTCATTCACGTGCAAGGCGACAACGCTGGGTATTGGGTAGCAACGGACTTATTATATTTGGCGGCTAACATATATGATAGCCCCTGCAATCCAGATCGGAGCGCAGTCGAATCGGTCGATGCTGTGCCTGTTGAACGTGTAAATGGTCAAATGCTGACACTAGGAGATGATGTACTGAATGCCAAAAATGACGTGCTGAATAGTACAGAAACCAGCCCGAAGGAACTATTCACTCCGGAGCTTAGTAGCACCCCCGACTATAACATGTGTCAGTCTACCTGTGTGCCCGCTTACATCCGCGGAACTTAGTGAGCAGGTGGTTCAATTAGAGAAACTTCTCAGTGAACGAGATGCTCAAATATGTTTACTTAATGAGGAGAATGCTATGTTACGCAGCAAATTAAGGACTAAAACAACAGTAGGTGTGAATGTTGACCCTATTGAACAGACGAGACAGGATGGTCAGATGGACGTAGAGGCGGAAAGAATCGCAAAGCGGCCTGACGACCTTATCATAGATACAATCGTTAAGGTAAACACGAAATCGGACACGCCCATTCAGAAGCGCGTAATTAAGTCTAAACTCTCGGATCATAAAATCCCCATGACAAGTAAATCCAAGAAATGTGAAAAAAACATCCCCAGATGCGCTCCAGTAAGTTCTGATCAGAAATCCATCGGCGTCATAACCGATGTTAAATCGGCTACAATCACCAGATACTCTCACCACATGTCAAATCCAGATAAACAAACACTAATTATAGGATCATCTATAATAAAGAGAATTAACGAAAACGGCTTGGATCCTCGTGTCCAAGCTATGAGCTGTAGAAGTGCCCAGATACTGGACATTCTGGAGGTCCTATACGCTATAGCCCTCCAGAACTATACCAACATAATAGTGATGGCGGGAACAAACAATTCGGACAGCCCTATCGGTGACGCGCTCAGCGATATGGAGAATTTAGTGCGTTCCATTCACTCGCTGGCACCTCAGTGCAATTTGTATATTTGCCAGCTGTGTCCGCGTGGAGACAATCCTAAGCGGCACGAATTCACCAGGCAATTCAACAGACATCTGGATGTTCGGACTCATTTCCTGGACTTCACACTGATTGAATCGGCGGAACTATTCTATTCGCATAGCAGGCCGGGTGTAATAGACAATTCTGTTTTTCGCAGACAAGCTGCACATCAACGAAAGCGGATCAACCATACTAGTCCATTGTATCAACGAGTACATAAACATTCTGAAAAACTCGGCATGTAAATTTTGCGCAAAGCCAAACCATAGGTCGTCAATGTGTCGTCACGGTCGGCCTGTTCTGAGTTACAAATGTAACGGTCACGGACACAAAGAAAATCTATGTCCTGGACACTAATGGTTCGGCCAGGAAGAAGTGCCAACTCTAAGCAAACACTGCAAATTAAATAGTCGTGATGCTACATGGCCAAATTACTTGAACTCGGATAATAATAATAATAATAATAATAATAAAAATAATAATAATAATAATAATAATAATAATTCTGTATCTGTCTATCGTACACTACCTACTTACAATGTGTCAATCAGTAACAGGTTCGATTTGTTAAATGGTATTGCTGATGACACAATTAGCAATGCCGTAATAGAGGATGGACACACAGTTATTGATTCATCACCAAATCCTATTGTCTTAGCAACTGCTACTGCTAATTTTTCTGATGCTCAGGACACCGATGGCGTTAATAGTAATAATAATAATAATAATAATAATAATAATAATAATAATAATAATTACTGTCATACAGGAATTTAAACTAATAGTCTGTCAGAATTTCTGTGTGTGTGTACATAGATGTATAAATGTGTATATATGTTAATGAGGGCCTCTGTTAGATCAGACCGTGTACTTGAAGATTTACCCTCAATAAATAACGATTATTATGTCATCTTGCCATATGCACGAATAAAGTGAAAACAAGTTTAAAATTAAATAAAAACATATCTATATATAGCAAAATTAAATTAATTCCAAACAGATGCATATATTTCGTACATAATACCTCTGGGCCACCATGCTGTAACTATAGCCCTCGCGCTCGCTTTAACACTCGCAATCAATGTGTTCCTCGCTTTAGTAGTTAATATTATTAGTTAATTTGCAAAAAATAAATTTTGATACGTGGATGAAAAAAGTTCCAGATATTTCACAGAAAGTCCGGGGATGCCTGTTAAATAATCCGCATTTTTAGGATAACTCCAGAGAGAAGGTTGTCCGGATGCACTATTCCGTTAGAGTTTGTCAACTGTTGGAGGAGTTAAATTCGCTTTGAGCAATATGAGCGTTGTTAGATTCGGAACGGATCTCTAAAGCTTAGTCATGTTGTTGTTGTTGTTGTTGTTGTTATTGTTGTTATTGTTGGTGTTGTTGTTGTTGTAGGTGGTGGTGGTGGTGGTGACTTGTTTCTTTTGCTCCTCATTTAGTTCTCAGGCAATCTCACCAAAACTCCACACACTTATTCTAGGGAAAAGTCCCGACATTTTCAGATTTTCGGTTTAATGCCCTGCTGTGTTTTAGTATAGTGCTCACCCTTCAATACTAAAATCTTTACTCCTTTGTTAATGATAAATGTAACTTGATAAAACTTGAGGGGTGGGGTGGGGGTACTCTCGTGGTAAGTATCCACATCATTGCGGAGATCAATTTTAGATGCATCCCCTATTTTTTACGAGCACCCCCACCCCGCCACACCCTTAAATCTTTAATTCGCTAATCATCCGTTATTAATGACCGGATCTCGATAAAACCTGAGAGGGATATTCTATGTGTCACTCTTGATATCGTTACGGAGGCGGATTTGCGATTCACTGCCCTGTTGAGTTTTAGTAGGACGCCCCAATATTATATTTTAAAACAACTATTGCTCCGTTACTTATGACCAGATCTCGATACAACTAGAGAAGGGTATCCTACAGGCCAATCTCTACATGATTACTGGGCCAGATTTTCGATTCACTGCCCTATTGGGTTTTAGAAGGGCAACCGTGGGTCACCCTTAAGTTTTCAAATCGCTGCTTCTTTACAAATGAATGGTTATTGATAAACCTTGATGAAGGTAGACCTATTCTATGGGTCATTCTCGACAACAGTACAGATCCCAAATTTAGACCCACGCCATACTGGGTTTTAGAAGAGTGGCTCACCCTAAAAATTGTTAATTATTCCTCCGTTATTGACGGATCTTGATCAAATTTGGGAGGGATATTCTAACTGTAATCAGTTACCTCATAACGGAGCTGATTTTCGATTCGGCCCTTGCCCTGCCACCCACCCTCTACGTGAATTAGCCCGTTCAATCAATATGATCCAAAAACCTTTGCGCTACTCGCCACTTGCCGCCGGCGGCCGCGCTGGACGTACGGTAACTTCACCTTACCAGTATTTCCTTTTCCCAGGCATTCGAGAACTTATCTCAGCAGTCCGGTGATCAGGTCATGTCCAGAAGCAGTGTTTCTGGTCGCGATCTCAGTGAAGGTGGTCGCAAGGCTGTCCTGGAATTTACTGCCGCCTCCTGTGCAGTGCTGGAAAATGAAGGTCGAGTTCGGATAGGAGTTCGCAGATATGGAATGGTCTCTGGTCCGATTTCAGTCAGGTATTAAGACTCAAAACATTATTTTAACAGTCGATACAGCGAAAGGGATGCCAGGGTCGAAGACAGGGGGGGGGGGAATGTGGGAAATATCGGTGGTAACAAGGCGATGTCAAATATGTTACAGATAAAGGGCACAACGGCAGTAATATACAAATACGAGAGAGAGAGGGGGTGGGGGAGAGGGAGGGGGAAGGGGGAGGGAGGGGGAAGAGGGGTGAAGTGTGTGCGTGCGTGCGTGCGTGCGTGCGTGCGTGCGTGCGTACGTACGTGCGTGCGTGCGTGCGTGCGTGCGTGCGTGCGTGCGTGCGTGCGTGTGTGCGTGCGTGCGTGTGCTGCGTGGGTGCGTGTTTTGTTGGTGGGTGGGTGGTTGTTGGGGTAGGGGTCGGGGTGGGTTGGGGCGGGGGGGGGGGGGCTGGCTTCACCGTCTCCGCTGAATTCCCAGAAGAGAGCCAGAATCCATATTTTAAGGTAGGGGGTGGAGAGAGAGGTGGAGTGTGTGCGTGCGTGCGTGTTTTGTTGGTGGGTGAGTGGTCGTTGGGGTGGTGATAGGGGTGGGGTGGGGGAGGGGAGCTGGCTTCACCATCTCCGCTGAATTCCCAGAAGAGAGCCAGAATCCATATTTTAAGGTAGCTATACAGGTTTGATGTTAAATATTTTGAAACTACTTTAACTGGGAGCTGTTGCTGCCACAACTACCAGTCAATTTAGTTTCAAAATATTCAGGAAAATGTATATTAAATAGTAAAGACATACAATTCTTACACTTGACGGACTTTTAAATATTCATGACGGAGCTCGATACATCATTCGTTATGCATTATGATCGTGGCATCAGCCTACCTGTGTTGAAATTTATTATGACGTGTATACTTGAGTGACAGATCGGATCTCTCCATTGTTGTGTTTCAGAGTGGAGACGATCGATGGAACTGCAGAAGCTGGCAGCGATTATAAACCTTACAGAGACATGGTCAAATTTGCTGCTAATGAGACCCTGAGAGAAATATATATTGAGATTATTGATGACGATGTTTGGGAACCGGATGAGTTCTTTTTCGTCAAACTGATCCTCGATCCCATTATGAATAATCAGGCCGTCTTGGGAAAGACGGCAATTAATCAGATTACAATTGTTAATGATGATGGTATGCACTTCTCCCTAGCCGCCCCCCCCCCCTCACACCGCTCTCTCTCTCTCTCTCTCTCTCTCTCTCTCTCTCTCTCTCTCTAGCTCCCTCCCTCCTCTTCTCTTTATCCCTCTTGCGGTCCAGCTTCTTCCCCCTCCTCCATCGCTTCTCTCCCTCGCTCGCCGCCCAGCCTCCCTCTCTCTCTCTCTCTCTCTCTCTCTCTCTCTCTCTCTCGCTCTTTCTCTCTCTCGCTCTCTCTCGCGCGCGCGCTTGCGCACTTATCACATTTTGCATATAGAAAGTTTTTATTCCCATATGTTGACATCTGATAACCTCAGACAGCATTACAAACTGAATACTGATGTATTTGTAATATTACCTATTTTCAGAACCTGGTAAAGTCGAGTTCTCAAAGCCGAGTTACCTCGTGAAGGAAAGCATAGGTAAAGCTTGCCTTAATGTGAGACGTGTTAATGGTGCGGATGGTAAGATCCAGGTGAGCTGGAGAACCGGCGATATGTCTGCCAAAGCTAACAGGGACTTTGCGGGAGGAGAAGGAACCGTTGTCTTCGAACACGGAGAAACCAACAAAGACCTTGAGATTACCATTTATCACGTTACCCGTGTAAGTCGCGCTGCTAGTCTACGTAACATGTACACAACTTTCTCTCGCATGGCTGGTAAAATAACATGCAATACACGACAGACCATCCTATCTGAATTATTTTCGATAATACCAATGTGACAGGCGATAATCCAAGCAGAATGACGTAAAAACCTGAATAGGCCTACATGGACAGACTCCATTTCCATATACTTAAATACATTTTCAATGATAATTTACCCATTCGATCATTATTTAAGCTCTATAACCACATACTGTGATTAGACTATCATAAAGAATTGGATTTATATCATATTTTATGACCGTAACCGAAATTTTAGCAGTGACAGAGTTAGTAAAGATTTGTTAATTTATTGAACGAATTTTTGCTAACTCTATCACTACAAAAATTTCGGTTAAAGTCATAAATTTTGACACGCCTTAAAATTCACTGTATGACGTCATCGCGTGAATTGTAAACCACATGGATTCAGATTACGCAACTCGTGTTTTCAGAATAGTCAAAACTGACGTCTAATACAGAACTTTATACGAATCTGGAGAGCAACTCACCAGGATCTGCACTTTTGCAGAGGGACATGGCGCGAGTGGTGCGTTTTCTCTATGCACACTATTTACACAAAGTTACCGCTAGTTTACACAGAAGTGGCAGCCAATTTCGTCTTAAATTGGTTGAGTGACTCTACCGTCGTCACTTCATCTGTGAGTTGATTTCAGGCCATCGCTGTCCTCCAAAAGAAACGTTTATACGTATCTACCCTGGGTTGTTAAAGGGTGAAACGCACGCTGTTTTGGCTGTTACGAGTTGTGCAGGCATCTGTAGTTGGATGGTACTCTAAAGAAACGTGCACACTATTGTTCACAACATTGTAGAGATTGGTCAGACTTTCCTTCATACAACTGTCTTCCATTGATTCACACTTCAGATCTTTGATACCGAAAATCACTGAATCACGCTGGTCACAGCGATATGGTGTATTTGAGACAAGGCGGGCACCCCTCCGCTGTACTGCTTCCATCTTCTGCTTGAGGTACTTCTGATGTGGGTCCTAGATGCAGCCAGTGTATTCAACTCCAGGCCTAACTATGGCCGTATACACCTTCTCCTTCAGTTGCAGGGCTCATCGTAGCGATACCAAGATGGGCTGTGCCATGGCACATTTGGTGTTAATGTGGTTATCATACTTCAATTTGTTATTGTGTTCTACACCAAGGTATGGACATAATGGTGTAGTCTCTATAATCTGTTCATAGGGTAGGCATGCTTGAAGATGTTCTTTGTGGTATTGGTACGTCGCATTCATCCACATTGAATGACATCTGCCAGATATTACCCCATTGCTAGATTTTGCCCAGATCTGCTCGTAGAATGTCTCTAGCATTCACCATCTCGTGGTTCATTGGACGGTCATCGGCGAACAGTCTCAGGTTGGAGGTGGTGTTCTCTTCGATGTCATTTATATACAGTAAAACGAGTAACGGGCCCAGCAGAGAGCCCTGAGGGACTGCTGCCAGTATGTTGCTGGAGCTTGATGTGTACCCATCACAAACCGCTCATTGTGTTCTATTACCGAGGAACGAGTCTATCCAAAGAAAGTCATTTCCTAGTATACCATAGTGAGCGACCTTGCTTATAAGGTGGTGGTAAGACACATTATCAAAGGCCTTGGAGCAATACAGGACTGCGATGTCTCTCTGAATTGATCGGTTCGTTGATGTTGCTAGGTCATGTGTTGTTATTAGTAACTGTGTCTCACAGGATCTAAATCCATGTTGGTTGCCTGTGAGGACGTTAATGTTTTAGATGCTTTAATACATTGCTGACTATAATGTTTTCCAGCATTTTACAACATAGTGATGTTAATGATTCTGGTCGATAATTGGAAGGTTTATTACGGTCACCTTTTTATCTCGCATTTTCACAAAGTTGAAAAAAGAGATTTTGGGAGAGGGTGGGAAAATGTCGGCGTTGATGTCCGCTCAGATGGTTAAGCTTTTTTAAAATGACATTTGCACCCGTAAGGGGTCACCCGATTTAAAAAAAAAACAACTTCACAGATGTGTTCTATACGATGCTCAGGACTAGTTTACATCTAAACTAGATCGATTTTTGAAATTTTTCTTTATTTTTACAAGTATTAATTTTGAATAATTTTTGTTGTGTCTATGTTAATGTTATTCCTATGGTTAAATTTTTTAATGGCATTTGCACCCACAAGGGGTGGGGGGGGGGGGGTCATCGGATTAAAAAAAAAACCTTCACAGATGTGTTGTATACCATGCTTAGGACTTGTCCATATGAAAAAGATATTGATTTAAAAAGAAATTAAAATTTTTTTTTTATCTTTGAACTTTAATTATCTTAGGCCTTATTTGTATCCAATTTATACTCATAATTTCTTGGTGAAGCTTTTTAAAATGACATTTGCACCCACAAGGGGTCATCGGATTTAAAAAAAAAAGAAGCTTCACAGATGTGTTCTATACCATGCTTAGGACTTGTCCACAAAGTAAATTGATTTTCAAATGACAATTTAATCAGCAAAGAATTGCTTTTGAAACTTGAAACCTTGTGGATATTATACCTATGGGCAAGGATGGCATGGCACTTTTGGAATTTTGTTCTGACACCATTCCCCCCCCCCTGGGCCATGGGGATCAAAAGGTCAAAATTGGCCAGTAATGAGCGATTGTAATGTAACTCCTCCTAGATCATTTCAGATAGAAACTTGAAACTTTGGGGATGATTGCGCATATGGACAGGGACGTGCATAACACTTGACATTTTGGCATGACCCAGGGGCAGGGCCCTGGGGGTGGGTGGGAATATGGGGTCAAAAATTAAATTTTCCAAAGGTTGTCATGTCACATATCATTTTCAAGCCAATGATACGTAGTCTAGAGTACAAGGAATTATTGTGATCATCGGTCAAACTGAGTGTAGGGGTGGGGTCAAAGGATGAAAATTGGGTTGTAATAAACTCCCGGACCATTTCACATCCAAATGTGTAGTATGCTGATTGTTTTTGAAAAAGGTTTATTCTTTTTTCAGACTATGAACTTTGCTTATGTTTGGACCATTTGCCTTTCGGTTAGCCCCAGGGTGCCAGTTGCCATTACAATTACTTCAGGTTACTCCCGGGCAGAAAGGCTTTATGGTTCAGTCTCCGAGCTATGCAAGGTAGTACCTTGGGTATTTTGAATCAGCATGTTGATTGTCAAATTTCAAAATGAGACTGTATCCTGTGGTCCATCATATCCTGTGATGCACAATTAACAGTACATGTAAGCTATTTGCTATCTTCTAATAGCTCTTGTGGAATTTTGGTATAACGCTCAGGCCCTGGGGGGGGGGGTAAATGTGGGGTAAAATATTAATATTTTCAATAGGTGGTCATGTCACATATTATTTTGAAGCCAATGATGAGTAGACTACAGTACAAGGAATTATTTTGATCTTGTGTCAAATTGAGGGTAGGGGGCGAATTCAAAAGTGGGCACCAATCGATTGTAACGCAACTCCTAGACCATTTCACATAGAAACTTGAAACTTTCGGTATGATTACACATATGGCCAGGGATGTGCATGACACATTGGAATTTTGATATCACCCCCAGGGCAGGGGTGGGGGGAATAGTGGGCAGAAAATAAATTTTTTCAAATGTGGTCATGTCACATAACATTTTGAAGCTTGTAGTTAGTAGACACATTATTTTGTTCTTGAGTCAATCTGATGGCAGTGGCCAGGGGTCAAACAGACAATCTAATTATATATATGTACATGTCTTGGACATTATTTTTTCGCAGAATATTTAGTCCTGGGCAGACAGGGTCCTGCGGCAGCCGGAGCCTGCGGTAACTTAAAAATGCGAGATATTGGTATCTTCTGATACCTCTTGTTTAAATATTGGAACTATATTAGTTATTCGTCACTCTGTATCTAGTGATTTCTGGTAGATGAAGGCCAACATTCCTGAGAAGTCTTGAGTGCATGCTTGCAGGAAACATGCAGGTAGGTTGTCTGGTCCTGTGGCCTTCTTAGGATTTAGTCGCATCAATAAACTTCCTAGTCCCGTAATAGTGACTGTTATTGGAGGCATGGATAGAAATGGTCCTTGAGAAGGGGGTTTGTTACTCAGATCTGTAGTGAACACTGATGTGAATTGGAGATTCGGTGCTTCAGCTTTGGATGTAGGGTCAGCTGCAATTTTCCCTCCATTTCCAAAATACCAAGGTCTAATACTTCTTGCTGTTGACTCTTTAAGTAACGCCAGAGGTTTTTAGATGCTGTATCCTCTGTCTTTCTGAGGGACCCAGAAGTCCGTTTAAGTATTCCCAGTGGGCCTTTCTGGTTTCACATTGGGCGATCGTGTGAAGGTATCGGAATTTGGTCCAGTGCTGATCCTTGGATGTTTTCTTAGCTTTGCAATTATCTTGTTGTTTACGGTGTATGGGGCACTTTATCATATCAAGTTCTAGTTTAAGAAACACTAGTGTTTCTTCTGCATCTTCATCGTGCAAATGAGCTCTTGTGGGCGATCAATGATCAACAGCAAAATATTGTTCACACGATCATGTCAAACTGCAAAAATCATTCACATGATGTCATTCCATGATTCACTTGGGAACTAGAAAAAATGACTTCGTGGCGAAATTCCCATTTTAGGAATTCGAAAATATGCAAATAATAGATTTTATCTTTATTTAGATTATACAACCGCCCCATTTGTCACGCGCTAGCCCCTTTCTGTTGGTGTTCCACGTGAAAATTTCCTTGGCTAGAGTTGAGGTACAGATCATGCTTATCGTGATTCCTTCTGTTAACGTGTGGCCGAAATTCGAAACGTCTAACTGAGAGTCTAATTATCGCTCTGCATGTGGGAATTTGGTCATTGAGATATGGTCATTGTGCAAGCGCTTTGTCACTAAGATCGCGCATCACGTGTGTAGCCTGGACACTTTTCCATTGTGTAGTCGCCTTGGGAATAGGAACTCTTTGATCGACACATCCAAGTAGACAACGTTGAGAGATCGTTGTTCATTTAAAAAATCGTCCCATACCACCTGCACGCACGCACACACCACTAACGACCTTCGGCTATCTGCCACACGCATTAACCCCCCATTGACCCACCACATCGCTGTGGTGCAGGTGTGGAGCTCAGAGACTGTTGAGCACCAGAATATGTACTACTCACCCGTGGGGTCTTCATACGGCACCACCACTACTTGTTCGCCTGCAATTATGCATGCCTGGATCTAGACACATGACTGAAAACGTATGCCATAGAATTGTTGTAACCCATGAAGATGACATCATTATCGTTTCCCCCCCCCCCACCTCCACCCTCAATCACCTCTCGTTAAAAGGGTAAATGGTGGCTGCAGTGTCCATTAAAGTATTAACATGAAAAATCATTTTCATATCTAACCAATTCAATTACTCGTTCACAAACTAATACAACCCACGCCATTTATAATGGCTATGTAGTAGTAGTAGTAGTAGTAGTAGTAGTAGTAGTAGTAGTAGTAGTAGTAGTAGTAGTAGTAGTAGTAGCGGCAGCGATAGAGATAGAGATAGCGATAGTAGTAGTAGTAGTAGTAGTAGTAGTAGTAGTAGTAGTAGTAGTAGTAGTAGTAGTAGTAGTAGTAGTAGTAGTAGTATCGATAACAGTAGCAGCAGCAGCAACAACATGAGCCGCACCAGCAGCAACACTTAGAACCGAATGAAACTTTATGTAAACAACACGGTATAGTAACATGATTTTAAGCTCTTTGAGCCAGAGCAAGCAACGATTTACAGAAACCCGGACGTTGATGTTTTAGCACCATTGTCACATTTCACACGAAGCCTTCACAGCTGTTCTAGAAGCGCTAGACAATGGCCTGTCTGAGTGAACGTGTTAGGCCGTGTTATCACTAGAGACTTAATCAGGAATATACTTCATAGACCAATATGGCATTATTCCTGATTAAGTCTCTAGTGAGAACACTGCCTTATAAAGATAATCTAATTAGGAATGACTACGGGCTCGTAGTTCCGGTCCAGGCAATTCACCTTTCCAGAGTACCCACCCATCACATGACGTCATAATGAACTGCGTGATGTGTACAATGACATCATAATGAATGACTTCATGAATGACGTCGATAAGTACGTCACGAACACATATTTGAAGACGGCCTATGCGGCGGGGCATAGCTAAAAATGGAAAGGTCCATTACCCCTAAGGCTGTGTACACACTAGAAAGCAAAATATCGTTTTACTCGTGTAGGCATTCACACTTACACAAGATATAACAAGCAGTGGCGTAGCCAAGGGGGGGGGGGGGCGGGGGGGGGGGGGGCAGTCGCCACCCCAATGGTCACCCGGACCGTTCTTGTGAAAACTCTAAATATGCAATAAAATATTTGAGGGGTGGGGGTGGGGGGTAGATGCACATGTTTGTATGTCATCCTTAATCAGTCACAGACACTGACGGAGAGGTGCTTTGTTTATGCTATGTGTATACACTGATAAAGTTTGACTTTTTCAGAAGTTGAGTAAAATAGGATAATTTCACAGCCCACTAAGGGATCATAGTCAATATTCAAAATGCAGGTGGATGCCTTCTGAGAGCATCTAGATTTCTAAATTTTCTGGGGGAGGGCCCGCAGACACCCCTCTGGTAGTCTCCCCCCCCCCCACCGCCCCCAAAATTTTAACCCTGGCTACGCCACTGATAACAAGCAAACGCATCTTGGCGAGCATCAGATTTACGATTGCGTCTAGAGGCTCTGAGTGTATTCAGTCCCGGTTATATGTCCGCCGCAGATGGAGGTAGAGAGCCTAGACCTGCAGTGGCTGTAGCTCCGTTACTGTACTACAGCGGGGGGGGGGGGGGGCGGCTGTGCACCATAAAGACCTACCATAACGTCCAACTTTGCTCAACGTCGGTCGTAAAACGAAATAGTAAGGCGTAAGTCCGACCTATAAACGCCACACCTGTCGATAAAACTGTCGCGTAAGAATGAAATGAACCGATTCCTGCATACGGACTCGCGAAATTTGGCCGTAACCGTCTTATTGTTGAATTCCAGCATGCAGTACAATCAAGGCTTAGGAGTTTAAATCTGCACATTATTTTGAAAACAATTTAACTGAAAGTTGTTGTTAGTTTGTCTACCACCAAATTTCAGTCAAATTGCGTGCAGGATGTTCAGCGTGTTAAGTGATATACCTTATAGAAGATGTAGTCTGTAAATAATGAACAAGAAGACAATTGATGTACATTTCTAACATAACATATTTAAGACATGTTGCCTCTTATGGTCTGCCACTGCCTTATCTCCAAACACCACTGTATTAACAACATGTCAATGAAGGCGCCATACTCTGAGAACGAGATTCTTCGACTCATCGAGTTATATAGAGAGAATAAGACGGTATTGCAGTCAAGCTTCAAGTCATCGATAACCAACAAAAAGAAGCAGGACTTATGGCAGCATATCGTCGATGAAGTTAACTCAATCGGCATGAAAACCCGCACAGTCAAGGAGGTTACCCGCAAGTGGAAAGACCTGAAGGCTGTGGCGAAGAAGGACCTCTCGCCATGGAAGAACCCGAAGACAGGAGGTGGAAAGCCACCAAAGGAAGGAGCATATACTGACTTGATTTTGGAGATCCTGACTGAAGATGCGCCTTCAGTATGTGGGGTACCAGGCGGCGGCGTGGCGAGTACTATTGGAAAAGAAGCTGGAACTGCAGAGGAAAATGCTGCTTTAATCTCGCCGAATGATGAAACCACAGCACAATCACCACGACGGATGTGCATGTATAAAGGTACAAGGTTTCTACAAGCACCTGTAGGAGCAGCAGCAGCAGATAATGCCAGCAGTAGCAGCGACTGTGACGACGACGGTGACGACGACGACGAAGATGTTGGCAATAACGACAAACATGACAACAGTAGTAGTAGTAGTAGTAGTAGTAGTAGTAGTAGTAGTAGTAGTAGTAGTAGTAGTAGTAGTAGCAGTAGCAGAAGCAGAAGTAGCAGCAGCAGTAGTATTTTATTATGATTATCCAGTTTTATCATTATCATCATCATCATCATCGGCATCATTATCATCATAATCATCATTATCATCATCATCATCATCATCATCATCATCATCGTCATAGCAACAGCGGTGCCTCGGAACAATGCAAATACATAACTTTTAAAACTATTACCGGTATTTCAATGTTTGTAAAATCGCTTTCTCTGCAGCATCGACGTCAGCCTCAAATTCCACAAAGATGTCTGGTAGCGAGGAGTTAAGCCACGAGTCATCCAGAAAGAAACTAAAGTTGGCTAAAGTACAGCAAGAAAAGGACCTTCCCAGAGAGGAACTTCATAGAGTTCTTCTATTAGAAGAGATATCTAAAGTTCACTTAGAGAAATCAAAAATTGAGATGCAAAAAAACTAACTTGAACTCGAAATTAGGAAGCTTCAAGCAGAGGAAAACGCGAGGCTACACAATTCAATGCAATATGAACACTGTACAAATGTATAATTTTTTATCAACACCTGTAGTGAACAATCCTCAATCTAATGAAACAAACCTGCCAGTTTACATGGCGTTAAATTGCTTATTAGTGGCAATTAGGCTTGCACGATATTACCATTGGTCTTATCGCGATATATCATGATAATATCTAGATGCGAAAAGATGTAGGCCTACTCGTACACATGACTTTGCATTGCATAACAGTAACAACCTATAACTGAATGGCGTGTGCGTGTGTGTATGCGTGCGTGCGTGCGCGCGTGCGTGCGTGTGTGCGTGCGTGCGTGCGTGCGTGTGTGCGTGTGTGTGCGCGTGCGTGCGTGTGTGCGTGCGTGCGTGCGTGTGTGCGTGTGTGTGTGTGTGTGTGCGCGTGCGTGCGTGTGTGCGTGCGTGCGTGCGTGCGTGTGTGCGTGTGTGTGTGTGCGCGTGCGCGCGTGCGTGCGTGTGTGCGTGGGTGTGTGTTGAGTAGAAGCCTCATAGGTATAAATAAGCAAATATATTCATACTTCATAGGCGGATGTGTGTATAACTGTATATGTGTGATGCGACAAATGATTTAATGCAACTAAAGGTATTTGATAAACATCACAAGTATAACAGTAAGTTGACATGTTAACGAGTAAAATAATTTTGCACAATTTGCATCCGCTTTGCAGTCCCATGTAGATTAACATTGGGTTCCAAGACGATGTCTGCCGCATCAATGTCGTCGTTGGCTAACGCCGGTAGTTGCGCATTTTCTGGTAGAGGAATTCGTTTATTGATGCAGATATTATGAAGCACAATCACAGCAGCTATCACTGTCATGGCTCTTGCTGGCGACATCAACAGCTTTCCAAGAATGCATGCGAATCGTGCTTTCAACACACCATTACATCTTTCAATAACACTACGTGTCACCCTATGTGCATTCTTGTATCTCTTGTGCATTGTTGGCTGGTCTTAGGACCGGTGTCATGAGACAATGTTTCTGAGGATATGTACTGTCACCTAGCAGTAGGCGTTCCCCATCCGACTCTTCAAAATAGCGATAGATGACGCTCTCCGTTAGCATACGCGGGTCGTGTGTATTGCCCGGCCATTGCATAACACAATTTATTGTTCTAAGGTCTGCATCACAGACGAGTTGAACATTCAGAGAATGGAATCCTTTTCGATTAACGTATTCCCACTCAGGAGTTGATGGCTTCTGTATTCGCACATGCGTTCCGTCAACGCACCTAACCACATTTGGAATTCCTCCAATTTCCTAATAATAATAATAACAATAATAATAATAATAATAATAATAATAATAATAATAACTTTTGTTTGGTTGTTGTTGTTGTTGTTGTTGGTGTTGTTGTTGTTGTTGTTGTTGTTGTTGTTGTTGTTGTTGTTGTTGATGATGCTGGTGGTGGTGGCTGAAATTTATGATAACGATGTTAAACCTACCTGAAATTTTGCATTCGCGTTGGTCATATACTCTGCATCATCTGGTGAATAGACGTTCTGTCCCAGTCGACGTTCTAATGCCAAGGAAACATTTCTGATAGTCCTACATGCAGTTGTCCTATGCACATTTAATGCATCAGCCATCAAACTTTGGTAGCATAAAATCTTAATGCGATTAACACTTGTTGTACTGCTGATAGAGCAGCATTATACTGCTGATAGAGCAGCATTACAATCGGAATCGTGCTCTATATCAACACAGGTTGCGTCAGTGAGTTGATAGGTATCATTCCTAGGAAATCTAAATCTCTCAACAAGTTCAACATCATCGTAGATTTCTAACGGATGATGCCTATCTCGAATCACCTTATCTCTTCGGAACTGACGGCAATACTGTAAGTCAATGTCTAAGTTATGTACTATACCGGCCATGATTGAATATCTGAATCAGTAGTCGACTTAGTAGTTAAAACTTGTCTCATACAACTTCCGAAAAACGTGAAAACACGACCCTTACGTCGGTTCTACGCCTGCCCATTAGTAGACGTGAAAATCGGGACGTTAGAAGGACGTGACGCCCATTCTACGCTTCACGGTGCACTCGACGTTGCTCTTTTACGCCGGACGTTTCTAATTTTTCAACGACCGACCAACAAACGCTTTTATGGTGCACAACCCCTCTGGAGTTGGTCACATCCCCGGTTGCACATTGTATGTGCACGGTACATTCGCTTTTCTTAATGTAGATTTCATCCATTACGTTCTTAGCTGCCGACATAAAGTCGTTTGTCCGTAGCAGATCCATCAGGCTGTTTACATGTGCTTTTGCTTTTTATTAATATTACATTAGAAGTGCTATTGTGACCTTTGTGAACAGCATTTGCAGGCTCTATGTTGTATTGTAGTATGGTGGCAGCTAGATCCATTAACCCTTTATCTATCGAATTTGTTCAAAAAAATTTCAAAGAAAATTTATATTTTCTCATGGAAAATGTCAATTTGCAGACCAAGAGAAGCCTATTTTGGAAGAATACGACTGGAATGACTACCTCAGTTATCGAGCCAGTCATTTCAGTGGTAACATTTAAAAAATACCCTTCTCTTGGTCTGCCAACGGACATTTCCCAAGACCACTAACGAAGCCATTTTTGGCTGATATAAGGGTTAAAGGGCCTCAAATTGTGAGGAATGCGGCCAATGCCAGTTGCGTTGGTGCTGTTCTGAGCACATGTCTCTTAACCATAGTCGGTTGAGAAGGTGCCACACAGAAAGTTCTGCTACTGTGAATCTAGCATACGGTGGACGGCAGACAGACCGGACTCTGGCGCGATAATATCAAATACAGCTGCTTTCATATTTTCCTGCGGGTAGAGTCAGATTTTCCCTTCAGCGACCAAGCTGTAATGGTAAAATTGCATGATGTTTACTGTCCAACCATGAAAATATGTTGATGTATTTTGCTTTTTCAGGATGGTGACAGGGACGATAACTTCCTGATACAACTATTTGATCCGTCAGATGGCTCTGAGCTCGGAAAAATAAGTCGGACTATTGTGACAATAGTCAGCGATGACGGTAATATTACTCTGAGTTTATCATGTGCACGTATGCGTGAGAATACATGTATGCGCTTGTTTGCGTGTGTTTATGGTGGTGATCCGGAAAAAAGATCGGAACAAATTATGGATCTATGGATGTCTCAGAAACTACAGGTCAGATGTGTCTCAGATTTTAACACAAGAGATGGTGTGGCCGTACAATAAAATTGCGCAACGTTGAGCATGGTATTAAAAAATACGCAAAATCCGAAAGAGAATTACCAACGTATGAAAAACGTGAGGCGGGGGAGGGGGGGGGGGGTTGCAACTTCTGATCGGACTTGTTTTAGAGTCTAGAAGTTACCACATGCAATGTAACGGAGTTGTACAAGGTAACATCTAGTAACATCTACCGAGCAGAAGACTGGAGTTTTCCGGTCGATAATTCGCGGTTGTTGAGCAGGAAGGTTACAGTTACTGAGTTCGGTTGGGTTTCGCGAGATAATGTATGCCATATTAAAAGTATTTCCACAACACTGACTAATAACAGATCATGGGATGTGTACCGTATTTATTCCATTTGTCGCGAGTAAGCGCCGTGTTATTTTGGCAGTCAAAAGGCTGCACGATATCACCACTTCAGAGTGATAACTAACATTCTATTGAAAGTATTTCAACAAAACTTGTCATCGTACCCATGACGATGATTGTCACGGTGACGGCTGACGTGGTGATGGTCGTCGGGGTGGTGGTCATTGCCATGGTGTTTCAAGCGCTAGGCCTATATTGTATATTTCAGACTTTAATGGGATGGTGTCTCGCATTACAAACATGGCTAAGCTGAATCTAGATTCGCTGAAACTGGACACAGCCACGTGGGGAGAGCAGTTTTATTCTTCATTTAACGTCAATGGAGGAGACACAGAAAACGCAACTGTTACAGATTACATTCTACATTTTATCTCATTTTTCTGGAAGGTAAGACCTGCCTCGCTTTTGGTGTGTGCTTGAATGTATATTACAAGGTTATGGGTGAGAGGTTTTCTTTACTAATAAGAAATTTTCGATTACTTTTGTTAAGGTGGGTGGGGAAATCAAGTAGACAACTCAGTTAATAATATCTCTTATGACATAGGCAGATGGTCGCAAGACCTGGCCTCTAGGATAATGGTCTTAAGGTGTATGATGCAACAGGAGAACATGTATTACAGTCAGCCATTAGGTGTGTAACTTTTTTACAGCATTTGTGGTGGCTTGTCAGGGGCTTTTACAGGCACCACCTATATGGCTGCGGGTTTTGTTTTCTAATGCTTTTGCAGTAGATTCATAAGGTACGCTCTGACATCCTATTAAAAAAAAGACCCGCCTCCAGATAATGATAAATAGGGGTCAAAGTCGGCGGATAGTGGATATGAGCACGCGCACATCATGCCTATTTGCTATATAAACTTTCATGGAAGAGTGGCCGTGGCGGAGGAGACTTAAAGGCTAACGACTTGCTACACCTTTTTGCACTTAAACTTCACGCTGATATTACTTTTTGCCGATTTTGCTCCTTTTCAAAAAATTGTACAAGTGTTATTCTTAAATATTTGAAATCCTTTATATCCATATATGATAGTTCCTCACCCATAGTGGTAAATGTTTATATAATGATACATATTTTGATTTATAATTGCCAATTACGGGAAATTTACCAACGTTCAACGTATTTCGTATAGAAAGACTTTGGCAGATACCAGCTTTGTTAAACATAAGAGGAAGCGATTTCTCCGTTACATATATAACATACGCCATTAGAAAACTGATAAATTTTACTTTCCGGCCATATATGTTAAATTACAAGCAAAATACAACCAGAATATGCATCTGCGGCTTTTTAAAGAAAAATCTGATCAAGTCAGGCGGCCAATCGAGCGAAGACGAGTTCGAAATCGACGTTGGCCATTCGTGCGTGCGTGCTTGTGTACGCGCGTTCATGCGTGCGTGACTGCCTGCCTGCGTACTCATTCTAATCTGTACGTTTCATATATTTCCTGTAGGTGCTGTTTGCATTTGTACCTCCACCGTCACTTCTTGGAGGCTGGCCCACATTATTTATCTCGCTACTGCTGATTGGTGTACTGACGACCATTATTGGTGACCTGGCCAATATCTTCGGCTGTCTTCTTGGTGTTCCGGATAGCATCACAGCCATCACATTTGTGGCATTGGGTACGAGTATGCCGGATACCTTCGCCAGTAAAACGGCGGCTATCATGGAAAAGACCGCAGACAGTTCAATAGGGAATATCAACGGCAGCAACTCAGTGAACGTGTTCCTTGGTTTGGGATTGCCATGGCTCATCGCTTCTATCTATTGGCAGATAAAGGTGAGTAGATTGTGCCAAAGAGGATGTGAATGGAGAATATCTACATCACGTGGTTAATCCCACCTTTAAGCTCACCTCTTAATACTTAGATAGCAGCAGGATGTATTTGTCATGGGATGCTGCGTAATTCTGGCAGACAAATCAAGTCATGCGAGATAACTCTGGGAATATTATGGAAGGTAACTTTGAACACAAATTCTTGGGTGTGTGTGTGTGGTGGGAGTGGGGCTGGGTGTTTGGGGGGGGATGTAGTAATTCTGGGAACAGCATGGGAGATAACTCTGGCCACGTGATGTGAGGTACCTCTGGGAACATAATGGGAGATGACTCTGGGAACATCGTGGGAGATAGCTCTGAGCGCATCATGCGACGTAACTCTTGGCATACTCCTAGAATGTGGTTCTCAATACATCCTCATAGTAAGGGAATTCCACCAATGTAACTCCGGCAATTACTGTAGCAAGTCCGGGGAAAATGGATGTTACAAGTAACACATGATAATTAGAAGCTGGCTAGATAGGCTGATTATCCACACCGCATTCTTATAGCATCACGAATCCCTGCTTTGCCTCTTCAAGCAATAACGCCCTGCAGTGTTACCCGCGTAGCTAGGCGCAAAGTAGGCCCGTGGGGTCCCGAACAGAGATGCCAAGAAACGCAGCCGCAACAGCTTTTAGCAACAGTTTTCAAAATGTAAATTTTTACGAATTCTTCAACAATTCTGGTTGTATTGGTTTAATCTTCTCCAAACTTGGTTGGAAGCTTGTCCATTTGATCCCCGAACACGTATACCTGTTTTATGACCAAAGGCTAAAACGCAACAGCAACAGTTTTCAGCAACATTGTTTTCAAAATAAACATTTTCGAACCATTTTTCATAGCTAATTGAGCGATCTTTTCCGAAGTTGGGTTGGAGTATATCTGTGGTGTCCCGAAGACGTATGCCAATTTTACGGTAAAAAACTAAAAAGCGACAGCAACAGCTTTGATCAACATTGTTTCCAAAATAGACACTTTTTACCTTACGGTGACCCGACTGAAAACTATATCAATGACGCGGGTATTGGAGAAATTTGTCCGTGTTTATCTATGTACATAAACAACCAATGGCAACTAAAGAGAATAAGTAATACTCCATTACAGTGTTATGCTGGGTGGGTGTGGCGATGCTGGGTGGGTGTGGCGATGCTGGGTGGGTGTGGCGATGCTGGGTGGGTGTGACGATGCTGGGTGGGTGTGGCGAGCCATGAAACCCTGATCTGTATATCCATGTGGGTGTGACGAGCTAAAACCTTCTGATTTGGTTATGTGTGTGGGCGTGGCTAGTGCCTGCTTTGTTTATTTGTGTGGGCTTGGGCGGCTATAAGGGTCGGCTTTCTTGTTTCGTTTACATGTGTCCGCATGGCAATCTATAACCCCTCGCCTCTGCTTTGTTTATCCATATATGTGTGGCTAGCTATAACCCCCTGGGGTGGTGCGGGCGTGGGCGTGGCTAGCTATATGACTAAGCTTTGTTTATCAATGTAGGTGTGGCTAGCTATATGCCTATGCTTTGTTTATCAATGTGGGTGTGGCTACCTATATGCCTATGCTTTGTTTATCCACATGGGCGTGGCTAGCTATATAACTATGCTTTGCTTATCAATGTGTGTGTGGCTAGCTATATGCCTATGCTTTATTTATCCACGTGGGTGTGGCTATCTATATGCCTATGCTTTGTTTATCCACGTGGGTGTGGCTAGCTATATGCCTATGCTTTGTTTATCCACGTGGATGTGGCTAGCTATATGCCTATGTTTTGTTTATCCACGTGGATGTGGCTAGGGTAGCACGGATCGACCGGACGGGTACTGACCGTCTCAGCTAAGCTAGCTTCGGAACGGCCATTCCGGATTCGCTCCAAGCACGCCTCCCCCCCCCCCCCCCCCCTGTGTAGGATAGTACGCGTATAAAGACAAGTTCGTTAAAACGTGTAGTGTGCATGCGCACGCTTCAGAGCTTCCATGACAACACGTGTCGAGATTGGGAGAGAGTGTAACGCTTATAGTGTACCGAGTCGGTACCCGTGATTTATTCAAATAACAGCGTTCTCGTCGTTCCTGGTAGCTATCGGGACCAGAATGAAACGAGAGTTATAGAACTTTTTACTATTTTAAAATCTGTCCAGAAATGGCTGAGTTATCGTCGAAAATCCAGATGAATTATTTTCAAAATATTGCTTTTGACGTCGTAATCGCGTGTATGCATTAAATGAATAGAGAATGTGCTGTACACGTGATAGCCACGTCACCACCTCTAGCTGCACGCTGATTAGCTAGTGCTCGGCCTTTGATTAGCTGGGAGTGCCTGGCTCTGACGTCACGAGTAGTATAAAAGGGATGAAAAATCGAGGACCGAGAGCACCATCGGCGTGGAAGCCGACCCGTCAGAAGGACTGCTGGACGAGCATGGACTAGACGTGTGTAACTGCTAACCGACAGTGATACACAGAACATCACCATGGTACCACTCAGATTTCAGCTCACCCGCGCTGTTCTCGACAGCACCGCGATACAACAACTTTGGATATTCGGTGGGGGTGGGGGGGGGCTATGGGGGCAAAATAAATAAAGTTATACCTCCCGCATCCGGACTTTTCTAAGGGAGTCTTTCCGCCCAAATGTGGGTCTACGGGATGTAGAGCTGATGATGATCCTTGGTGGATGGCTCGTCGGATCTGCCAACCATGCTGAAAAGTGGACTCAAACCTCTGTGCTGCATGTCACGTATGATTAATTAACTTTTCAACCACAGTCTGGTGGGACTTTGCTCGGTGCAATAGCAAGAGCCTCGCACCATGTGCCAGTTATTGTACATGCATAGTTATTCATATTAGTAGCCCTCTCTGTTAATGGTTTACTCTCAACGTTCATATTACCGTCGCCGGACGGAAACCCTACAACAAACTGTTTAGATTCTGTATCAGTTAAATGACTATCTAATGGACATCTCTTGAATCGTCCTGTTACAACTGTCCTGAGAATGTGCCGTATCCAACCTGCCTGCGGACACCTGCCTGCGGAGGCCTGCTTGTGGAAATCTTTCCAGCAGCAAAGATCGTGCATCTCACGCTATCTATTTGGTGGCAGATAGCGCCTCAATTTCAGTGATACTATTGAACATTTAATTATTTCCGTATATTGGTACTGATGACTAATAGGTACCTTACCGGTCTTAAGACAGCATCTTATATTTTCTGTTTTCTTACTGTGAATATTATCCTTGTTTACTGTGTGGTGCTTTCAACCATAAGGTCCAATGACCTGTGATACCATATTATCATCGTATTCGTTAAATTGTGTATTGGTTAGTTGTGTATATGGCAAATAGCCATCTAGTTAATATGTTTATTTGTAAAAGCTCTAGACTGCAGTATGCTAGGAAATACTATACAGCAACATATATATCCGCATCACTATATTCCCGCCAGCATCAATTTTACATTGAGGTCGCTGATCATGCTCTAATTGATTGAGCCTGACATGTTACCGACTAAACCTGGATATTCTAGCTCGATAGTATAGGTTTAAAGTAGCTAGGGACAATTTCTCTGCAGGAGACACATAGTGTACGCCTCTTTTTCCGGTTGTTGTGGTAATGTAGCCCCACGCACTGGCAAGGTTGTGTAAAATTGGCCAGTTACCTTTAGGGCCTCTTAATATATCGAGTTATTGTCTCTTTCTATGATCCTCCAGCCGCAAGGCTTATTAGTTGTTTGGATTCCCATCGAAACGTTATCAGGATCCAACCATGGGAAACTATCGGAGGGCTCCGAGAGGTGATAGATAAAGTGCCGATCTACATACACGTCCCCCTGTATCTTCATATACTAGTTAGGTAGATATCCCCGCCAAAGTAGGAAACACTGTAAAATAATAATATTAATTAATATGTTGTAATACCGGCCTGCAGTGCATCTCTGGGCTTCATGGAACTTGACCCTAATGACAGGTCAAATGTTAACTCCATAGCATGCGGTGACGGATGAGATGCGGATCTCCATCCAACTCGTTGTAGTGTCTGGGTGAGGTCTTAGAACCCACCATGCCCTCACGGGAAGGACGCTAGTGGTGGATATCCATCTCTCTATCCGCACCATAAATGACATGATGCTTTCTAATAATTGCTTATGTGAATGTCAAACTTGTCCTGGTGATGTTATATGTGGTTGTGAGGCAGGGTGACCGGATCGTTATTTGATTCTGAAGCTTTGCTCCATAACATGTACGCCCACTATCTTTCGGAGGTAGATGCCACTTGTGGCCAAGCGTGTCTTCGTTACTAACAACTAATTGGTAGGTTAGGATGTAGCAGAAGGCCCGCATAAATAAAGCGGCAACTACCAATGCAGCAACTTTGGAACTACATAAGACTGTGACCTGGGAATTCTTCGGAAATTGTTCGTCCCATCTTCACATAAACCAGTGTGCATCACCGTAACTAGCTTCACTAGGATTTTTAGCACTTAGCATTTTCTGTTTGAACAAAAGAGTGGCCCTTTTTGCCAACTCTTTTCCTCTGCTTCGGTATTGAAGGCATTTTCCTGTGACGGAGGCCCGCGCGAGGCACTTTCCTCTCGCAACAATCCAGGTTTCCAAGCTGGGGAATGCCGAGTCTGTTGCGGTTGCGGAAAAGTCAGGTTTATGGAAAGTGATAAACTTTCCGTATTTGTGTGGAATGGAATGTTGCGGAAAAGGTGTCTCTAACTTTTTCAATTAAAAATGCTAGGTGAATGCTACACTTGTTGTTGCTGATGTTGATTGTCTCCGTTATATCTGTTCTATAGCTGGGTGTGTATGTGAAGTTCACGCAATAGTGAATTGATGTATCCAGCCCTGTGGGCAAGTGTGTTCTGTATGCTTCTGGCTTTCTGTGTCCTGTGTGATGTTCGGACTGCTTACAGGGGGTCTTGGTAGGCGGTTGTGATCGGGGATGCCGTTTGGATGGAGAGTGGTCATCTCCCATTACAGGACAGTTGGTACTCTGTCATAGTTTTTAAGTACCAGTAAAATTCGAGCCGAGGGTCTGCTGAACAGGCTGCATCCATTCCCACCGCCAGCGGGGTGGGGTGGGGTGGGTGGGTTGGTTACTGCGGTGCGGGATGCCACCTCTGTAACACTGGACTCTCTCATATCTGAGGAGTGACAGTCAACAGACGACGAGTGGAGTGTGAAATGGACAGGACCAGTGATATCTGAACTGGGTGCATAGACAAGTGATGCGAGTTGGAGAGGGGGCCATGGTGGCGCATCGGGTGGGGTCGCACCATGAGAGGGAGTTGGATCTCACGATTTCAGGACTTGGAAGGGTAAACCCAGTTGTGCGGTTTTGATGTTCTTCAAAACAATCAAAGGCCTCATCCGGCCTCTTCACTTCCATGCTATTTATTATATATTCCACTCCACAAGAAGCATGACCCAGGGCAGCCTCAGCTTCCGCTTGTGGTAACTCTATAATGGGGGTAATAGCATGAAGTGGGTGGGAATGGGAAGAGGTTGGCGGAACAACTTTTCCGTCCTTCCCCTTGGACAGTACAAACGAGAAAGTCTTCAGATGCGACTTCCCAGATCTTGTATCCCAACTCTGAGGAGGGAGAGGGCAAGTACGTATCTAGTCATCATCCTCAGCATTAGTCAAATGTTCACTGGACTCATGGCTTGGTAGGAGAGGGGTCGAACTGGCACCGTGGTGCTCTGGACTAATGTCGGGAATACCTGTTTCCATAGAGACATCTGTCTGGGTACCGGTGTCACGCAGAATGCCCAGCCCGAGCTCTGGCACTTGGTCGTCAATGACACATGGTTTACGTCAATCGAAGTGAATGACTGAGGTCAGGCCATCTGAGGCGCGGATGCAGTAGGACACGTCGACTTCTTACCTACTACCACATAGGGGCCTTTCCACTGGTAACACAGTTTACTCGGGATGTTTGCAGAATGTCGCGAATCGTGAACCCAAACCATTTTCCCACCTCATACAGGTCTCCATACACCTGGTCTACAGGACATTTCCAACCGTTCAATATCTCCGTCCAGTTTGCTTATAGACGAGGAAATCCGCCTCACGGAAGTAGCCACCATCATCACCACATCACAGAGCAGCACGCATGCACCACCACGCACCAGCACTCAATCAGATCCCACCATTCGTAAAGTGACCATGCCAGCTCTTCCCTACGCCGGAAAAAAGAGGTTAGCGCATTCGACAGAAATCCGTGAAATTCCTAGGTCGACCGCCAACAAGTTACTCAAGGCTGTGAAAATTAGATAACTTTCCGCCAGTGCAACATCTTCATCAGCAACAGCACCGCAACCACTCATCTTGTTCACCAAGCTCAGCCAACCAACCGCCTACACCAGCACCACCACTTCCACCACCACAGTGATGTCAACAGTCTCTACACCACCGCCAGTCAGAACCACACCCGTCGTCATCACCACCACCACTAGCGCATCAATGAATACATCCACACTTTCCTGCAGCTTCAGTATTACTGACCTGGGCAGCATTAATAGTGATATATCGGCAGCGGTGGACCACCCGCCACATCCGTCCCGCATGAGTTGGAGTACCCAGACTAGCTGGGGAAATTATTCAGCGGATGTTTGTAGACATTATTGTCGAGGTTGCAGCAGGATTTATGAATAGGTGTGCGGAAAATGGAACATTTTTTTAATTATTTTTTAAATACTTTTCTTATTATTATATATGTTTTTAAAATTGAAACCCAGTCCCTAGGCTGACTACGGTCATCCTACACAGCTCCGCAAAATTCTTGCGTAGATGTGTCTCACACAAATAATCGCTGCAGATCCCTGTGTTGTAAACACATTGTGTGTGATGTAGGTACACAACACACCATAGCGAATATGTCATATTACCGTCATGCAGTCTCAGCTACGCTGGGGATGCCTGCTAAACTAGCATTTTTAACTTATTATTATTCCTATTTTTCTTATTAATTTTCTTCCTGCGTTAGTACGATGCGATGGATTGTGGGCAGCGAGAGCTACCCATGCAGATCCGCTATAACAGGCCGCATTATACCCATCCCTTTAAATAAACGGGATGCATATTTAATTTACTGTTTTATCTGTGATACTGTTAGATATATCTATATGTGATCATATATATATATATATATATATATATATATATATATATATATATATATATATATATATATATATATATATATATATATATATATATATTATATCTATACTGTGTTATAATTATGGTACGTTGGAGCTTGGGTGTTCTCTGCGGATATAATTATCCGCATCCAGGAGAACACCCATGCGAGCTATTGTTTGGTTTAATCATTATGACTGAAGAAAAGTAAGTACGCAACAGAAAATAAAACAAAGCAAAAAAAGAAAAGGCTTGGAAAGATAATTCCAAGTCAAAAATGAAAACCAAATGTATGCCTCCCTCCCAGACTCTTTCGCACCTCTATGTGCTCTTCTCTGATAATACGCGTCTCGCACGTCACTACTACTCTCGGCTACGTGGCTACTCAAGAAGTCTATAATTCCCGCCTAGCGTGCTCCTGTACGTTCGATCCGCGATGCGTTGATCGTTTCTCATGGATGTCAACTAGGAGGGTGGGTGGGTGGGGGGGGGGGGGGGGTAGTGCAGATCAACCGGCCGGGTACTGACCATCCCAGTTAAGCTGGGTACGGTACGGCCATTCCGGATTCGTTCCAAGTACGTCCCCCAGAGTAGGATAATATGCGTATATAAGCCCTATAGGAGAGGTTTTCATTCAAAATGGCTAAGTCCGTTAAAGTGGGCGCACGTCAGAGCTTCCCTGACATCACGTGTCGAGATTGGGAGAGAGTGTATGCCTATAGAGTACCGAGTCGGTACCCATAATTTATTCAAATCACAGCGTTCTCGTCGTTCCTGGTACCTATCAGGGCCGGAATGGAATGAGGATTATAAAATTTTTACTATTTTAAAATCGGTCCAGAAATGGCTGAGTTATCGTCGAAAAGCCAGATAAATCATTTTCAAAATATTGCTTTTGACGTCGTAATCATGTGTATGCATTAAATGAATAGAGTATGTGCTGTGCACGTGATAGCCACGTCACCACCTCTAGCTGCACGCTGATTCGCTCGTGCTCTGCCTTTGATTGGCTGGAGCGCCTGGCTCTGATGTCACAAGTAATATAAAAGGGATGAAAAATCGAGGATCGAGAGCATCATCGGCGTGGAAGCCGACCCATCAGGAGGACTGCTGGAGCAGCATGGACTAGACGTGTGTAACTGCTAACCAACGGTAATACACAGAACATCACCACTGTACCACTTGGATTTCAGCTCACCCGCCCCGGTAAGCAGTTCTCGACAGTACCGCGATACAACAATTTTGGATGCTCCCGAGCGGCTATCCGGGGGCAAAATAAATAAAGTTATACCTCCCGAATCCTGACTTTTCTAAGGGAGTCTTTCCGCGGATGGGCCATGCACGCCCAAGTGTGATTCTACGGGATGTAGAGCTGATGATGATCCTTGGTGGATGACTCGCCGGATCTGCCAACCATGCTGAAAAGTGGACTCAAACCTCCACGCTGAATGTCGTGTATGATTAATTAACTTTTCGACCACAGTCTGGTGGGACTTTGCTCGGTGCGCCGCAAGAGCTATGCGACGTACCCTGCACCATGTGCCAGTTATTGTACATGCATAGTTATTCATATTAGTAGCCCTCTCTGTTAATGGGTTGCTCTCAACTTTCATGTTACCGTCGCCGGATGGAAACCCTACAACAAACTGTTTAGATACTGTATCAGTTAAATGACTATCTAATGGACATCTCTTGAATCGTCCTGTTACACTGTCCTGAGAATGTGCCGTATCCAACCTGCCTGTGGAAACCTGCCTGCAGAAGCCTGCTTGTGGAGGCCTGCTTGCAGAAATCTTTCCAGCATCAAAGATTTGCCATCTCACGCTATCTATTTAGTAGCGCCTCAATTTCAGTGACTCTTGAACTTTATCCGTACCGATGACCAATAGGTACTCAAGTAGCTATACTATTGAACATTTAATTATTTCCGTATATTGGTACTGATGACTAATAGGTACCGTACCGGTCTTAAGACCGCATCTTATATTTTCTATTTCTTACTGTGAATATTATCCTTGTTTACTGTGGGTGCTTTCAACTAGCCGCACCGTAAGGTCCAATGACCTGTGATACTTTATTGTCATCGTATTCGTTAAATTGTGTATTGGTTAGTTGTGTATATGGCAAGTAGCCATCTAGTTAATATGTTTTGTTTATTTGTAAAAAAAACTCTAGACCGCAGTACACTAGGAAATACTATACAGCAACATATATATCCGCATCACTATATTCCCGCCAGCATAAATTTTACACAGGTCGCTGATCATGCTCTAATTGTTTGAGCCTGACATGTTTCCGACTAAACCTGGCTATTCTAGATCAATAGGATAGGTTTAAAGTAGTTAGGGACAATTTCTCTGCAGGAGACACATAGTGTACACCTCTTTTTCCGGTTGTTGTGGTAATGTAGCCCCACACACTGGCAAGGGTGTGTAAAATTGGCCAGTTACCTTTAGGGCCTCTTAATATATCGAGTTATTGTCTCTTTCTATGATCCTTCAGTCGCAAGGCGTATTAGTTGTTTGGATTCCCATCGACACATTATCAGGATCCGACCCTGGGAAACTATCGGAGGTTTCCGAGCGGTGATAGATAAAGGGCTGATTTACATACACGTCCTCCTGTATCTTCAGATACTAGTTAGGTAGAGATCCCCGCCAAAGTAGGAAACACTGTGAGATAATAATATGAATTAATATGTTGTAATACCGACCTGCAGTGCATCTCTGGGCATCATGGAACTTAACCCTAATGACAGGTCAAATGTTAACTCCATACCACGCGGTGACGGACGAGATGCGGCTCTCCATACGACTCGTTGTAGTGTCTGAGTGAGGTCTTAGAACCCACCACGTACTCACGGGAAGGACGCTAGCAATGGATATCCGTCTCTCAATCCCCACCATAAATGACATGATGCTTTCTAATTATTGCTTATGTGAACTGTGAAACTTGTCCAGGTGATAATTCGGGAAATTTGCTCCATAACATACGCATGCTAACTTTCGGAGGTAGATGCAATGCGGGGTATGCCTCCCTCCCAGACTCTTTCGCACCTCTATGTGCTCTTCTCTGATAATACGCATCTCGCACGTCACTACTACTCTCGGCTATGTGACATGCGACTTACGGGAATCCGAGCGTCTTCACCCGATGGATAAACGTATCTAAAGTTAGGTAGGAATCCCTGCCACTTGCAGCCAAAACTTGTCTTCGTTACTAACAACTAATTGGTAGGTTAGGATGTAGCAGAAGGCCCACATAAATAAAGCGGCAACTACCAATGCAGCAACTTTGGAACTACATAAGACGGTGACGTGGGAATTCTTCGGAAGTCATTCGTCCCGTCTTCACGTAAACCAGTGTGCATCACCTTAACTGTAGCTTCACTAGGGTTTTCAGCACTTAGCATGTTCTGTTTGACCAAAAGAGTGGCCCTTTTTGCCAACTCTTTTCCTCCACTTCAGCGTTGAACGCATTTTCCTGTGATGGAGGCCCAGGCGAGGCACTTTCCTCTAGCGACAACAACATTTTATTTGTATGTGTGTTAGGGGTATATTAGTTTATATTAAACTATCTAGTGACTTCATTGTGATGCTCTCTTACAGGGGTATCTCTGCGGATTCAAGGATCTGCATGGTACCGCCGGCGAAACCACTGGAAAGGACATCGGATGGCTCTATGTTGTGTATTATTGTTCTCATTACTGACAAACGAATAGAATTGTTTGTATAGTACTTATTAAATATGTGACTGTTTAATTATTAACATCTTGTCCGTTACTCTAAATTAGAATGGACCGACACACTGGTGACACAAACAGCAGGGACGACACGGTATGGTTCAATCTTGGCGGCAATGGTCGCACGGCCCCACTGGAACGTGTGTGTTCCACCGGCTCTAGAGGCCTGTCTTTGTACTTTCCAGAGAGACATGATACAGGATCCTCAACCCCGAGAACCGCAGCTAACCAGCGCTCCAACACATCATGCACATGCGGTGCGACGAAGAAAAGCAACAAGATGGATCAGCACGTACCCCTACGAGCTACACTATCTATATGCCTATGCTTTGATTATCAATGTGGGTGTGGCTAGCTATATGCCTATGTTTTGTTTATCCACGTGGATGTGGCTAGCTATATGCCTATACTTTGTTTATTAATGTGGGTGTGGCTAGCTATATGGCTATGCTGTGTTTATCAATGTGGGTGTGGCTAGCCATATGCCTATGCTTTGTTTATCAATGCTTTGTAGATAGGTATATGTGGGTGAACTCTGTTTTGGATTCATTCATAAAGAAATTCTTTTAGTTTGCTTGTAACTATTGGGAGAAGTTCGTCAGGGGTTTTCTTTTCCCCGTTAATGAAGTCCATATCATCGGCATATTCCATCTCAAGCGGCATACCAAGTATTGACACTGGTTGGGCGATGGGGGTTTGTCTTGTGGACCTTTCCCACGTGGATTTCAATGGAGCAGCAAGGTAACAGATGAAAACCACCGGAGATAGACCATCTCCCTGTGGGGCACTAATTGATGTCTCAAACTCTACAGACTTCACTGACTTGACTGACTCAGCTTGGATTCTCACTAGTCGCAGCTCATCTTCATTGCAACTGGCCTGGCATAGTACATCTAGGATCTTTGAACGTTTAATTGTGTCGAAGGCTCGTAACATGTCAATGCCCATTTTGTGGAAATTCCAGTGAACGGGTGCAAGGGGTCATCATGGTGGTCAGTGACTGTTCCTTGAACGATTCTCGAATCGCCTCAGCTTTGCCCTGGTCAGTCCTGATAGTGTCCTTCAGAGTTGTGCACAGTGAGTGGTGGTGTGTAGTCAGTAACTCTCAGAGATCTGGCTGGCCGAAACATTTTGTGACAGTCATCCATGGCAGTGGTTTCCATGTGGGTGTGGATAGCTCTATGCATATGCTTTGTTTATCAATGTGGGTGTGGCTACCTATATGCCTATGCTTTGTTTATTAATGTGGGTGTGGCTAGCTATATGCCTATGCTATGTTTATCAATGGGGGTGTGGCTAGCTATATGCCCAGGCTTAGTTTGTCCACGTGGGTGTGGCTAACTATATGCCCATGCTTGGTTTGTCCACGTAGGTGTGGATAGCTATATGCCTATGCTTTGTTTACCAATATATGTGTGGCTAACTATATGTCTATGCTTTGCTTATCAGTGTGGGTGTGAATAGCTATATGCCTATGCTTTGTTTATCAATGTGGGTGTGGCTAACTATATGCCCATGCTTGGTTTGTCCACGTGGGTGTAGATAGCTATATGCCTATGCTTTGTTTATCAATGTGGGTGTGGCTAGCTATATGCCCACGCATGGGTGATGCCAACTATAAGGCCACGCTTTGTTTCTCCATGTGGCCCGCGTCGGTGATGCCAGCTATAAGGCCCTGATTTGTTTATCCACGTGGCCTGCGTGGGTGATGCCAACTATAAGACCCTGCTTTGTTTAGCCACGTCGGCTATGCCAGCTATAGGGTCCTGCTTTTTCTATCCACATGGGCGATGCCAGCTATAAGGTCCTGCTTTGTTTATCCATGTGGGCGTGGCCAACTCTAACCCCCTGCTTTGTTTATCCATATGCGATTGGCAAACTATAAGCCCCCCCCCCACCTTAAATGCTTTGTTTATCCACGTGGGTGACGCCAGCGTTTATCCTCCGTGTATTGTTAAACATATGGTAAGATTATCAAATGACTCAGTGGTGTTTCGGAAATGCTATATTAAAGGCGACTGGCAAAGCAAACTTTCGCTCATCTTTAATTACAGTTATTGATCATAAGTAGTTTAAGAAGTCCTGTAATTTGATTAATGTAAACCACCGGGATTAGCCACTACATCCTACAGTTAACACACTGTCTAGTTTTAAAACAATTTGACTGAAAGCTGTTGTTTCTAGAGACAGGGTCGACATTCAGTCACACGCATTTCAAAATATTCAGTAGGCATCATATTGCGACCTTGGAAACCAGCAGTGTATTTTGAAATCATTTTGACCGAAACTTGTTGCTTCAACCAGAAAAAGTGACTTTCAAATATAACATTTTCAAAAAGATCAATACTGAATTAGCAGTGGTGAGATAATCTCTCTACATCGGCGCCTTAGCGAATACTATTTATACCGCTTACAAAGCTATATTCAGGTGTGCTTTCGTTATGTTCAGGTAGTCCAAGTTAAGCGCTCCTAGATTTAGTAAATGCCTTTTTTCAAATAATCCCGATTCATTTACTTTTTTACCGATGGTAGTTTATTTAATATTGTGTGAAATTACCAATAAACATCATTTGCCATTTCCCTTTTCCGTTGCTTTAATAGAGGAATCCAATGTATCTATCAATCATTTAACGTCATAATCAACAATGTCACATGTATAATAATGTCATAATCAATTGTGTCATGAATGACACGATCTAGTCCGTCTTAAACGATAAATAATCCGTACGAATTGTATGTCTTTACTATTTAATAAACATGCTGTTGAATATGTTGAATCTAATTTGACTGGGCGGTGTGTGTGGGGTGGGGGGGGGGGGGGGTTGGGTGCTGTTGCTGTCATAGGCAGCAAAAGCGCCCAATCAAATTAGTTTCAAAATATTCAACAGCTTACTTGTAGTATAGCTTTCTGGAAATTGAGATTCAGAATGTGCAGGGATGGATTGATCCCAACATGGACAAAGCGTGGGTGGGGCATAGCTAAAACGGGATTTCTCCATAAGTATCTGGCTACGCTAGAATATTGATTATTCTGTTCACGTTTTAAAACTTAAATAGGCATATCTCTAAGAATATTTCATTTTATGTGAGGAAATTTTACGCACTCATTGCTCTAACTCTAATTTTTCATTCCTTCTACTCCTAATTTTCTTCTTTTTCTCATCGCTGCTCTTTTCTCTTTTCTTTTTCCATAAATTCCTATTGATATTCTTTATTTTGCCACAGGGAGAGCCGTTTGTCGTGAAGTCTGGATCCGTCATCTTCAGTGTCATTCTGTATACTTGTGCTGCCGTGCTTGCCATGGTAGTCTTAATGCTACGCCGGAACATGTCTGTGTTTGGCAAGGCCGAACTAGGTGGTCCAGTTCTACCCAAATATCTGACAGCTGCCATTATCTTCCTACTCTGGATCTTCTATGCTGTGATGTCATCACTATATGCGTTGGACAAAATCGACAAGATCTGGTGACGAAACAATCTCATGTTCATTCCATATTAGCAAGAGGAATGTGACTCATATGGTGCAATCTCTGTGTGTGCGTGCGTGCGTGTGTGTCACTGCAAGCTTAGTATGATTGATATTGTATGGCATATACTGATGTGATTTAATCACTGCAAGATTATGTGGCAGTGTCAATATTTATGTTGGCCGAT
The DNA here is from genome assembly GCA_034401795.1 of Chaetoderma sp. LZ-2023a. Classification (NCBI taxonomy): domain Eukaryota; kingdom Metazoa; phylum Mollusca; class Caudofoveata; order Chaetodermatida; family Chaetodermatidae; genus Chaetoderma; species Chaetoderma sp. LZ-2023a. Next base: position 32,915,498 of record CM067372.1, on the reverse strand, counting down.
TCGTCATCACTGCACATTCATATCAGTGTCCTCACTATCCTGTGATATAAAACCTGTGAACAGACCTCGTATGTAAATATGAAATGCGACTATAGTTCTCAGATATACACTAAGCATCAGTACAGGATGCTGAATATGGGGCATAGCCCGAATAGAGGAATTAACATCACCAAGAAGTACTGGACGTAAACTACGTCACTAAGCGTCACCATACAGGATTATATGTTACCAGGCATCACCAGGGGGTATCAGACGTACTGGACTATGGCAGGCGTCACTAAGCATCGGTATGCAGTGCTAGACGGTGTCGCTCTATAGGAATCACTATGCGTTGCCAGTGAGAACCGGACCAGCACCAGCATCGCCAAGTATCACGAGGGAGTACTGGATAGCGCAGTATTTTATTAAGCGGTGCAATGGTGTGGTAGACAGCACAATGCGACATCAGGACTGCGTTAGTGAAAGTGACCGCACATTATGCCGACGCGACGTGACGGCGACACCAGGCGTCAGCTATCGCTTACCTATCGCTTACCAGTCCCACCGTGTGTCGCTATCGCGTTGTTATCGAGCAAGCGACAGGAAGCGACTACTTAGCGATTTAAAAGCTAATATTTCTATTTTTAACACCATCCCACGTGCAATATCACGCGGATAGGTATATGTGTATGCCGTGTGCACTCGACAAATATGGCTTCGTCAACGCGTACAAAAGCTTTTCTGGCTATGTACTTGCTCCTTGCTACTGATGAGAGACCACCTCCATGACATCGACGACGAAAAGAACATGTTGGCAAAAGCACGTGACTTAAGCCACCCCAGTCATTGTTTAATGGGTTTTTTTGGTCGCGGGCGAGTTTGAAGCATTATATTGTTGTAATGGATCTGGGACTTAATAATAATCCTAATTTATTTTGCGTACATTACGTATCCAACAGACCGTGACAAAAGCGGCCCCAGCCATTGGTCAATACTATCATCGTGCACTGGCGATTCAGAAGTGACAGAAATATTTGAAATCGAGTTCAATATCGAGCAATGACCGTCGATCAGAGGCGATCAGCCGCTTGCTTGTCGTGTTGCCGTCGGATTTTGCCGCACATCTGAGCGATTTTCTAAATCGTGTCGTGTCGCCGTCGCATCGCCATCGCCATCGCCATCGCGTCGGTATAATGTGGGGTAACTAAGAATCAGCATGGAATACTAGGCGACAACAAGAGTCACCAAGTACAAGCAGGAGTGCTTGACGACAACAGTCGTTAGTATAACTAAGGCCATGTTCACATTAGATTAGCTAATCCGAAGGAAATCCATAATTACGTTTTACTGGTGTAAGCGTACTCGTGTAAGCGTTTATGCTTGCACAAGTTATGACAAGTAAACGTATATTTGCTTTCGATCAGACTTACTTCGGTCTTACTTCGGATTAGCACTCTAGTGTGAACACCGCCTAACTATCACTATGCCGGGAATATTGGGTTTGCACGATGCGTCATTAAACACTATCCGAGAGCGCTAGAGAGCACAACACGCGACTAAAAGCGGCAGCAAGACGCACTAGACGACGCAAGGTGGCAATGACAAATGCTTCTTGTGTCATGTGATTTTGCAAGCTAAACCCAGAAATATAGAATAAAATTATTAGTTGCTCTATGTCGCTATCTAGTTGGCCTAGTTTGCTAGGTAGGGGCCTATAGCAACGTGACAGAGAGGTGGGTGATTATGAACCTATAGCTAGCAATCGCTGTTGCTTCGCCGTTGCCTCTTGTCGCTGCAATATGCTATCAGCTTTATCATTACCGTAGTGTGCTAGATGTTTCCAGTCGTGGCTAAGAGCCACGAGAGACAGGGAGTGAGTGAGGGAGGTAGAGAAAGAGAGAGAGAGAGAGAGAGGTGCTCTATTTTGCAGGAACATGTTCTATTTCACTGGAACCTTCTATAGTTCGTTGAACACATCGCATAGCCGGATGCCACATCATGTATCCTGTTTGGAACATGCGTCATACAGGTGCAACATCGTGTGTATAACTAGAGCGCGGTTTATGTCACTGTGTTATGATGAAGTCTAACCACAGGCCTTTGAATTTTCGTCCATCCATCCCTCTACCACATATTCCCCCTACTATATATATAAATATACACAAGGTGTGAAACCTTCATCTGTGGGCACCATTGTCAGGAAGCTGATTGGTTGGTGTGTTGTCAAAATCCGCTGACATCACGTT
>CM067372.1:32849570-32912773 GCA_034401795.1 Chaetoderma sp. LZ-2023a | reverse complement strand
ACGACACGACGATGTTATTTGGGCGGAAAGACTCCCTTAGAAAAGTCAGGATTCGGGAGGTATAACTTTATTTATTTTGCCCCCGGATGGCCGCTCGGGAGCATCCAAAATTGTTGTATCGCGGTACTGTCGAGAACTGCTTACCGGGGCGGGTGAGCTGAAATCCGAGTGGTACAGTGGTGATGTTCTGTGTATCACCGTTGGTTAGCGGTTACACACTTCTAGTCCATGCTGGTCCAGCAGTCCTCCTGATGGGTCGGCTTCCACGCCGATGACGCTCTCGATCCTCGATTTTTCATCCCTTTTATACTACTTGTGACATCAGTGCCAGACACTCCAGCCAATCAAAGGTCGAGCACTAGCCAATCAGCGTGCAGCTAGAGGTTGTGACGTGGCTATCACGTGCATAGCACATTCTCTATTCATTTTGTGCATACACATGATTACGACGTCAAAATCATTATTTTGAAAATAATTTATCCAGCTTTTCGACGATAACTCAGCCATTTCTGGACCGATTTTAAAATAGTAAGAATTCTATAATCCTCGTTCCATTCCGGCCCCGATAGGTACCAGGAACGACGAGAACGCTGTGATTTGAATAGATTATGGGTACCGACTCGGTACACTATAGGCATACAGTCTCTCCCAATCTCGACACGTGTTGTCATGGAAGCTCGGAAGCGTGCGCATGCGCACTACACGTTTTAACGAACTTGTTTTTAACGAAAACCTCTCCTATGGGGCTTATAAAAGCGTACTATCCTACTCAGGGGGGGGGGGGGGGCGGCGTGCTTGGAGCGAATCCGGAATGGCCGTTCCGTACCTAGCTTAGCTGAGACGGTCAGTACCGGTCCGGTCGATCCGTGCTACACTAGCCACATCCACGTGGATAAACAAAACATAGGCATATAGATAGCCACACCCACGTGGATAAACAAAGCATAGGCATATAGCTAGCCACACCCACATTGATAAACAAAGCATAGTAATACAGCTAGCCACGCCCACGTGGATAAACAAAGCATAGACATATAGCTAGCCACACCCACATTGATAAACAAAGCATAGTCATATAGCTAGCCACGCCCGCACCACCCCAGGGGGTTATAGCTAGCCACACATATATGGATAAATAAAGCAGAGGCGAGGGGTTATAGCTTGCCATGCGGACACATGTAAACGAAACAAGAATTTAGCTGCCCAAGCCCACACAAAACAAATAGGGGTTTAAAGCTGGCCACGCCCACACAAATAAACAAAGAGGGGCTTAAAGCTGGCCAAGCCCACATATATAAAGAAAGCGGGCCCTTATAGCCGCCCAAGCCCACGCAAATAAACAAAGTAGGCACTAGCCACGGACAAATTTGTCCAATACCCGCGTCATTGATATAGTTTTCAGTCGGGTCACCGTAAGGTAAAAAGTGTCTATTTTGGAAACAATGTTGATCAAAGCTGTTGCTGTCGCTTTTTAGTTTTTTACCGTAAAATTGGCATACGTCTTTGGGACACCACAGATATACTCCAACCCAACTTCGGAAAAGATCGCCCAATTAGCTATGAAAAATGGTTCGAAAATGTTTATTTTAAAAACAATGTTGCTGAAAACTGTTGCTGTTGCGTTTTAGCCTTTGGTCATAAAACAGGTATACATGTTCGGGGATCAAATGAACAAGCTTCCAACCAAGTTTGGAGAAGATTAAACCAATACAACCAGAATTGTTGAAGAATGCGTAAAAATGTACATTTTGAAAACTGTTGCTAAAAGCTGTTGCTGCTGCGTTTCTTGGCATCTCTGTTCGGGACCCCACGGGCCTACTTTGCGCCTAGCTACGCGGGTAACACTGCAGGGCGTTATTGCTTGAAGAGGCAAAGCAGGGATTCGTGATGCTATAAGAATGCGGTGTGGATAATCAGCCTATCTAGCCAGCTTCTAATTATCATGTGTTACTTGTAACATCCATTTTCCCCGGACTTGCTACAGTAATTGCCGGAGTTACATTGGTGGAATTCCCTTACTATGAGGATGTATTGAGAACCACATTCTAGGAGTATGCCAAGAGTTACGTCGCATGATGTGCTCAGAGCTATCTCCCACGATGTTCCCAGAGTCATCTCCCATTATGTTCCCAGAGGTACCTCACATCACGTGGCCAGAGTTATCTCCCATGATGTTCCCAGAATTACTACATCCCCCCCCCCCAAACACCAGCGCCACTCCCACCACACACACACACACACACCCAAGAATTTGTGTTCAAAGTTACCTTCCATAATATTCCCAGAGTTATCTCGCATGACTTGATTTGTCTGCCAGAATTACGCAGCATCCCATGACAAATACATCCTGCTGCTATCTAAGTATTAAGAGGCGAGCTTAAAGGTGGGATTAACCACGTGATGTAGATATTCTCCATTCACATCCTCTTTGGCACAATCTACTCACCTTTATCTGCCAATAGATAGAAGCGATGAGCCATGGCAATCCCAAACCAAGGAACACGTTCACTGAGTTGCTGCCATTGATATTCCCTATTGAACTGTCTGCGGTCTTTTCCATGATAGCTGCCGTTTTACTGGCGAAGGTATCCGGCATACTCGTACCCAATGCCACAAATGTGATGGCTGTGATGCTATCCGGAACACCAAGAAGACAGCCGAAGATATTGGCCAGGTCACCAATAATGGTCGTCAGTACACCAATCAGCAGTAGCGAGATAAATAATGTGGGCCAGCCTCCAAGAAGTGACGGTGGAGGTACAAATGCAAACAGCACCTACAGGAAATATATGAAACGTACAGATTAGAATGAGTACGCAGGCAGGCAGTCACGCACGCATGAACGCGCGTACACAAGCACGCACGCACGAATGGCCAACGTCGATCTCGAACTCGTCTTCGCTCGATTGGCCGCCTGACTTGATCAGATTTTTCTTTAAAAAGCCGCAGATGCATATTCTGGTTGTATTTTGCTTGTAATTTAACATATATGGCCGGAAAGTAAAATTTATCAGTTTTCTAATGGCGTATGTTATATACGTAACGGAGAAATCGCTTCCTCTTATGTTTAACAAAGCTGGTATCTGCCAAAGTCTTTCTATACGAAATACGTTGAACGTTGGTAAATTTCCCGTAATTGGCAATTATAAATCAAAATATGTATCATTATATAAACATTTACCACTATGGGTGAGGAACTATCATATATGGATATAAAGGATTTCAAATATTTAAGAATAACACTTGTACAATTTTTTGAAAAGGAGCAAAATCGGCAAAAAGTAATATCAGCGTGAAGTTTAAGTGCAAAAAGGTGTAGCAAGTCGTTAGCCTTTAAGTCTCCTCCGCCACGGCCACTCTTCCATGAAAGTTTATATAGCAAATAGGCATGATGTGCGCGTGCTCATATCCACTATCCGCCGACTTTGACCCCTATTTATCATTATCTGGAGGCGGGTCTTTTTTTTAATAGGATGTCAGAGCGTACCTTATGAATCTACTGCAAAAGCACTAGAAAACAAAACCCGCAGCCATATAGGTGGTGCCTGTAAAAGCCCCTGACAAGCCACCACAAATGCTGTAAAAAAGTTACACACCTAATGGCTGACTGTAATACATGTTCTCCTGTTGCATCATACACCTTAAGACCATTATCCTAGAGGCCAGGTCTTGCGACCATCTGCCTATGTCATAAGAGATATTATTAACTGAGTTGTCTACTTGATTTCCCCACCCACCTTAACAAAAGTAATCGAAAATTTCTTATTAGTAAAGAAAACCTCTCACCCATAACCTTGTAATATACATTCAAGCACACACCAAAAGCGAGGCAGGTCTTACCTTCCAGAAAAATGAGATAAAATGTAGAATGTAATCTGTAACAGTTGCGTTTTCTGTGTCTCCTCCATTGACGTTAAATGAAGAATAAAACTGCTCTCCCCACGTGGCTGTGTCCAGTTTCAGCGAATCTAGATTCAGCTTAGCCATGTTTGTAATGCGAGACACCATCCCATTAAAGTCTGAAATATACAATATAGGCCTAGCGCTTGAAACATCATGGCAATGACCACCACCCCGACGACCATCACCACGTCAGCCGCCACCGTGACAATCATCGTCATGGGTACGATGACAAGTTTTGTTGAAACACTTTCAATAGAATGTTAGTTATCACTCTGAAGTGGTGATATCGTGCAGCCTTTTGACTGCCAAAATAACACGGCGCTTACTCGCGACAAATGGAATAAATACGGTACACATCCCATGATCTGTTATTGGTCAGTGTTGTGGAAATACTTTTAATATGGCATACATTATCTCGCGAAACCCAACCGAACTCAGTAACTGTAACCTTCCTGCTCAACAACCGCGAATTATCGACCGGAAAACTCCAGTCTTCTGCTCGGTAGATGTTACTAGATGTTACCTTGTACAACTCCGTTACATTGCATGTGGTAACTTCTAGACTCTAAAACAAGTCCGATCAGAAGTTGCAACCCCCCCCCCCCTCCCCCGCCTCACGTTTTTCATACGTTGGTAATTCTCTTTCGGATTTTGCGTATTTTTTAATACCATGCTCAACGTTGCGCAATTTTATTGTACGGCCACACCATCTCTTGTGTTAAAATCTGAGACACATCTGACCTGTAGTTTCTGAGACATCCATAGATCCATAATTTGTTCCGATCTTTTTTTCCGGATCACCACCATAAACACACGCAAACAAGCGCATACATATATTCTCACGCATACGTGCACATGATAAACTCAGAGTAATATTACCGTCATCGCTGACTATTGTCACAATAGTCCGACTTATTTTTCCGAGCTCAGAGCCATCTGACGGGTCAAATAGTTGTATCAGGAAGTTATCGTCCCTGTCACCATCCTGAAAAAGCAAAATACATCAACATATTTTCATGGTTGGACAGTAAACATCATGCAATTTTACCATTACAGCTTGGTCGCTGAAGGGAAAATCTGACTCTACCCGCAGGAAAATATGAACACAGCTGTATTTGATATTATCGCGCCAGAGACCGGTCTGTCTGCCGTCCACCGTATGCTAGATTCACAGTAGCAGAACTTTCTGTGTGGCACCTTCCCAACTGACTATGGTTAAGAGACATGTGCTCAGAACAGCACCAACGCAACTGGCATTGGCCGCATTCCTCACAATTTGAGGCCCTTTAACCCTTATATCAGCCAAAAACGGCTTCGTTAGTGGTCTTGGGAAATGTCCGTTGGCAGACCAAGAGAAGGGTATTTTTGAAATGTTACCACTGGAATGACTGGCTCGATAACTGAGGTAGTCATTCCAGTCGTATTCTTCCAAAATAGGCTTCTCTTGGTCTGCAAATTGACATTTTCCATGAGAAAATACAAATTTTCTTTGAAATTTTTTTGAACAAATTCGATAGATAAAGGGTTAATGGATCTAGCTGCCACGATACTACAATACAACATAGAGCCTGCAAATGCTGTTCACAAAGGTCACAATAGCACTTCTAATGTAATATTAATAAAAAGCAAAAGCACGTGTAAACAGCCTGATGGATCTGCTACGGACAAACGACTTTATGTCGGCAGCTAAGAACCTAATGGATGAAATCTACATTAAGAAAAGCGAATGTACGGTGCACATACAATGTGCAACCGGGGATGTGACCAACTCCAGAGGGGTTGTGCACCATAAAAGCGTTTGTTGGTCGGTCGTTGAAAAATTAGAAACGTCCGGAGTAAAAGAGCAACGTCGAGTGCACCGTGAAGCGTAGAATGGGCGTCACATCCTTCTAACGTCCCGATTTTCACGTCTACTAATGGGCAGGCGTAGAACCGAAGTAAGGGTCATGTTTTCACGTTTTTCGGAAGTTGTATGAGACAAGTTTTAACTACTAAGTCGACTACTGATTCAGATATTCAATCATGGCCGGTATAGTACATAACTTAGACATTGACTTACAGTATTGCCGTCAGTTCCGAAGAGATAAGGTGATTCGAGATAGGCATCATCCGTTAGAAATCTACGATGATGTTGAACTTGTTGAGAGATTTAGATTTCCTAGGAATGATACCTATCAACTCACTGACGCAACCCGTGTTGATATAGAGCACGATTCCGATTGTAATGCTGCTCTAGCAGCAGTACAACAAGTGTTAATCGCATTAAGATTTTATGCTACCAAGGTTTGATGGCTGATGCATTAAATGTGCATAGGACAACTGCATGTAGGGCTATCAGAAATGTTTCCTTGGCATTAGAACGTCGACTGGGACAGAACGTCTATTTACCAGATGATGCAGAGTATATGACCAATGCGAAGGCAAAATTTCAGGTAGGTTTAACATCGTTATCATAAATTTCAGCCACCACCACCAGCATCATCAACAACAACAACAACAACAACAACAACAACAACAACAACAACAACAACAACAACAACAACAACAACAACAACAACAACAACCAAACAACAAAAGTTATTATTATTATTATTATTATTATTATTATTATTATTATTATTAGGAAATTGGAGGAATTCCAAATGTGGTTAGGTGCGTTGACGGAACGCATGTGTGAATACAGAAATCATCAACTCCTGAGTGGGAATACGTTAATCGAAAAGGATTCCATTCTCTGAATGTTCAACTCGTCTGTGATGCAGACCTTAGAACAATAAATTGTGTTATACAATGGCCGGGCAGTACACACGACCCGCGTATGCTAACGGAGAGCGTCATCTATCGCTATTTTGAAGAGTCGGATGGGGAACGCCTACTGCTAGGTGACAGTACATATCCTCAGAAACATTGTCTCATGACACCGGTCCTAAGACCAGCCAACAATGGACAAGAGATACATGAATGCACATAGGGTGACACGTAGTGTTATTGAAAGATGTAATGGTGTGTTGAAAGCACGATTCGCATGAATTCTTGGAAAGCTGTTGATGTCGCCAGCAAGAGCCATGACAGTGATAGCTGCTGTGATTGTGCTTCATAATATCTGCATCAATAAACGAATTCCTCTACCAGAAAATGCGCAACTACCGGCGTTAGCCAACGACGACATTGATGCCGCAGACATCGTCTTGGAACCCAATGTTAATCTACATGGGACTGCAAAGCGGATGCAAATTGTGCAAAATTATTTTACTCGTTAACATGTCAACTTACTGTTATACTTGTGATGTTTATCAAATACCTTTAGTCGCATTAAATCATTTGTCGCATCACACATATACAGTTATACACACACCTGCCTATGAAGTATGAATATATTTGCTTATTTATACCTATGAGGCTTCTACTCAACACACACCCACGCACACACGCACGCACGCGCGCACGCACGCGCGCGCACACACACACACACACACACGCACACGCCATTCAGTTATAGGTTGTTACTGTTATGCAATGCAAAGTCATGTGTACGAGTAGGCCTACATCTTTTCGCATCTAGATATTATCATGATATATCGCGATAAGACCAATGGTAATATCGTGCAAGCCTAATTGCCACTAATAAGCAATTTAACGCCATGTAAACTGGCAGGTTTGTTTCATTAGATTGAGGATTGTTCACTACAGGTGTTGATAAAAAAAAAATTATACATTTGTACAGTGTTCATATTGCATTGAATTTTGTAGCCTCGCGTTTTCCTCTGTTTAAAGCTTCCTAATTTCGAGTTCAAGTTTGGTTTTTTGCATCTCAATTTTTGATTTCTCTAAGCGACTTTAGATATCTCTTCTAATAGAAGAACTCTATGAAGTTCCTCGCTGGGAAGGTCCTTTTCTTCCTGTACTTTAGCCAACTTTAGTTTCTTTCTGGATGACTCGTGGCTTAACTCCTCGCCAACAGACATCGTTGTGGAATTTGAGGCTGACGTCGATGCTACAGAGAAAGCGATTTTACAAACATTGAAAAACCGGTAATAGTTTTAAAAGTTATGTATTTGCATTGTTCCGAGGCACCGCTGTTGCTATGACGATGATGATGATGATAATGATGATTATGATGATAATGATGCTGATGATGATGATGATGATGATGATAATCTGGATAATCATAATAAAATACTGCTGCTGCTGCTGCTGCTGCTGCTGCTGCTGCTGCTGCTGCTGCTGCTACTACTACTACTACTACTACTGTTGTCATGTTTGTCGTTATTGCCAACATCTTCGTCGTCGTCGTCACCGTTGTCGTCACAGTCGCTGCTACTGCTGGCATGATCTGCTGCTGCTGCTCCTACAGGTGCTTATAGAAACCTTGTACCTTTATACATGCCCATACGTCGTGGTGATTGTGCTGTGGTTTCATCATTCGGCGAGATTAAAGCAGCATTTTCCTCTGCAGTTACAGCTTCTTTTCCAATAGTACTCGCCACGCCGCCGCCTGGTACCCCACATACTGAAGGCGCATCTTCAGTCAGGATCTCCAAAATCAAGTCAGTATCTGCTCCTTCCTTTGGTGGCTTTCCACCTCCTGTCTTCGGGTTCTTCCATGCCGAGAGGTCCTTCTTCGCCACAACCTTCAGGTCTTTCCACTTGCGGGTAACCTCCTTGACTGTGCGGGTTTTCATGCCGATTGAGTTAACTTCATCGACGATATGCTGCCATAAGTCCTGCTTCTTTTTGTTGGTTATCGATGACTTGAAGCTTGACTGCAATACCGTCTTATTCTCTCTATATAACTCCATGAGTCGAAGAATCTCGTTCTCAGAGTATGGCGCCTTCATTGACATGTTGTTAATACAGTGGTGTTTGGAGATAAGGCAGTGGCAGACCATAAGAGGCAACTTGTCTTAAATATGTTATGTTAGAAATGTACATCAATTGTCTTCTTGTTCATTATTTACAGACTACATCTTCTATAAGGTATATCACTTAACACGCTGAACATCCTGCACGCAATTTGACTGAAATTTGGTGGTAGACAAACTAACAACAACTTTCAGTTAAATTGTTTTCAAAATAATGTGCAGATTTAAACTCCTAAGCCTTGAATGTACTGCATGCTGGAATTCAACAATAAGACGGTTAAGGCCAAATTTCGCGAGTCCGTATGCAGGAATCGGTTCATTTCATTCTTACGCGACAGTTTTATCGACAGGTGTGGCGTTTATAGGTCGGACTTACGCCTTACTATTTCGTTTTACGACCGACGTTGAGCAAAGTTGGACGTTATGGTACGTCTTTATGGTGCACAGCCCCCCCCCCCCCCAGCTGTAGTACAGTAACGGAGCTACAGCCACTGCAGGTCTAGGCTCTCTACCTCCATCTGCGGCGGACATATAACCGGGACTGAATACACTCAGAGCCTCTAGACGCAATCGTAAATCTGATGCTCGCCAAGATGCGTTTGCTTGTTATCAGTGGCGTAGCCAGGGTTCAAATTTTGGGGGCGGTCGGGGGGGGGGGGGAAGACCACCAGAGGGGTGTCTGCGGGCCCTCCCCCAGAAAATTTAGAAATCTAGATGCTCTCAGAAGGCATCTACCTGTATTTTGAATGTTAACTATGATCCCTTAGTGGGCTGTGAAATTAGCCTATTTTACTCAACTTCTGAAAAAGTCAAACTTTATCAGTGCATACACATAGCATAAACAAAGCACCTCTCCGTCAGTGTCTGTGACTGATTAAGGATGACATACAAACATGTGCATCTACCCCCCACCCCTCAAATATTTTATTGCATATTGCCACTGCTTGTTATATCTTGTGTAAGTGTGAATGCCTACACGAGTAAAACGATATTTTGCTTTCTAGTGTGTACACAGCCTTAGGGGTAATAGACCTTTCCATGTTTAGCTATGCCCCGCAGCATAGGCCATCTTCAAATATGTGTTCGTGACGTACTTATCGACGTCATTCATGAAGTCATTCATTATGATGTCATTGTACACATCACGCAGTTCATTATGACGTCATATGATGGGTGGGTACTCTGAAAAGGTGAATTGCCTGCACCGGAACTACGAGCCCGTAGTCATTCCTAAATAGATTATCTTTATACGGCAGTGTTCTCACTAGAGACTTAATCAGGAATAATGCCATATTGGTCTATGAAGTATATTCCTGATTAAGTCTCTAGTGATAACACGGCCTAACACGTTCACTCAGACAGGCCATTGTCTAGCGCTTCTAGAACAGCTGTGAAGGCTTCGTGTGAAATGTGACAATGGTGCTAAAACATCAACGTCCGGCTTTCTGTAAATCGTTGCTTGCTCTGGCTCAAAGAGCTTAAAATCATGTTACTGTACCGTGTTGTTTACATAAAGTTTCATTCGGTTCTAAGTGTTGCTGCTGGTGCTGCTCGTGTTGTTGCTGCTGCTGCTACTGTTATCGATACTACTACTACTACTACTACTACTACTACTACTACTACTACTACTACTACTACTACTACTACTACTACTACTACTACTATCGCTATCTCTATCTCTATCGCTGCCGCTACTACTACTACTACTACTACTACTACTACTACTACTACTACTACTACTACTACTACTACTACTACTACATAGCCATTATAAATGGCGTGGGTTGTATTAGTTTGTGAACGAGTAATTGAATTGGTTAGATATGAAAATGATTTTTCATGTTAATACTTTAATGGACACTGCAGCCACCATTTACCCTTTTAACGAGAGGTGATTGAGGGTGGAGGTGGGGGGGGGGGAAACGATAATGATGTCATCTTCATGGGTTACAACAATTCTATGGCATACGTTTTCAGTCATGTGTCTAGATCCAGGCATGCATAATTGCAGGCGAACAAGTAGTGGTGGTGCCGTATGAAGACCCCACGGGTGAGTAGTACATATTCTGGTGCTCAACAGTCTCTGAGCTCCACACCTGCACCACAGCGATGTGGTGGGTCAATGGGGGGTTAATGCGTGTGGCAGATAGCCGAAGGTCGTTAGTGGTGCGTGCGTGCGTGCAGGTGGTATGGGACGATTTTTTAAATGAACAACGATCTCTCAACGTTGTCTACTTGGATGTGTCGATCAAAGAGTTCCTATTCCCAAGGCGACTACACAATGGAAAAGTGTCCAGGCTACACACGTGATGCGCGATCTTAGTGACAAAGCGCTTGCACAATGACCATATCTCAATGACCAAATTCCCACATGCAGAGCGATAATTAGACTCTCAGTTAGACGTTTCGAATTTCGGCCACACGTTAACAGAAGGAATCACGATAAGCATGATCTGTACCTCAACTCTAGCCAAGGAAATTTTCACGTGGAACACCAACAGAAAGGGGCCAGCGCGTGACAAATGGGGCGGTTGTATAATCCAAATAAAGATAAAATCTATTATTTGCATATTTTCGAATTCCTAAAATGGGAATTTCGCCACGAAGTCATTTTTTCTAGTTCCCAAGTGAATCATGGAATGACATCATGTGAATGATTTTTGCAGTTTGACATGATCGTGTGAACAATATTTTGCTGTTGATCATTGATCGCCCACAAGAGCTCATTTGCACGATGAAGATGCAGAAGAAACACTAGTGTTTCTTAAACTAGAACTTGATATGATAAAGTGCCCCATACACCGTAAACAACAAGATAATTGCAAAGCTAAGAAAACATCCAAGGATCAGCACTGGACCAAATTCCGATACCTTCACACGATCGCCCAATGTGAAACCAGAAAGGCCCACTGGGAATACTTAAACGGACTGCTGGGTCCCTCAGAAAGACAGAGGATACAGCATCTAAAAACCTCTGGCGTTACTTAAAGAGTCAACAGCAAGAAGTATTAGACCTTGGTATTTTGGAAATGGAGGGCAAAATTGCAGCTGACCCTACATCCAAAGCTGAAGCACCGAATCTCCAATTCACATCAGTGTTCACTACAGATCTGAGTAACAAACCCCCTTCTCAAGGACCATTTCTATCCATGCCTCCAATAACAGTCACTATTACGGGACTAGGAAGTTTATTGATGCGACTAAATCCTAAGAATACCACAGGACCAGACAACCTACCTGCATGTTTCCTGCAAGCATGCACTCAAGACTTCTCAGGAATGTTGGCCTTCATCTACCAGAAATCACTAGATACAGAGTGACGAATAACTAATATAGTTCCAATATTTAAACAAGAGGTATCAGAAGATACCAATATCTCGCATTTTTAAGTTACCGCAGGCTCCGGCTGCCGCAGGACCCTGTCTGCCCAGGACTAAATATTCTGCGAAAAAATAATGTCCAAGACATGTACATATATACATAATTAGATTGTCTGTTTGGCCCCTGGCCACTGCCATCAGTTTGACTCAAGAACAAAATAATGTGTCTACTAACTACAAGCTTCAAAATGTTATGTGACATGACCACATTTGAAAAAATTTATTTTCTGCCCACTATTCCCCCCACCCCTGCCCTGGGGGTGATATCAAAATTCCAATGTGTCATGCACATCCCTGGCCATATGTGTAATCATACCGAAAGTTTCAAGTTTCTATGTGAAATGGTCTAGGAGTTGCGTTACAATCGATTGGTGCCCACTTTTGAATTCGCCCCCTACCCTCAATTTGACACAAGATCAAAATAATTCCTTGTACTGTAGTCTACTCATCATTGGCTTCAAAATAATATGTGACATGACCACCTATTGAAAATATTAATATTTTACCCCACATTTACCCCCCCCCCCCAGGGCCTGAGCGTTATACCAAAATTCCACAAGAGCTATTAGAAGATAGCAAATAGCTTACATGTACTGTTAATTGTGCATCACAGGATATGATGGACCACAGGATACAGTCTCATTTTGAAATTTGACAATCAACATGCTGATTCAAAATACCCAAGGTACTACCTTGCATAGCTTGGAGACTGAACCATAAA
Source organism: Chaetoderma sp. LZ-2023a (assembly GCA_034401795.1). Lineage (NCBI taxonomy): Eukaryota > Metazoa > Mollusca > Caudofoveata > Chaetodermatida > Chaetodermatidae > Chaetoderma > Chaetoderma sp. LZ-2023a. The sequence continues at coordinate 32,899,907 of CM067372.1, read as the reverse complement.
GCCTTTCTGCCCAGGAGTAACCTGAAGTAATTGTAATGGCAACTGGCACCCTGGGGCTAACCGAAAGGCAAATGGTCCAAACATAAGCAAAGTTCATAGTCTGAAAAAAGAATAGACCTTTTTAAAAAACAATCAGCATACTACACATTTGGATGTGAAATGGTCCGGGAGTTTATTACAACCCAATTTTCATCCTTTGACCCCACCCCTACACTCAGTTTGACCGATGATCACAATAATTCCTTGTACTCTAGACTACGTATCATTGGCTTGAAAATGATATGTGACATGACAACCTTTGGAAAATTTAATTTGTGACCCCATATTCCCACCCACCCCCCAGGGCCCTGCCCCTGGGTCATGCCAAAATGTCAAGTGTTATGCACGTCCCTGTCCATATGCGCAATCATCCCCAAAGTTTCAAGTTTCTATCTGAAATGATCTAGGAGGAGTTACATTACAATCGATCATTACTGGCCAATTTTGACCTTTTGATCCCCATGGACCAGGGGGGGGGGAATGGTGTCAGAACAAAATTCCAAAAGTGCCATGCCATCCTTGCCCATAGGTATAATATCCACAAGGTTTCAAGTTTCAAAAGCAATTCTTTGCTGATTAAATTGTCATTTGAAAATAAATTTACTTTGTGGACAAGTCCTAAGCATGGTATAGAACACATCTGTGAAGCTTTTTTTTTTTTAAATCCGATGACCCCTTGTGGGTGCAAATGTCATTTTAAAAAGCTTCACCAAGAAATTATGAGTATAAATTGGATACAAATAAGGCCTAAGATAATTAAAGTTCAAAGATAAAAAAAAAATTTTAATTTCTTTTTAAATCAATATCTTTTTCATATGGACAAGTCCTAAGCATGGTATACAACACATCTGTGAAGGTTTTTTTTTTAATCCGATGACCCCCCACCCCTTGTGGGTGCAAATGCCATTAAAAAATTTAACCATAGGAATAACATTAACTTGGACACAACAAAAATTATTCAAAATTAATACTTGTAAAAATAAAGAAAAATTTCAAAAATCGATCTAGTTTAGATGTAAACTAGTCCTGGAGCATCGTATAGAACACATATGTGAAGTTGTTTTTTTTTAAATCGGGTGACCCCTTAGGGGTGCAAATGTCATTTTAAAAAAGCTTAACCATCTGAGCGGACATCAACGCCGACATTTTCCCACCCTCTCCCAAAATCTCTTTTTTCAACTTTGTGAAAATGCGAGATAAAAAGGTGACCGTAATAAACCTTCCAATTATCGCCCAGAATCATTAACATCACTATGTTGTAAAATGCTGGAAAACATTATAGTCAGCAATGTATTAAAGCATCTAAAACATTAACGTCCTCACAGGCAACCAACATGGATTTAGATCCGGTGAGACACAGTTACTAATAACAACACATGACCTTGCAACATCAACGAACCGATCAATTCAGAGAGACATCGCAGTCCTGTATTTCTCCAAGGCCTTTGATAATGTGTCTTATCACCACCTTATAAGCAAGGTCGCTCACTATGGTATACTAGGAAATGACTTTCTTTGGATAGACTCGTTCCTCGGTAATAGAACACAATGAGCGGTTTGTGATGGGTACACATCAAGCTCCAGCAACATACTGGCAGCAGTCCCTCAGGGCTCTCTGCTGGGCCCGTTACTCGTTTTACTGTATATAAATGACATCGAAGAGAACACCACCTCCAACCTGAGACTGTTCGCCGATGACCGTCTAATGAACCACGAGATGGTGAATGCTAGAGACATTCTACGAGCAGATCTGGGCAAAATCTAGCAATGGGGTAATATCTGGCAGATGTCATTCAATGTGGATGAATGCGACGTACCAATACCACAAAGAACATCTTCAAGCATGCCTACCCTATGAACAGATTATAGAGACTACACCATTATGTCCATACCTTGGTGTAGAACACAATAACAAATTGAAGTATGATAACCACATTAACACCAAATGTGCCATGGCACAGCCCATCTTGGTATCGCTACGATGAGCCCTGCAACTGAAGGAGAAGGTGTATACGGCCATAGTTAGGCCTGGAGTTGAATACACTGGCTGCATCTAGGACCCACATCAGAAGTACCTCAAGCAGAAGATGGAAGCAGTACAGCGGAGGGGTGCCCGCCTTGTCTCAAATACACCATATCGCTGTGACCAGCGTGATTCAGTGATTTTCAGTATCAAAGATCTGAAGTGTGAATCAATGGAAGACAGTTGTATGAAGGAAAGTCTGACCAATCTCTACAATGTTGTGAACAATAGTGTGCACGTTTCTTTAGAGTACCATCCAACTACAGATGCCTGCACAACTCGTAACAGCCAAAACAGCGTGCGTTTCACCCTTTAACAACCCAGGGTAGATACGTATAAACGTTTCTTTTGGAGGACAGCGATGGCCTGAAATCAACTCACAGATGAAGTGACGACGGTAGAGTCACTCAACCAATTTAAGACGAAATTGGCTGCCACTTCTGTGTAAACTAGCGGTAACTTTGTGTAAATAGTGTGCATAGAGAAAACGCACCACTCGCGCCATGTCCCTCTGCAAAAGTGCAGATCCTGGTGAGTTGCTCTCCAGATTCGTATAAAGTTCTGTATTAGACGTCAGTTTTGACTATTCTGAAAACACGAGTTGCGTAATCTGAATCCATGTGGTTTACAATTCACGCGATGACGTCATACAGTGAATTTTAAGGCGTGTCAAAATTTATGACTTTAACCGAAATTTTTGTAGTGATAGAGTTAGCAAAAATTCGTTCAATAAATTAACAAATCTTTACTAACTCTGTCACTGCTAAAATTTCGGTTACGGTCATAAAATATGATATAAATCCAATTCTTTATGATAGTCTAATCACAGTATGTGGTTATAGAGCTTAAATAATGATCGAATGGGTAAATTATCATTGAAAATGTATTTAAGTATATGGAAATGGAGTCTGTCCATGTAGGCCTATTCAGGTTTTTACGTCATTCTGCTTGGATTATCGCCTGTCACATTGGTATTATCGAAAATAATTCAGATAGGATGGTCTGTCGTGTATTGCATGTTATTTTACCAGCCATGCGAGAGAAAGTTGTGTACATGTTACGTAGACTAGCAGCGCGACTTACACGGGTAACGTGATAAATGGTAATCTCAAGGTCTTTGTTGGTTTCTCCGTGTTCGAAGACAACGGTTCCTTCTCCTCCCGCAAAGTCCCTGTTAGCTTTGGCAGACATATCGCCGGTTCTCCAGCTCACCTGGATCTTACCATCCGCACCATTAACACGTCTCACATTAAGGCAAGCTTTACCTATGCTTTCCTTCACGAGGTAACTCGGCTTTGAGAACTCGACTTTACCAGGTTCTGAAAATAGGTAATATTACAAATACATCAGTATTCAGTTTGTAATGCTGTCTGAGGTTATCAGATGTCAACATATGGGAATAAAAACTTTCTATATGCAAAATGTGATAAGTGCGCAAGCGCGCGCGCGAGAGAGAGCGAGAGAGAGAAAGAGCGAGAGAGAGAGAGAGAGAGAGAGAGAGAGAGAGAGAGGGAGGCTGGGCGGCGAGCGAGGGAGAGAAGCGATGGAGGAGGGGGAAGAAGCTGGACCGCAAGAGGGATAAAGAGAAGAGGAGGGAGGGAGCTAGAGAGAGAGAGAGAGAGAGAGAGAGAGAGAGAGAGAGAGAGAGCGGTGTGAGGGGGGGGGGGCGGCTAGGGAGAAGTGCATACCATCATCATTAACAATTGTAATCTGATTAATTGCCGTCTTTCCCAAGACGGCCTGATTATTCATAATGGGATCGAGGATCAGTTTGACGAAAAAGAACTCATCCGGTTCCCAAACATCGTCATCAATAATCTCAATATATATTTCTCTCAGGGTCTCATTAGCAGCAAATTTGACCATGTCTCTGTAAGGTTTATAATCGCTGCCAGCTTCTGCAGTTCCATCGATCGTCTCCACTCTGAAACACAACAATGGAGAGATCCGATCTGTCACTCAAGTATACACGTCATAATAAATTTCAACACAGGTAGGCTGATGCCACGATCATAATGCATAACGAATGATGTATCGAGCTCCGTCATGAATATTTAAAAGTCCGTCAAGTGTAAGAATTGTATGTCTTTACTATTTAATATACATTTTCCTGAATATTTTGAAACTAAATTGACTGGTAGTTGTGGCAGCAACAGCTCCCAGTTAAAGTAGTTTCAAAATATTTAACATCAAACCTGTATAGCTACCTTAAAATATGGATTCTGGCTCTCTTCTGGGAATTCAGCGGAGATGGTGAAGCCAGCTCCCCTCCCCCACCCACCCCTATCACCACCCCAACGACCACTCACCCACCAACAAAACACGCACGCACGCACACACTCCACCTCTCTCTCCACCCCCTACCTTAAAATATGGATTCTGGCTCTCTTCTGGGAATTCAGCGGAGACGGTGAAGCCAGCCCCCCCCCCCCCGCCCCAACCCACCCCGACCCCTACCCCAACAACCACCCACCCACCAACAAAACACGCACCCACGCAGCACACGCACGCACGCACACACGCACGCACGCACGCACGCACGCACGCACGCACGCACGCACGCACGTACGTACGCACGCACGCACGCACGCACGCACGCACGCACGCACACACTTCACCCCTCTTCCCCCTCCCTCCCCCTTCCCCCTCCCTCTCCCTCCACCCCCTCTCTCTCTCTCGTATTTGTATATTACTGCCGTTGTGCCCTTTATCTGTAACATATTTGACATCGCCTTGTTACCACCGATATTTCCCACATTCCCCCCCCCCCTGTCTTCGACCCTGGCATCCCTTTCGCTGTATCGACTGTTAAAATAATGTTTTGAGTCTTAATACCTGACTGAAATCGGACCAGAGACCATTCCATATCTGCGAACTCCTATCCGAACTCGACCTTCATTTTCCAGCACTGCACAGGAGGCGGCAGTAAATTCCAGGACAGCCTTGCGACCACCTTCACTGAGATCGCGACCAGAAACACTGCTTCTGGACATGACCTGATCACCGGACTGCTGAGATAAGTTCTCGAATGCCTGGGAAAAGGAAATACTGGTAAGGTGAAGTTACCGTACGTCCAGCGCGGCCGCCGGCGGCAAGTGGCGAGTAGCGCAAAGGTTTTTGGATCATATTGATTGAACGGGCTAATTCACGTAGAGGGTGGGTGGCAGGGCAAGGGCCGAATCGAAAATCAGCTCCGTTATGAGGTAACTGATTACAGTTAGAATATCCCTCCCAAATTTGATCAAGATCCGTCAATAACGGAGGAATAATTAACAATTTTTAGGGTGAGCCACTCTTCTAAAACCCAGTATGGCGTGGGTCTAAATTTGGGATCTGTACTGTTGTCGAGAATGACCCATAGAATAGGTCTACCTTCATCAAGGTTTATCAATAACCATTCATTTGTAAAGAAGCAGCGATTTGAAAACTTAAGGGTGACCCACGGTTGCCCTTCTAAAACCCAATAGGGCAGTGAATCGAAAATCTGGCCCAGTAATCATGTAGAGATTGGCCTGTAGGATACCCTTCTCTAGTTGTATCGAGATCTGGTCATAAGTAACGGAGCAATAGTTGTTTTAAAATATAATATTGGGGCGTCCTACTAAAACTCAACAGGGCAGTGAATCGCAAATCCGCCTCCGTAACGATATCAAGAGTGACACATAGAATATCCCTCTCAGGTTTTATCGAGATCCGGTCATTAATAACGGATGATTAGCGAATTAAAGATTTAAGGGTGTGGCGGGGTGGGGGTGCTCGTAAAAAATAGGGGATGCATCTAAAATTGATCTCCGCAATGATGTGGATACTTACCACGAGAGTACCCCCACCCCACCCCTCAAGTTTTATCAAGTTACATTTATCATTAACAAAGGAGTAAAGATTTTAGTATTGAAGGGTGAGCACTATACTAAAACACAGCAGGGCATTAAACCGAAAATCTGAAAATGTCGGGACTTTTCCCTAGAATAAGTGTGTGGAGTTTTGGTGAGATTGCCTGAGAACTAAATGAGGAGCAAAAGAAACAAGTCACCACCACCACCACCACCTACAACAACAACAACACCAACAATAACAACAATAACAACAACAACAACAACAACAACATGACTAAGCTTTAGAGATCCGTTCCGAATCTAACAACGCTCATATTGCTCAAAGCGAATTTAACTCCTCCAACAGTTGACAAACTCTAACGGAATAGTGCATCCGGACAACCTTCTCTCTGGAGTTATCCTAAAAATGCGGATTATTTAACAGGCATCCCCGGACTTTCTGTGAAATATCTGGAACTTTTTTCATCCACGTATCAAAATTTATTTTTTGCAAATTAACTAATAATATTAACTACTAAAGCGAGGAACACATTGATTGCGAGTGTTAAAGCGAGCGCGAGGGCTATAGTTACAGCATGGTGGCCCAGAGGTATTATGTACGAAATATATGCATCTGTTTGGAATTAATTTAATTTTGCTATATATAGATATGTTTTTATTTAATTTTAAACTTGTTTTCACTTTATTCGTGCATATGGCAAGATGACATAATAATCGTTATTTATTGAGGGTAAATCTTCAAGTACACGGTCTGATCTAACAGAGGCCCTCATTAACATATATACACATTTATACATCTATGTACACACACACAGAAATTCTGACAGACTATTAGTTTAAATTCCTGTATGACAGTAATTATTATTATTATTATTATTATTATTATTATTATTATTATTATTACTATTAACGCCATCGGTGTCCTGAGCATCAGAAAAATTAGCAGTAGCAGTTGCTAAGACAATAGGATTTGGTGATGAATCAATAACTGTGTGTCCATCCTCTATTACGGCATTGCTAATTGTGTCATCAGCAATACCATTTAACAAATCGAACCTGTTACTGATTGACACATTGTAAGTAGGTAGTGTACGATAGACAGATACAGAATTATTATTATTATTATTATTATTATTATTTTTATTATTATTATTATTATTATTATTATCCGAGTTCAAGTAATTTGGCCATGTAGCATCACGACTATTTAATTTGCAGTGTTTGCTTAGAGTTGGCACTTCTTCCTGGCCGAACCATTAGTGTCCAGGACATAGATTTTCTTTGTGTCCGTGACCGTTACATTTGTAACTCAGAACAGGCCGACCGTGACGACACATTGACGACCTATGGTTTGGCTTTGCGCAAAATTTACATGCCGAGTTTTTCAGAATGTTTATGTACTCGTTGATACAATGGACTAGTATGGTTGATCCGCTTTCGTTGATGTGCAGCTTGTCTGCGAAAAACAGAATTGTCTATTACACCCGGCCTGCTATGCGAATAGAATAGTTCCGCCGATTCAATCAGTGTGAAGTCCAGGAAATGAGTCCGAACATCCAGATGTCTGTTGAATTGCCTGGTGAATTCGTGCCGCTTAGGATTGTCTCCACGCGGACACAGCTGGCAAATATACAAATTGCACTGAGGTGCCAGCGAGTGAATGGAACGCACTAAATTCTCCATATCGCTGAGCGCGTCACCGATAGGGCTGTCCGAATTGTTTGTTCCCGCCATCACTATTATGTTGGTATAGTTCTGGAGGGCTATAGCGTATAGGACCTCCAGAATGTCCAGTATCTGGGCACTTCTACAGCTCATAGCTTGGACACGAGGATCCAAGCCGTTTTCGTTAATTCTCTTTATTATAGATGATCCTATAATTAGTGTTTGTTTATCTGGATTTGACATGTGGTGAGAGTATCTGGTGATTGTAGCCGATTTAACATCGGTTATGACGCCGATGGATTTCTGATCAGAACTTACTGGAGCGCATCTGGGGATGTTTTTTTCACATTTCTTGGATTTACTTGTCATGGGGATTTTATGATCCGAGAGTTTAGACTTAATTACGCGCTTCTGAATGGGCGTGTCCGATTTCGTGTTTACCTTAACGATTGTATCTATGATAAGGTCGTCAGGCCGCTTTGCGATTCTTTCCGCCTCTACGTCCATCTGACCATCCTGTCTCGTCTGTTCAATAGGGTCAACATTCACACCTACTGTTGTTTTAGTCCTTAATTTGCTGCGTAACATAGCATTCTCCTCATTAAGTAAACATATTTGAGCATCTCGTTCACTGAGAAGTTTCTCTAATTGAACCACCTGCTCACTAAGTTCCGCGGATGTAAGCGGGCACACAGGTAGACTGACACATGTTATAGTCGGGGGTGCTACTAAGCTCCGGAGTGAATAGTTCCTTCGGGCTGGTTTCTGTACTATTCAGCACGTCATTTTTGGCATTCAGTACATCATCTCCTAGTGTCAGCATTTGACCATTTACACGTTCAACAGGCACAGCATCGACCGATTCGACTGCGCTCCGATCTGGATTGCAGGGGCTATCATATATGTTAGCCGCCAAATATAATAAGTCCGTTGCTACCCAATACCCAGCGTTGTCGCCTTGCACGTGAATGACACTTGTACTTGTGTAAACAGTCACAGTTACGCTGCGTTGATTGTTGTCCGTGACAAATCGATTTGCACGGAAAATGACACCATTGTCGCCCATATGTTCACCTACGCCATAATGTTCTTCACAATCTTCTAGCCATTTAGACATTAAATTAGACTTCTTAACTTTGTGTGTGTGTGTTGTAATATTTGAGGCGTTTATATGCTAGTTCCCAATGCTAGGGTCTAGACTCACGCCTGGCCTTTATGGTTTCTGTTGAATTCTTGTGAATTCTTGTGACGTCGGTTTGTGCATTAGCTTGTGTCTCTCTGTGTGTGTGTGTGTGTGTGTGTGTGTGTGTTGATCGTTGTCTCTCGATTTTGTCTCATGTTGCTGTTCTTTTCCATGGCTTTTTTTTTTGTTGCTCCTCATGCTTGGGCGTGTGTAATGGGGATGGCCTAACCTGGACCTAACAGGGGTGGGTAAGGGATGGGGTAGGTGTTGGGTTGGGGGAGGTGCGTACGATCTTATGACCTGATGCATCCAGGGGGGGGGGGCTTTAGGTCATAGACCTCCCGGCCCCTTTGGGGGGGAGTGGGGAGGTTGGGGTGTGGGGTCTTTCGGGTCCTGGGACCCATTTGGTCTTCTGGCCATCATCCGAGCAGGCACCAGCGCGCACTTGTTTGATTTTGATTGGTTAGGTAGCCCGTATGGTGACTGTGTCCGTCCGAGGACGAACTCAATCAGTCATCCGGGTTACATCCCTCCATAGTCCCCTCGAAAATTCCGAAAGATTCTAATTCTAGCAATTTGGTTTTGGTTTTGTAATCCGTATGTTGCGTGGTTCCATCCGAGGAGGGATCCATTCAGCATCCGGTTTACTTTGACTATGCCGAAATTTCTTGCCTACCTAACCCTAGCTCACGTTCACACAGTGATGGGCACTGTATGACGGGACCTCAGTTTAAAGTCCCATCCGAGAAGACTGATTTTTTAACTTCTTAACTTTAATAGTCACGGAGTATATATTGTGTTTGATTGTGAAATGTATATTGTCGTCACACCTAGCAGTTTGAGTAGTTTCCACATTAATGCTTATGTCTTCGCTCATCGTCATGGTTAAGACACTTTCACACGTGATACCGGATGTCTCTATTATAATCACATACGATCCTGGTCGACTAGGCACAGTATAGAAATTTAACGGCTCTTTTGTTTAGGGATTAAGCCGCCATTAAGCCTCGAAGACAACACTGAATTAGCCATCGTCTCTAATACACTGCAGAATTATACAATTTGAAAAACATATCAAAATATAAAGTCACATATAACTCGAAGGCTTCTATACATTTATAGAAACTAATTATACATTCTTTAGGACACCATCCTTAGCATCACGATGATATAAAAAGTATTACACTAATCTCACGAGAAACACATTAATTTTGAAGATATTATCGGAGTAACTTAATGCGATGGTGTCCCCCTACATCATCCCCTACAGCTAGTTTCACATCCAACACCATAACAATTACCACATGCCTAAACGCACTTGAGAACATGTTTACGACACGAACATAACGTTGTTGTTGCACATGTGTTTTTACGAAGATTTGCACTCACACAGAGAAACTTTGATGGTGTCTCAGTCGCCACACGTGTTAATTTCTGATCTTCAAGCTTCCATCACTATTCTCCAGGATCAAGTGTGCTTAGCATTAGGCTTACCATTGTACAATTTGGAAGTGTACTCCTACACAATGGTAAGCAGACGCTCTGTTGGTGACGTTTCTTTGATTGCATTTTGAGACATGCGTTGCTGCCATCTGCTTGTACAAAACCTACCTCAGGCCATTCAATGTGTCCGTCGCCTTCTCTCCATACACCGTTACCAATAACTTCAACCCGGCCCCGAAAACCTTGTCTTGCGTAGTGGCATAGGCCTATATATCGAACTTATCGCAGAGTTTGCTGATCGCTTGTTAGTGTCTAACCTTCTTTAAAATAGCAGTTTTACCATGACCGAACAAAGCTGAAGATGTTCAACAGCCATTCCATGCATGAATAAAAGACCAGTGCTGGCCACATGTCCCCCCCCCCCCTCCCCTCACAACACCACCCCCCCCCCCCCCCGACCAGGGCTTTTAGTACAGCCCCAATTTTTAAAATCTAAATATTGTACGGTCTTTCAAGAAATTAAAGACGATTACTCTGCGATTACAGATAGATTTCGGCCAAATGCAATCCCAGTAAGGTTTCATTCAGAGGGATATTTTCGAAATTTGAATTGCATCCACCCAGGCTAACTGATGTTATCAAACGGAAACCAAATATTTTACGATTTTTCATGAAATCAAGGGGGATAACTCTGATAGTTCTGGACACATTTTTGCCGATATGCAATCCCTACCGAGGTCTTGTCATAAGGATTGACATTCCAAATTTGAAATTAATCACAGCAGGCTAACTGAAGTTATCGAAAGGAAATCAAATATTTTACGATTTTTCAAGAAATCAAGGGGCGATAACTCCGGTGGTGCTAGAAACATTTCACCGGTATGCAATCCCCATCGAGGTCTTGTCATAAGGAGTTGACATTTCAAATTTGAAATGAATCCATCCAAGCTAACTTTCAGGCCAGGTGGGCTAATAAATTCTGATAACCAGACCAAAACCCGCTAAATCCCAGTTTTCCCCGGGTGCGATGCTAATTCTACTGCACTAACTCTCCATCTCCCTCGTACTCGTTCTCCCGCTCGCAATCGCTCTAGTGTATTTTTAGCTTTAAATGGAAATCGGGCCTTTTTCGGACAAGAAATCGTGACAAGGTGGTCGGCCTGCTAAGTTGATGTCCGCGCTACTCGTATTGTATTTATATTCCTAATGTAATTCAATTCAATTTGGTGTAACACCAGTTATTGCTGAGAAACAACAAATTATCAATATTTGTATTTTTCAAGGGCAATAATTCCTGCAAATATTTACGAAAACTAAGTTCTATTCATACTTCCCATAGAGATAGATCCGTAGAGTGCTCACGTACGTAGCTTCACTATAGGGATAGTTGTCCCGACCGTCGGTGACGGAGTTCAGTATCACTGACAGGCTGATGCAGACGACCAGCTGCATAATATATATTATATATATATATATATATATATATATATATATATATATATATATATATATATATATATATATATATATATATATATATATATATATATATATATCCTTGAAAAAGGCCACAATTCTCTTAATTCTGGTAATTAGAAGAGAAGTTGAACGTAATAGAATTAGTCACAAACATATTATTTTCTAGACTGTATATCGGGTGAAAAAACACTATACTCTGAAATTTCGCCTTTGAGAGGGTCACGAACGCTCTACGGCTATACTACCTGTATGATGTAGCCACTCACCGTGGCTGACTTACTGGTTTAATTTTGTCGTTGAGTTGCGGCTGTAATCCGCCACTACCCATGATAATTCTGCGAGCGTTGATCCTGTACCAGGCGGAGCTATGCGACATGTTGCTAGATATCGTTGCTGCAGCAACCTTAGCCGCATCCTCTTCCGTCAGGTCCGGCCTTTTCGTCAGCTCCTACAAAGAAACTATTATAGCTAAGGATTGTTGCTAGGAAACAATTTATAAAAACCACATATATACAAGTCCGTAAACACTACCAACGTGTCTTAACACCATGTATATTGCAATAGAAACACTCATGATATATCACTGCAAGTGATGTAAAGTCATGAGTGATTCTACTACACTGTAGGGGCTACCGGTGCACGCGTGTAAAATGTTGTTGAAGACTAGTTGGTAGTGTTTACGGACCTGTATACATGTGGCTCTTAGTGTTTCCTGGTAACAGTGTTATCATATTTGGTGTCATTCTAAAGTGTTTGATTATTACAGGTGTATGATATTTGTGTTTGTAAATTATGTTAACATGTTTAACACCTACCATTGCTAAGTCCCTGATTTCTGCACTGTCAACAGAAACACTTGAGCCACCGGCCGACGATTGAAGATCTGCGAACAATGGAGCATACTATTACAGTTAGAACGTATTTGGGGGAGGGAAGTGTGTGTGTGTGTGTGTGCGTGTGTGCGTGCGTGCGTGCGTGCGTGCGTGCGTGCGTGCGTGCGTGTGTGTGTGTGTGTTTGTGTGTGTGTGTGGGGGGTGGGGGGGGGATTGAGAGAGAATGGGAGTCAAGGCTACTATCAGAATGTGTCGGAATGCCGGGCTTCTTGTTAGGATATGCAGTGTAAGGAAATGGCAGGCAAACACTGGAAATATATATGCGAGATTTTATCGATGACAATGTGGATATGTCGTGTTTTCCGCTAATGGCCGAAATTGGCTTGAGGCTATTGTCCACCACTGAATGATTGGTCTGTTTGTTACACAACTACCGTTATTCTAGACGATCATATATCAGTCAATTGATGATTTGATAGTGCGTGTTGTCAGGCAAGACTGCCAATTGGTATGTCTTCAATCCACGGGTGCATGTATATCGCGTATAAGCACAATATTGTCAAGCAGTTGATAATGGACCTTTCCAGTTTTAGCTATGCCCCGCCAATTCTTAGGCAAGCCCCACCCACACCTCGCTCGTGCTGGGATCGATCGAGCCCTGAGCTCCCTGACTATCAATTTTCAGCAAACTAGACGGGTACGCTGTTGAATATTTTAAAATTAATTCGACTGGGTGTTGTTGCTGACTATAGCAGCAACATCGCTCAGTCAAATTAGTTTCAAAATAGTCAACATAATTTTTATTAAATAGTAAAGACATACAATTCGTACAACGTGTCGGATTATTAAGCGTTTAAGATAGACTAAATAGTCATTCATGCGGCAATTAATTATGACGTCATCATACCCGTCACATAGTTGATTATGACGTCATATGATGGATGGATAAACTAGAAAGGTCCTTTGGAAAGTGCATGTTCTGGATAACTGGACATAGCTTGACGGACTTGAGAGGACAGATTAAGATTTTCTGTCGACACGTGTACAGACGAGCATGGAATATAATTAATTTTGCCCGTTAATAACGCATTTAATGGCGATTAGTCAGAATATTTTGTTTTTCTTTCTAATTTCTTTATTCTGATTTTCGGTAAAAATCCTACACCACATCTCCTACAGTTTTTGTCCGATCAACTCCAAACTCCTACTCTAGTACGCACTGGATAAAATTCTTCTTATATTTGTATTCTCTTCTGCATCCGTCTAAGGATTTTCTAAATACCCACTTTTCCTTGACCAAGAACTGCGCCACGCGACATCTATGTCAACCTGTCAGTATATAACTCTGCAGTGTGACTATGTCTAGAGTTAGTATCTGGCCACCAGCACCATACTTAGCTAGGACGTTAGCATTGGGGTTCCGATGATGTCTGCGAGACCAACGCCAAGGCTTAGCTTAGGCATACATATTAGGTGTCAAAGTTACAATTTTAGTTTTGGTAGAAATCATCACCCCTTGATCAGATAGCGTTAATTGACATATTATAAATTAATGCGTGCCAATCCAGTGTGCTAAGATCACTTCTTAGTAGCAAGGTCCCCTATACCAAAGACAGCAGTTTCGTTTTTGGCAGAAATGAATGCGCCTTAGCAAGTCCATTGGACATATTAGAAAAAACCTCGTGACACATCATGGTGGACAGGCATCCCACTTAAATTGTCAGTTTCATTGACGATAAATACCATTATTTTCAAAATGGCCACTTACATTTTTTTATCAATCGACTTGCAACTTGATCACATTTTAGGTCTTATTGGCTTGGCCTCGTATTATCTTTGTCGTGGGCCCAGCCCAAATAGTTGGGGGGGGGGGAATCTCCTTTTCTGCGCGCAAGGGAAACTGTTTAGGGATGATGGCCTTTCGCAACTTCTCATAGTGACATGCATTTGCGCTGGTGCCAAGATTTGTAGGATAACCAGTTGGATCGTGCTGTCAGAGGAAGTAAGCTGGTATTGTAAGCCTCATCACAACTACATATTGCATCGGCAGAATGATGGCCTGCTTAACACTGCTTGTCATGGATGAATAGTCGCTCAGAGCGGGGACTAAATAACTTGCAACACACGTTCCGAGCAAAAACAGCCACTCCTGTATTGAAATCATAGATGACTTAGATACATGTTTGATGTCACAGAAGCACCATTACAGTTCCAATCTGTTGGATAATCACAATCATCAGCCTCTGCTTTTAGGAGTAGCTTCATGGATGGAAAACATATGATGATCACGTTGCTGAGGGTAGACGGTAGCGGTGACTTCGATCTACATCTCGATCCTGGTTTTCGTTGATGTGATACCATACCTTGTTGTAGTACGGAGCAACAATTATACCGAAGATATACAGGTACCTGTATTTGAAATCGGACAGTTCGAAGTTGATCAATCTGTTTCTTATAGTTATTACTTAATGTCGATTTTGTCGTCAGTACATCATGAGCCAGGCAATTCAAGACTAGCTAGATGCGCATCAAATCAAAGATGGTATTACTTTGCAGAAAAACGGTTATTAAAAGACAGATCACGCTTCTGGGATGCTTTGTCAGTGTCCAAGGTAGACGCGTGTGAGGATGCGTGCGCAAACAATGGACCTTTCCATTTTTTGTTATGCCCCGCCCATCACTAGCTAAGCTCCACCCACACCTCGCCGTGTTGGGATTGATCGATCCCCAAATGCTCTAGCTATCAATTTCCTGAAAACTATACAGGGAGGCTGTTGAATATTTTGAAACTAATTTGACTGGGTGCTGTTGCTTGCCTATGGCAGCAACAGCGCCCAGTCAAATTAGTTTCAAAATATTGAACAGAATATTTATTAGATAGTAAAAGCAAACAGTTTGTACAACAACGCATAGACCGTCTTCTAATATGTGTTCGAGACGTACTTATCGACGTCATTCATGACATCATTCATTATGATGTCATCGTACACATCACGCAGCTCATTATGACGTCATATGATGGGTGGGTACTCTGGAAAGGTGAATTGCTTTCAGATAAACATAATAAACTTGTGTACGCCACTGAAGTATATTTTCAGAAGTTGTTGTCTGTATTATTACAAGAAGAGCTCGCTGCAGTGGCTCCATCACCATTCAATGATAATAGGGATATTCGAAAAGCAACAAAATCTGACTTAGCAAAGAATGTCGAATCTGCTTGTGATGAAGTTCACAAAGTCACACGCAATCCTAATGCAGCGGATCTCAACACTGCCTATGTTAATAGAGGGGATGGCAATGCTACATTCACCCAATGAAAAGTTCTTCAAAACATTTGACGACTTCGCTGAGTAAATTCTTAGGAAGTTCATAACAATCATACATAATAAAGAACATGGCATGGATATCGTCGCAATAATCTTTGATAGACATGACAATGAAGATCCAATATAAATGATGAAGTGAAAACTCAGGGCAGCTGGTGAGAAGACTCCAAGTCATCAACTTGCTGGTGCTCGTGTTATTTTGAACTGCAGACTCTTTCTGAAGCGATCTGCAAACAAGGCTGCATCTGATGCATTTGTAAATGATTCCACTGGCTTTCAGAGAACAAATCCATAAGACCTGCTGAAGACCTGCTGGAGAGTAGGATAATGGCAGAGTTATGAAGTTAACTAGAATATCTGATGTGTAGGAGATGTATGGTTTGTCTTCAACACATGGGGGGAAATGATGCAAGAACGGTGCTCCATACTGTCGACAATTCTAAATCCCATTCTGGGAGTAGTGTACATTGTGACGACACTGATGACCTGGCTATTCTAACCTGCTATTGTCTATATGATACGGGAAGCTGGTCACTCGGGAAAGATTGTCACTCGGAAAAGATACATATTTCTGTTCATAGAATTGTGGAGATGGATGATACTGTGTATTTGTAACTTTCAGCAGTGCATGCTCTAACAGGATGTGATACTATATACATACAAGTGCGCATTTCAGTATCGACAAGCACGCTGCCTTTACAAGCGTAGTAAAACACGCTAATAATGTGTATAAACTGAGTGATTTTGGTTTATCAAAATCATCACCAAGGACATCCATCAGCATTACCGATCTACTGCTATGTTAGGAAAAAGGAAAGATGGTCAATTCGATTGATGAGCTGAGATATGTGTTGGCCTCAACAACTGATACATTAGTAGCTCTCCTTCAGCATACAGAAAATGCATTCCTACATCATGTCTTCAGAGCCAGTTATCAGACACCGATATGGGGGTCAAAGCCACATAGCAACATGTGCCCTCAATGATCCCTTCGGATTATGGGCATTCCCGCAACACCATCGGACCGTACTAATTACGTCGTAATTCATCGTACGTTACCTCTGGTCGTTCTCCCAGAAAAGCCCGTGCGCAGTCGTAGAAAGTAGTTTTCACTCAGCCAATGAAAATGCGCGTTACGGTTTTCGGTCATTTTTGACAGTCATCTGTCACACTTAAATCCTATTCGCAAACCTATCGTCGCTTCAACAATTTGAGCGAATTTTTAATGCTTTTTCTTCGTCTAATTAACTTTGATCACAATGTATCAACATATATGTTGGAGGATCTTATGGCCCCTGTTCCACTACGTGCTCGTTTGTGTAATTTCGGATAGAAGAATCACTTCAGTTAGTAAGACACCAATTCTCGTACTGCAGCTGATGCAGTAATTTGGAATAGTACTTCTCTGAACGCTTTCACCACTGGAATACCAGTATGCTTATTAGAAAACCCTAACATTAATAAAGGTAACGTGTATACTATTTTGGTAACTAGTTTGACTTGATCTGTTTGGCTTAATTATAGGTAGCAAAACAGTGAAACACATTCCAGTCAAATTAGTTTCAAATCACTCAACATAATTATGTTTGAGCTCATGCATCATAAATGATCAGTTGTTGTATCTGGTATGTAGTGGTGTGATGGTTAAAATTATTTCTCTTTATTATGATCTAAAACATCGGATTGTGGATTGTGTAAATTTCCTATTATCAAACTATCATAATATCGAAACACCCATATTGAATGAAGATTAATTCTTTAATCCTTGAAAAAAGTGTTATCTATATGTCTAGTCTCGGACATGGTTGAATGTTTTGGAGCTAGTCCTGAATGTTTTGGAGCTAGTCTGACTGGAAGCTGTTGTTGTCATAGGTAACAACCCCATCCACGCTTCAAACTGGCTAAAACAGCCAACAAAATGTACCTACACCATGGGCGGATGATGTTGATCCTTTAACCCTTGAAGCCCCAAAGCATATCCGGAGCTCACCATCATCTAATAAATGTGATCTGCAGAAATTCAGCAGTAAGATAGCACATATAGGGTTTATGGTCAGCTTTTTGGACTGAGAGTTAAGCCTAAATTTAAACCCAGAGACCTCTGAAAACCCAGAGTGTTAATTATATGTCTAGTTAAATACTAGCCATACTAATCGTTATTATTGTATTAATCTATACTTATTGCACCTGCATTATTATTTATGTATTCCTTCAAAGTAGCCAATGCAGCTTTTTGTGCTGGTGTTACTCACTATAAATGTGTGTTTGTTCTTCAACACCCAGTTATAATATAGTGTTAGCTATACTACCTATTATATTTGGTGTCAACTGTAAGTTTAAGCTCTGACATGTTTTAACGTTTTGGAGCTAGTTTGACTGGAAGCTGTTGTTGCCATGGGCAGGACATTCACGGTGGGTATTCGTCTCTCTTACCCCCACCGTAACGATAGATCAGTTGCCTAAACTTGCTTTTGTGAAAAGTAACCAATGTCCTGTGACATTTTATGTGGTTATGGAGCAAGATGTCCGGATTCTCACCCAGCTCGGAGATCTTGCGAAATAACATGTATGCACGCTATCTTCAGTATTGATGCCGTAAGGCATCCGTTCTCAATGACAGCCATATCTAAAGCTAGGGAGGCGTCTGCCATTTGCGGCCTAAAATAGTTCTTGTTTCTAAAAACTAAATGTTCGGTTAGGCATAAAAGAAGGCCCGCATAAATAAAAGCGGCAAGTACTAATTCAGCATATTTGAAACTACATAAGACGGTGGCGTGGGAATCTCTCGGGACTCGCTCGTCCCGTCTTCACGTAAAACAGCACGCAACCTAATAGTCATAATTTCACTAGGTATGGTCTTTTCTTTACAGCATTTTGGTTGAATATTAGAGTAGGCCCTTTTTGGCCAATGCTCTTCTCCCGCTTTAAGCGATGGCGACATTTTCCTGAGACGGAGGCCCACGCGAGGCACTTGCCTCTTGCAAGGATTCGGTGGCGACAGCCCACGCAAGGCTACTACTTCTCACCCAAACTAGCACCAGGAGTAGTGCCCGCGGGAGGCACATGGCTTTTCGACACTATAAAAGATAATTTTCTTTCCTTTCAGCTTAGAGGTATAATAGCTTATATTAAGTTAATTAGTGATCCCGTGTAAGGAAGCCTCCCTTGCGGGGATACCTCTCTATGTCTTGTATTTTCGTATGCTCATTTTTATCTAGCATACTTGATGGTCTGTTTGGGTAAAACTATTTATAGACTTATTTTAATTAGGTCACCAATCAAATCTTGTCCATAGATCACGAAATTGCTATGGACAGGCATACTGGTGACACAAACTCTTGGGATGAGACTGTTGTGTTTAATGTTCGCGACAATGGTCGCACAGCTCCACCGGAACGATTGAGTTCCACCGGCGTTAGGAGCCGGTCTTTGTTACCCGTAGGGCAGTATCGCACGGGATCCGTAACCCCGAGACCGGAAGCTAACCAGCGTCATCACTCGTCGTGCACATGCAATGCGGCGAGTTGACACCAGACACGGAACGGCCCGACACTACCCCCCCCCCCGAGCTGCAAGAACAATGTCAACTTATAGTGGATACCCTCATATTGTGGCATATTAGGAAATGACAAAGCTGATCAACTGGTTAAGGAAGGGTCAAGTAAAGAACAATTCAACCGCGAGGTTGACTTTGAAGAACTGAAGCATATCATTAAAGCCACAAGAACCACCAGCAGGCAGCATAATGCTGCAATACACAGCCTCAGTAGGGAGGATCAGACATGTATCTTCAGATTGAGGACTGGTCACAATCGTCTCAATGCACATCTTCACCATCTCAAGATTACAGATTCCGCACTTTGTTAGTGTCAGCAGGCAGAAGAAACAGCAGAACATCGCTTGCAGCACTGCCAGCGATATGAACATGCTAGGAGAGGTTTCTGGCCTATTGAAGTATCTTTTGAAGAGAAGATCAGAGGAGACAGAGACAGTTTGATGACCACTTCAGCTTTCATGCATCAAATAAGGAAAACAGTCTAAGATTACTGCCATGAGAAAGATGAACGCACGAAGAAGAAGATAAGTATACACTCTCTTCCAATACTGACACATGTTGCCAGGGAAGCTCTGACGCGCACGTATGCGTGCTACACGTTCTTACGGGCGTAGCCATTTTATAGAAACCTCTCTTATATGGCTTTATACACACGTGCTATCCTACCCAGGTGGGGGGTGTGCTTGGAACGCACCCGGAGCGGTCGTTCCGTACCCAGCCTAGTACCCATCTGGCTGATCCGCGCTACACCACCCCACCAGACATCATACATGTATATTTATCACTCATCATCTCATTTGACTGGCTGTTTTGTCCACAATCATGCGTGCATTATGGATGCTAGCCAGTTGAATTTGTTTAATTAAGCCTTTAATGGTAAAGATTGGTTAAGAAAATTGTCATTTTAGCTTATTGAAGCAGGCCAAGATATGAAAATTTATCCCTGGAATGCCTGGCACGGTTATCAAGCCAGGCATTCTAGTGATAAATTCTTGAAAATATTCCCAATACCATCGCAGAGGGTGGTTTTTGCCGGCTTGACCATTAAAGAGCTCTGTTAGTTGATGAATTTTCACAGTGAGCATGTCAATAATATAGGGGTTGAGCTTGTTCAATAGGAATTTGACATTATTGGTCAGTGGTCATCATTTCATATCCACGTTTTTCCATTTTGGGCCTAAATTCTTTCATTCTTTGCCTAAAATGTTCATGTTTCCTGTTAAAATGTTCATATTTGGAACTTAGATATCATTCTTCATTCTGCATACATATTTTTTGTTGCTGAACAAAGCAGTTGTTTTTAGTCCAGATTTTCTTGTTTCCTGGCAAAGGTGTTGTATGTTTCTGACCAGAATCTTAACATTTCCAGCTATAATTTTCACATTACTAGTCATTTGAAATTCTATTTACCATTTTGAACCCAGATATATGAATATTAACTATCAGAGGTTATGTATTTCTGGGTAAACACTTGCTTATAATCCCAAATTCAGATTTCAGAACCCAATTTTTGCATTTTCACACATACATGTATTCTTGCATCATAGGCCCTAATTTTCTTGTTTCCTGTCAAGAGTTGTGCATTTAAGGATCCAAAATGGCCATGTTTCTGACCAGAGTTTTCAGCTTTCCAACTTAAATTTTAAACACTAGCCTATATTTAGCAAAATATTCATATTTCCATTGAACAGTTTAACATTCTGAGCCCATATATGCATATTAACTGTCAAAATTTATATATTTCTGGTAAACATTTGCTTTTAATCACTAAGTCACAGATTTCAGTACCAAATCTTTGAATTTTTACACATATTCTTGCATTTTAGGTCCACAGCTTGTTTCCGGTTACAGTTTAAACACTGGCTGATATTTGATGAAATGTTTCATTACAAATTTAGAATTTTGAGCCTAGATATGCATATTAACTGTCAAAATTTATATATTTCTCTGTAAACCTTTGCTTTTAACACAAAATTCACAAATTTCAGTACAAAAGTTATGTTGCATTTCAACATCAATTTCCGTATTTAAGCACACATTTCCATGATTCCAGCCAGAATGTGTGTTTGCGACCTAATGTTAGATGTTTCTTGTTCAAATACTGATGTCACTGGCATATTATTCTATATGGACTGGTATATTGAAATTGTAGCCTGACATGCAATCTTGACATCTCACTGAGGCCATCCTTAAATTATTGTCTGTTTGTAGTAATTATATAATATAATATAATTTGGATATATAAGCATTCAATAAAATTTAAGAATTGGAAAACAATTGTAGAAAACCTTTATGAGATTAATTAAATCTTTCAAAAATGTATGCAAAATTTCTGATTGAATATCTATTTTGCTGAACATTTTGAAATGAAATTGATAGGAAGTCATCATGATGGTTTCATTCAGCATTTTGTTCAAGGGGGTGGCAACTTAATTGAATACAGATACAGAGCCTAAACAATTTCCATTAAATCAAAAAGTGTGTAAATCCAGAAAAATCCTGGGGGTGCCATGTGGTGGGGGCATGCTATCTCAATGGGGGTTGGTCTGGTGTGGGGGAGGGGGTGCCCCCACCACCTTGGATAAAACCCTGGTATACATTGCTGCCTTAGGATCCAAGCAAATAATTTACTTGAAACTTTTTGCAACTTTCCTGTGTTAGGCCACATCAATTTAATCTTTTGTTGGCCTGCAAATTGACTTTTCTCATGACCATTAAGGGGTTAAGAAAAACTACAAAAAACAAAGAGTTACAGAAAACTCTGAGGAATTCCGAGTGAGTAGGACTTAACTGCCAAAAAATTGTTAGATGGAAAAAATGTTGAAAATAATGCCTTAAAATTCCACCCTTATGTTTTTCCAAGATTTAAAGGGAACTAGATGATATAAATCAAATAATCACAACCCCCCCCCCACCCACGGCAGCCATGTTCATGAGATAGACACAAATTCAGAGACAAACGTGTGGGCGGACGGAAGGATGAGCTGACTGACCCACAAAATAATGTACATTTCCCTAGAAACATAGCCAATGTACCCATGAAGTTTCGTCACAACACTCCAAGCAAAGATAAAGTTATTGAACGAAAGCCCAAAATTTGCACGGACGGACACAAATTCAGAGACAAAGGGATGGATGGACGTAGGGATGGGCTGACTGACCCACAAAATGATGTACAATTCCCTAGTACCATAGCCAATGTTCCCATGAAGTTTCGTCACAATACTCCAAGCAAAGATAAAGTTATTGAACGAAAACCCCAAATTTGCACGGACGGACGGACGGACGGACACAAATTCAGAGACAAAGGGATGGATGGACGGAGTGACGGGCTGACCCTCAAACTAAGGTGCATTTGCCTACTACTATAGCCAACCTTCCAATGAAGTGTTGTCACAATATTCCAAGCAAAAGTAAAGTTATCGAAAGAAAACCTGTGTGTGTGTGTGACGGACGCACGGACGGACGCACGCACGGACAGACGGCAGCGAAAACATTTCCCCCCCCCGCTTTTCGCCAAAGCGGGGTGGTGGGGGTGGGTGATTTAAAAACTAAGTTAGGAGGGTTTGTAAAACATAAAAATAAATTCGTGTTTTTTTGCATTGAAATAGAAAATATCAAATACATGGATTTCTGAATCGTACACTAATATTGTGGCAAATACTGATGATATCCACATTTCAGTGTATGTCACATTTGAGAATGGGTGTAGTGGCCTACAAACATATTGTCAGAATATTCCTCAACATGGGATGGCCTCCTGATATAAATTATGAACATATTTTTACTCAATATATTTATTTAATCTTATAATTAATTAATTAATTAATTACTTAATTAATTATAACTTTTTAAATTAACACAATCCGGCAGGCCATTATTTTTTCTTCATCCTTTCAATGTATTTCACGAAGCCCAGGATATGCCTGTGAAAATGGGAGAGGGTTAACTCTTGATACATTGGGCTAGGTAATTTAGACATCTGACATTTTATCCAAGGTTATGCTTATATTTATAAATATGACACCAACTCACACTCTTTCCAACAATTCCATAGATACTTTATAGATTTCAAAGGCTTTCCTGGGGATGATGACCTCACACAAGAAAGTCAAATTGTATAGAGACCCGCCACCCCCACCTCCACCCCACCCCATACAAAAAATAAAGGAGAGTGAGGGCAACATGTATTCAATAAAATGTGGTCATATTTGTCTAAATCTACAGAAATAATCTAGATTTTAGAAATGTATGCAAATATAAGCGTTTTATTATAATATTATAATATTATTATTATTATTATTATTATTATTATTATTATTATTATTATTATTATTATTAAACAGACTAAATTTAATGAAAGCCCCCCCCCCCCCCCCACACACACACACACGCGCGCGCGTGCACACACACGCACGCACACAAACGTCTTGAATCTCACCTGGAAGCGGGAGTGACTGGCCCTGAAAGTGAAACACGCACCCCGCTCAAAGATATCTATTATCTTTGCCCCGCTTAGCTCAATTCAGTTTACCAATATGTGAATATCACAGTAAAAATAAATTGTGACGTGACGGGGGAGAGAGCGGATAGACTAAAGCTTTAGAAGGTAACGCAGGAAAAATAAATAAACACAATTTATCAATGATCGGGTCATCGCGTGACTGTAAAGGTCGCTACAAAACAGCCACGGCAATTGAAGCAGATCACTAGCTGCTTCATCGATTACATCCGATTATCAAGCGCATGCCACTGGTATCTGAGGCATTTCACGAAAACGGTGCTATATTATATGCATACTACCTAAAATATACTAGGCCTACAGATCCATCGCTCGTGTATTTACAATGATACAAGAGGCGTGGCTTTGTGCCGAGGAGTCAGTTATATCGCCGAAATGTAGATAGAACGACGATTTTGATTGGGTCGCTCAATTTAGTACTGACGCGCGTTGATTGGCTAAAAACGATGCGCAGCAAACATGCGCGCCGTGATTTTGGCTAGTTATGAGGCAGAGTGTCTCTCTGGAGTTACGACATCACGGAGGATTAACCCTTTGCCGGCGGGAGAATGGATTATGGGTGGACCAGATGATGGAACCATGCATCCCGCATTGTTTGAGAATGGCTGTGTTCCTTTTGAAGACACATCCTTAATGCAATGGCAAAAATTGTAATGTACCAAAGAAATGCTCATGTTTTCTTGCGGGTCTTCCCTGCATTAAAATGTGCTCTTGCTGAGAGTGACCAAACAGTCAGCCAGAAGAGCATGGCCAATCTGACTAATAGTGAAAGCGAGGACTGAATCACAATACACCAGTTTGATCATATAAGAAGCCTATCACATTTGATTTACTGCTTACACAGTTTCAGGTCTGATTACTATAAGGATTTCGTGTCTAAGGATCAGAAGCATGGTTGAACAAATTAAACGGCGCAAACATGGCATTTCATTAAAACACACATTGTCTCAACTCGCATGTGCTGCATAACGTTTGCTTCTGCATATTACATCTGCTTTCATATGCAATCTGTCCTGTTTATTGACCACATATCTGTCTAATACTTGTCAGAGGTTAGTAAATGTGACCATGTATTTTGTCCGATTTGTACTTCAGAAAATATAACCTTAAAGTATGCATGGAAATTTGGTTGTGCTGATTGCTTTTGGTGGTAGATGTATTCATGTATATACAACCATATCTGATCATAGCATGAGGAGATGTAACTCCTTTAATAAGGAACGCTCTTTTACTATGAAGGGCAGCTCCTCTATACCTTATTTAAACTTCAGACGGTATCATCGTTACCAGGCTTTCGCAGATTTAGGCCTGCAGTTACTTTAGGCCTGTAATCAATGTTCAAATTCTTGTTACGGCTTCACAAACCATGTACCATCCTATATATGCATTAGCCTGGTCAACAAGGGAAGAGTGTAATTACATTGCGTGCAGTGTGGGTGTAGGTGCGTGCGTGCGTACGCGCGGTGCGAGTGTAGCTGCGTGCGTGCATGTGTGTGCCCCTTGGGCGTCCAGTACGATGGATGGTGCCTAAAAGCTACTGATCCGACATGGCTCTAGCACAACAAAGCATCTTACTGACAAAGAGAATTTGGAGGCTTGGCAGTGGCCTGAGAAAATCGGATCTGGATCGGATCAAATTATGGATCTATGGATATCTCGGTAACTTCTGGGCTGATCTGACTTAAACTTTAACACAAGAAGTAATGTGGTCGTACACTAGGATTCAGATTCTACAACGTTGGTGACGATAACAAAATCTGAAAATGTTAGGAACATCCAAAAAAATTCAATGTGACAAAAACGGGAAGGCGATGATTTACAATCTCCGATTGCTCTTGTTTCAAATTGTAGACGCAGGACTAAACTCACGAATAACTTTAAAAGTTTCCATAAAAACAAAACAAAAACCCAGAAACGTGCTCGCTACTAAAACATGTTCTGTGAAATATTTTGAATATATTTGAATTGGAAGACATTGCCACCTTAGGCAGCAATGTCGTCTAATTCAATTATGTCAAAAGATTCAACAGTACGGTTTATTTTGCTGCGGAAACATGTTATGTTATTTGTGAGTATATTCAATACACCCTTCTATCTCTTCGATAACACCAGTATGATGTATATTTGTTTTCTAATCAGACATGATAATCTATTCGATATGGTAATATATTCTGAACTCACTTAGCCCAATTTCTACTGTTGAATCCGTCTTCCTCCGAGAGCACCATGGCGACTTATCCACGAAATATGCAACAACGATCAGCAACGGGAACATGAGAAATGTCACGATAGCTTCCCACAGTTCTATCACATCTGGACTGACCGCCATTAGTACTATTAACATCCATATATAGGCAAAAATACACGTAAAAGATGTCACGGCGTAAACATTAATTTGCTGAATTTTTCGTGTCTCGTTTTTCGGTATGGCTATAATGCAGATCGCGGTAATACACAGCAGATTGAAGGCCGCTGATCCTACTATCGTTGCAGGTCCCAGTACACCTGGTCTGAAACCCCGGCCCAATGTTTCTGTGACATTAAGCAGTATCTCCGGTGCGCTAGTACCAAGAGCCATCAAACTTAGGTTCGCTACAGTATCATTCCAGACCTTAACTTCGATCTCCTGAAAACCATCATTAGATTTACTGTCTGCAATCTTCACGATCCGCGTTTTGCTCGTGATTTTCTCGATGGCACACATGAAGACGTCAGCGATGATCGCGACAGCAACGAAACACCACAGCATCGCTACGAGATACAGGAAGGCACGTGCACCGACTGACCACGTATACTCGGAAATGAGGGGCAATAATAGACCTTTATTGGAACATGTGTAGTTGCTTAGCGCCGTCAAGACCAGTTCATCAACACTGGTCGACATACCGCCCGCCATCGTGCCGTCACTCGAGCAGTTCTGGCCACGTCAAGGGGTTCTGCTCAAACTGTGAAAACAAGAGCATTAACGTGTTTGAAAAACATTTAATATGAGAGGACTAATTCTATACTGGTAGGCTTCACCACATCTAACGAGAATTTTGATTCGTCAATATTTCCGGTGGCCATCTTGGATTTTCCGAAAATCTCTGGAAATCAGTTAAAAGCATACCCCTCATTAACCACTTGAGAAATTTTCAAGCAAACTTGGTTGGAAACCCCCTATAGTGGGGTGCATCAGAACTAATATACAGAATTTTGATAGGTCCATTTTTCCGACGGTCATCTTGGATTTTACAAAGATTTCTGGACATCAGTTAAAACCCTACTCCCCATTAACCACTTGGCCAATTTCAAGCCAACTCGGCAGGAGGGACTGTAGAGCGGTATGCTCCGGAACTACTCTACACAATACGGCAGCCATTTTGAGTTTTCTGAAATCGTTTAAAATGCTACTCTTCACTAACTGCTTGGGCAATTTCAACCAGGCTTGACTGAAAGGATACTAGGATGGTAGGTTTCAGAGCTTTTATGCAGCATTGTGATTGGTCAATTTTTCCGGCGGCCGTTTTTCGATTTTCCGAAAATTCTGAATTCAGAATTGTATACAAAATTTGACCGCTTCATTCTTTTTTTGGTAGCCATCTTGGATTTTCCGGAAAATGTCGGGAAATCATTTACAACGCTACTGCTCATTAACCGCTTGTTCCAGTGACTGTCTTGTTCTCAAAACTGACATCTCAGGAAGAGTGAAGACAATTTGTTGCTTAATAAAACATGGTTGTCGTGGTGCAATCAAAATCTGATCGCGTGGTCAATGCCCATCATTAATTTCCCGCTAAATATCATATCTGCTGAATTCCAATTGTGTATTTTATGTCTTGTTACCGCTGAATTTAAAGTATTATGTCTGTTCAAATGCTTTAGATCAAATGCTAATGGTCCATGTGAGCGTTAAGGCCCTTGTTTGATTTCTGAATTTGAATTAGGGACTCGTGTCTCTAATTCAATTTCACAACTTAGAAAATTGGATCGAAATCACCAAATGTTACGATTTATTTCGATTTTTTACACCTAGTCACACAATTTAAGCTTCTAAGGGTATATACAATTTTAACAACTTTATTTTCCAGCATTCTGATGTGAATATGCACCTTTAAATTTATGTGAACAACATAAATAAAACAATGATAATTAATACAACGGTATAATTGATATTTTACATATTGTTGTACGAATTGTACATTCAGGACCGCCAGAAAACGTAGCATTTAAAGGTGAAAATTCACACCAGAATGTGTAAAAATAAAAAATGTAAATTGTATACTTTTAGACGACTAGATTGTGTGCCGATGTAATGAAACGAAATAAATCTTAAAATATGATGAATTTTATTATAATTTGTACAAATCATCATATAGGTTAAGAATTATTTCGTTTCATCTAGTCGCACATTTTAAGCCTTTCAAAGTATACAATTTAAAAAGTTTCATTTTCAAGCATTCTGGTGTGAATATGCACATTTAGGCTACTAAAAGTATACAGTTTAAATAATGTTACTTTCAAGCATTCTGCTGTGAACGTGCACCTTTAAGAGGTTATTGTTTTGTCTCAAGATTTATGTGATTTACAATATATATTGGCACAAAGCTGCTGTCCAGGGATCGAAATTTAGAACAATATTTTGTTGCCTCCAGGGGCAAGTATGTCATTTAAATTAGGCTGTACTTCCAGGTTGCCCCATTTCTGTAAATTCTGTTGAAAATATGTATTGTTGAGCCAAAAAAAACGGCTTCTTTAGTGGTCTTGAGAATTGTCCATTTGCAGACCAAGAGAAGACCATTTTTGAAAATTTACCACTGGAATGACTGGCCCCCCCCCCCATGGCAACCAATGTGCTAATGTGTTAAAACTTGGTTAACCTGCGGTAAAAAGTGGTTGCCCCCCGGACCGCGGGAACGTGTAATTTTCGTGGCCTGCTGTCAAAAACATAGGACATGTTCATTGGCTTTATTCCACATCATCGCTTCCAGTTTTATACGAAACAATCATGTACAAATCTTTCTTATAGCTACGCGATGAATATAATATTTGCGATGAATGTAACATCTGCGATGATTGTGACATATGGTGTCCTCGTGTGAATAAACTCATGTGCCTATATGTAGTGAAATGAAATAGTCCGGGAGTCCACTGGCATTTAATTAGACATTTGAGTACAAAAGGTCAGAAAACGTCATAAAACTTGCTATAAACGCCCATGCGGTTGCAATTTGACGTTATGTTTGAAGATTGGCCTCAATAGATCCATTTTAACCTATGCCTCACCAATATCTAGCTAAGCGTTGCTAAATTTGTGCCTGCATTTGAATGAACTTTAACACTTTAATTACACCCTGAATATCAATTTCAAGATAACTGTATAGGTAAGCAGCTGAACATTAAGGAACAAATTTTAATGAGAGCTGTTGCTCCCTATGATACCAACAGCATCCAGTCAAATTAGTTTCAAAATGTTCAACAGCATGTTTATGAAATTGTAAATTCACCAAAGACATAGAATTCAGACAGTAGATTCTGTTGGGTCATTTCTCAGTTTGTGGCATCGTACTAACATACGCCAACTCACATAGCTCCGCTTTATGTGGGGCGGAGCAGGACGGCGAGGACGGTGCAATAGGATGATGCGTTTGTGGCACACCTATGTCGGTTGATTGTGATGTCGGCTAACTAACAAGTGACGAATTTTGTTTATGACGTAGATACTTGAGTGACAGATATTTCATGGTCGAAAGGAAAAACGGAGATTTTCTGAGTGAAGCTGCATTTCGATACGAGACTGTGTTATCATCATTTTAACTCATATGTGTCCGTGAGATGGCTTGTTTCTATAATCCCAAAAACGTGTCGATTTGTTCAGATCTACATCGTAATTAAATGAGTTGTGTATCCAGATTAGAAGGGACACATTAATGATGCGAATAACATTAAAAACAAAAATTGTATGAATTTAGTATAGACATTGTCAGTGGCGGCTCCACCGGTGGTGGGTGGGCGGGGGTTTGTACGTGGCGAGGGAACATTTCCCGCCCACGAATACTTTGCATACTCCATAAAAATTTGAATGAAGATATTTCATATGGTTATTTTGTTTAGTAAGCAAAATAACGATGTTTTTATCATTCAGATAGCAGGAATTGACTTCTCAGAGTATCTAATTTTCAAGTTTTCCAGGAGTGGACCCCGAATCATCCGTATTTTGGCATGGCGCCATCCCTTCCCATACATTCCACCAACCGTGCTCCTTGAGACACACCTGCCCATCTCTTTGACAGCCCAACCCCAACTCCCAACAAATATTTCCTGGCGCCACGGCTGAAAATCAACACACACACAGATAAATTTGCAAATTAACCACGCAAGATTTGCAGTAGATTATTTTTGTATCCTATTAGCAGATTTTTTTGCGTCAAGAAAACGTTGTGAATAACATTTTTGGATTAAACATAAATCTAAATATTCCGGGACTATTTGCTGATAGTTGGTTTAAAAGATTCTGTCGTATGGCGTACGGGGAAACAAGTGCATGCTACATCTTATGCTGCTTATGCTATCAAGTACAGGCGCAAAAATGTGAATGGCTCACATCGGGTCTTTTTTATCATACCTGATTACATTTGACCTGTTCTTAAGCATAGAATGAACCACAAAATTTGTCCTTAAGCAATGGATTTGGTTCTTGGCAGCTTAGGCTATATTACAAACTTAGTTTAAAACTCGTAGTCAAGAGTCTAATTAAAATGCTAATTATATTTAAGCGGTCATGTGACTGGTGAACTTTGACCTGTTCTTAAGCATAGTATGAACCATAAAATGTGTTCTTAAGCAATGGATTTTGTTTCTTGGCAACTTAGTCTACATTGTAAACTTAATTTCAAATGTGTACTCAAACGTTTAATTAAAAGTGCTAATTAACAGTAATTAACACCGTTCTTAATTAACACTGCACCAGCCTTTTCATTCTTAAGTCACAAAATTTTGCAAATTACGTGACCCCATTCAATTCTGAAAAGAATTAAGCTTGTACATCAAATTTTGATTAAAACAGGTTTTTGAGGGATGTTCTAGTGGCGCCCCCTACCGTAAGCACCAATTCTGAATCTTAAGAATGGCCCTTTTTATTCCCGCACTGGTCCATCACTAAATTTCTGCCATTAAACCTTTTGTACTCAAATGTCTAATTAAATGCCAGTGGGTTCCTAGACTAAAAGAAATCTTAGCATATGTGGATTTCACTGCGTAGACCTATAAATTAATATAAGTTTTGCAATTTGAGAACACTAGTCCCTAATTTAACTTCACAACTAAAACACTTTATATTTAATTATAGGGAATGAAGTCACTATATCTTAAGATATATTTCCTTTCATTACATCTAACCACACACTTAACGTATACACTTTTAACAATTTTATTTTCAAGCGCGCTGCTGTGAATATGCTCATTTAAATCCTTATCAATATACAGATGAAATTTCCTAAATAATTCGGTTTTAATACATTTATTAATAGTATATCATTGGATTAAGCTTTCGGTGTCCTTGTTATTATTTTGTATTACGTTTGGTCACACCGTTGTAACTAAATGATTGGTTTTTTTAAATATAAAATGTCACTTTCTAGAAAATGACCATCGTGTCACACTTTGGTTATTACTCCTTTTCGCTATAGAACCTCCAGCGTGAACAGCAAGCAATAATATGCCGCCGTGTTACCAGTTTACGTACCGGTATTTAAGCGCGGACAAATTTAGTTTATATAAGCCATTTGCGCGTCCGTACATTGAATACCACGGTTGGCGACCATACAGAGAAAACAACCTTCTTAGTATGGAAAGCTTAGAAAGAGGCGTACCACGTGAGCTTCTGTCACTGATGGAAATGAGACCCTATCCTGAAAAGCAGCTAATAATACGTTTGTTTTAGGATAGGCATACAGAATGTTTCCATATCTCTGATTGGGGTAGTCTCTCTCTCTCTCTCTCTCTCTCTCTCTCTCTCTCTCTCTCTCGCTCGCTCGCTCGCTCTCTCTCTCTCTCTCTCTCTCTCGCTCGCTCGCTCTCTCTCTCTCTCTCTCTCTCAGAATATAATCGTTAATTGTTAAACATACCTGCATGTTGCCTATATGCTATAGCAAACTCGTTGTATACCAAAGTGGAGAATATTGCTTATTCGGCGAAGGGGCATCATGTTGCCACCATAATCACGTGTCTCTATGAGAATAACGCATACTATCCACGAGAGAGCAGTGCTATTGTCACGCTTACACTACGCGCAACAAGTGCCAATTGTATTAAATACATTAGACCGCACGACAATAACGCATACCGACGACGATATAAGGTTTGGCAAACTGTCGGATCAATACAAAGCAGTCGTGTCCAGGTTTAATATGTCAATCAATATTTGGACACGTTTTATTGAGCGGCAACGTATAGGAATAGCAACGTGAAAGCTAATATAGCCATACACCTACGAAGCGGTATAAATTTGATGCACCCAGTTTGGTAGCCTGTGTATGAAGATATTAATGACCCAAGTAGGTGTATACCCTGATACCCCCAGCGATCGGTATTTAATACCACCAGTGATCGGCATTTGATGCAATCAAAGATTGGTATTTGATTCACCTAAAAACTGCTATTTGATTCACGCAAAGGATGGTATTTGAAATACCCAAAGATCAATTTCTATACACGCAAGCTGCCGTATTCGATACAGTCAAGGAGTGCCATTTGATACACTCAAGAAGGGCATTTGATACACCAAGGTAATGCTAGTCGATGCCTCAAAGAGTGGTATTTGATGGACTCCAGATGTGGTATTCACAACGTGTGATATTTGAAACACCCAAGGCATGCTATTCGATTACGACAAGGCATGCTATTCGATTAAGACAAGGCATGCTACTCGATTAAGACAAGGTATGCTATTCGATTAAGACAAGGCATGCTATTCGATTAAGACAAGGCATGCTATTCGATTAAGACAAGGCATGCTATTCGATTAAGACAAGGTATGCTACTCGATTAAGACAAGGCATGCTATTCGATTAAGACAAGGCATGCTATTCGATTAAGACAAGGCATGCTATTCGATTAAGGCAAGACGTGATATTCGATTAAGGCATGACGTGATATTCGATTAAGGCAAGACGTGATATTCGATTAAGGCAAGACGTGATATTCGATTAAGACAAGGCATGCTATTCGATTAAGGCAAGACCTGATATTCGATTTAAGACAAGGCATGCTATTCGATTAAGGCAATACCTGATATTCGATTTAAGACAAGGCATGCTATTTGATTAAGACAAGGCATGCTATTCGATTAAGGCAAGACGTGATATTCGATTAAGACAAGGCATACTATTCGATTAAGGCAAGACGTGATATTCGATTAAGACAAGGCATGCTATTAGATTACGGCAAGACGTGATATTCGATGCGCACAACAAAGTGTATTTGACACTACCAAGAAGGGGTATCTGATACGCCTTAGTCAAGGTATTCACTAATCACTACACCATGGAGCTGTATTCTAAAGACCAAAGATGGGTATGTGATGCAATCAAGAAATTGTATTTCATATACCTAACGAGTGGTCTTTGATACACCCTAAGATTGATATATCATACACTAAATGAGAGGCATTTCATACACCCCCAGCTAACGATTGGTCTTTGATACACCCTAAGATTGATATTTCATACACTGAATGAGAGGTATTTAATACACCTAGTGAGTGGCATTCGGTACATAAAAGGCGGAATTCCCAGAATTTCAACTTTAAGGCAACTCTACATGTACACTGTAGAATATTTTGACTCGGGGCTGTTGCAGCAAGTGACGTATTTTGACTATGACGTCAGTAACTTGTATGACAGATGTTTTGAGAGAGAGCTGGCAAGCTATCCTGGAGTGAAAGATAATTTATGTTAGCTGCAGTTTGTTGTTTCTCTCCAATACTATCAAATGCCGGCGATGGGGTGGGGGTGGGGGTGGGGGTGGGTGGATGGGGGGGGGAGGGGTGGGGGGTGGGGGTGGGGGGGGGGTGGGTGGGTGGGTGTGTTGAAACATAATTTTATAATAAGATTTATTTGATACAAAGAAAGGATTTACACAGGGCTCGCTCTGTAGCTGTGACACCCTTAGTAGTGCCAGCTGCGACATTTTGGAACCGGGCCGCCTGGCATGCCTTGGCCTTGCTAAGAAATGCCATCTTTAGTAAATTTGGTGAAGGTATTGATTATTACTGTTGGAATGACACCTGTTAAATCGGGACACGACCAATACGTCAATCAAACATTATTATTTGAGTCTGTATTGAGTACCTAGGAGGACATTTTTGCCTTTATACCGAAGACGGTATTAACTTAGCATGTGTGTGTGTTGTATTTAAGGCGTTTATATGCTAGTTCCCAATGCTAGGGTCTAGACTCACGCCTGGCCTTTATGGTTTCTGTTGAATTCTTGTGAATTCTTGTGACGTCGGTTTGTGGATTAGCTTGTGTCTCTCTGTGTGTGTGTGTGTTGATCATTGTCTCTCGATTTTGTCTCATGTTGCTGTTCTTGTCCATGACTTTTCTGTTGCTCCTCATGCTTGGGCGTGGGTGATGGCGATGGCCTAACCTGGAGCTAACTGGGGTGGGGAAGGGATGGGGTAGGTGCTGGGTCGGGGGAGGGGGAGTAGGTGCGTACGGTCTTATGACCTGCTGTACCCATGTGGGGGGGGGGGGGGGGGTGGCTTTAGGTCAGAGACCTCACCGGCCCCTTTGGGGGGAGTGGGGAGGTTGGGTTGTGGGGTCTTTCGGGTCCTGGGACCCATTTGCTCTTCTGGCCATCATCCGAGCAGGCACCAGCGCGCACTTGTTTGATTTTGATTGGTTAGGTAGCCCGTATGGTGACTGTGTCCGTCCGAGGACGAACTCGATCAGTCATCCGGGTTACATCCCTCCATAGTCCCATCGAAAAGTCCGAAAGATTCTAATTCTAACAATTTTGTTTTGTTTTTGTAATCCGTATGTTGCGTGGTTCCATCCGCTATTAACTTAGCCTTGCTCACGGACGAGCTATTGGGTGAGCTGAGGTCTCTAAAGCAGTCACGGAGGCAGATAACTGAAAGTTGTGTCTCAATAATATGTTGGACGTCCGTATAGATTAGTAAGGAATGTTACTGCCGGAATATAATAGAAAGGCGATGCATGCAGGTAGTGATAGAAATACCACATACTTGAGATACAGTGGTTATTAAGAGGACGGTTAGACTTATCGCAGGTAGATTAAACAGAAGAAAAAACCTGTGGCACTGATTGTTATTACGTTATTAGTTCCATATAGGGTTAGAATTGTTACAATGGCTCTTGCTATTTAATTATTGTTTTATAGGCATGGCACTGGCTCAAAAAGCCACATTGGCAGATTATAACGTTACAGAAGACAGCTTACAGCTATGATAAGTTCCTGTGCCTGGCACACCCGTACCATTGACATGCTCAGGCAAACGTCCTATTTTACGATATAGCCCTTTTATTTAAGTGTGTCATGCCAGTGATCCTGCCAGTACACTTCGTCAATTATATATTTACATATACATCTCGCGTCCACTTAGAATCTGGAATCTGGTGATAAAATCTTCAGATCTTTAAGGTCTAAATACAGGAATTATCATTTCGCTATAAATTAACTTTAAAATCCTTCCTGGTGGTCCATCCCCCTTAACTATAGGCTAATATCCTCTTCTGATTGTAATGACATTTCTCACACGTCATCAGCTTGACTATGGCATCAATAAAGGGAAAAAATTGTCGCATAAGTTGTGTTATTCCTGAATAAGTATGGGCTGAGTGTGCTCGCTTGATTCCTACCTTGTAGCAAACTCAGTGCTTTAATAGAACCGCCGCAAGCAGTTTACGTTGTGCCTAAACTATATGGCGTCCTCCTTTGAAGCCACGCTGCCAGTATCCTGTAAATCTGTCAATCTTATTTTGGATACGAGATAACATCACATTTGACCGAATGGAGGAATCCAGTTTTAGCCATGCTCGGCCCCTCTCTAGCTAAGCTCCACCCGTGCTTGTCCGTGGTGGAATCGATCGATCCCTGCACTCTCTGAATCTCAATTTCCAGAAAACTATACAGGTAAGCTGTTGAATATTTTGAACCTAAATTGACTGGGTGTTGTTTATGGCAGCGACAGCCCCCAGTCAAACTCGCTTCACAATATTCAACAGAATGTTTATTAAATAGTAAAAACGTACAATTCGTACAACAACTCTTAGGCCATATTCAATGGACCTTTCCAGTTTTAGCTATGCCCCGCCAATCCCTAGTTAAGCTCCACCCACGCCTCGTCCGTGTTGGGATCGATCGATCCTTGAACTTCTTGACTATCAATTTCATGAGAGCTATACAGGTAAGCTGTTTAATATTTTGAAACTAATTTAACTGGGTGCTGTTGCTGCCAATGGCAGCAACAGCGCCCAGTTAAATTAGTTTCAAAATATTCAACAGCATGTTTATTAAGTAGTAAAGACATACAATTCAGACAACCTGCCTAAATCGAGTCA
The DNA here is from genome assembly GCA_034401795.1 of Chaetoderma sp. LZ-2023a. Classification (NCBI taxonomy): domain Eukaryota; kingdom Metazoa; phylum Mollusca; class Caudofoveata; order Chaetodermatida; family Chaetodermatidae; genus Chaetoderma; species Chaetoderma sp. LZ-2023a. The sequence goes on along the minus strand of CM067372.1, from coordinate 32,863,439 downwards.
TTCATGACGTAATGAATATGATGTCAGCATACACGTCACTCAGTTGATTATGACGTCATATTATCATTGACTGAGAAAACGGATTCATGAATTAAGCGTTCATGACGAACTTATCTGCGTCATTCATGACGTCATTGATTATGACGTCATCATACACCGCACGTGGTTAATTATGATATCATATGATGGATGGATAAACTGGAAAGATCTTTTCTTTTATATGTCATTCAAGATACCGATTGGCCTCACTTTAGATATATGTAAGTTATAAGGAGCTGGCCGACTTAGCAAAACAGTCTCACTTCAGATATCTGTAATGCACACAGGAGCTGGCCGACTTAGCAAAACAGCCTCACTTCAGATATCTGTAATGCACACAGGAGCTGGCCGACTTAGCAAAACAGCCTCACTTCAGATATCTGTAATGCACACAGGAGCTGGCCGACTTAGCAAAACAGCCTCACTTCAGATATCTGTAAGGTGTTGCAGTGGCACACAGGAAAGCTGTCCGCCTTGACAAACAGACATCAGAGACCATAATCATAATCGGTTTTCTAAATATTCCTTCAAATTTGGAGCACCTCCTTTGTAGGCATGGCTGACTGCCGCCTCATGTTGCTGCTGAAGACAATCCCGTATGAGTGGGGAGGACGCGCACGACATTTTGAGAATCTCGTCGTGCGCGCTATACAAGTAGCTGCTATATTTGTGACGTCATGACAGCTTTAATCCAATGACAACTCAGAGCTCTCGTGATTTAAAAAAATGTCTCACGGTTATTTCCAGCGTGACAGACGGGACAAAAGATACAACCCATGCTGTGTCAACATAAACCCTGACCAAACACAGAATATACTAATCTCAAAACAAATACATGTCTTGTTAGTGTAGGCTACTAATTCTACTTTATATCTATATATATATGTTGAAATATTGATCAATTTCTGAACTACAAACTCATAGCACCTCTAGCTGCATTATGTGACAAGGGTTGACCATGTACTTTGGTCACAATCATGAAAAATTGTGTTGTTCGCACAGAGAGTTAGACTTACTGCAATACAGATATAAGTATAACTATCAAGTAATCATTATATAAAATAAAGGTTAAACATCTAATAGTTCTGGAATCCTGGGTTATAGTTGCGTGACAGACGGGACATGGATTGTGACAGACGGGACATTATGTTAGCACATAATTTTCTGTATTCGCTCCATATTTATAAGGTTGTGAAACACTATAAGCACAAACCCAAGCTTGCAACTAACCCTAAGTCAGACTTTAAATAATGTAAAGACCTCTGTTATTCACTAGAGTTGTTACTGTTGACATTACTGACAGCACATTCTCACGGGTATACCACACCATGTCTCGTTCAGGTTCAAACTTGTACTCCTTTCCTCTTACAGTTAGGCTGAGACATCTCACTTGGAACTCCTTGTTTCTAAAATGATCTGTTATCAAGCCAAAGCAAAGTTCCAGGGACTAATTCATGTTTTTTGAGAATTTCGAACCTCTGATCGATAGTATTAAAAGTTTGGAAGATGAAGATGTATCAAAGTCCGACGAATTGGATGTATGCCCTGTTGGCTTAAATCTGCATCTTGTATTACACCCGCTTTGAATGAAAAGATGGTGCTTTTGGCATCTATTGCAGAGTGCATAGAATATTTAAGTTTATACGGTTGAACTGCTTCAAAATAGTGTCCATTCTGTGTCCCAGGGAGGGTTAGTATTTCTCTCGCGTCTGGATACCACATGTTGTCATAGTTAAAGCACACAAGCTGAACTTTTGTCTGAAATGTTGGGCTGCACCATCAGATTGATATTCCAACATTTCTACACAGACAGTAGTATGCTTTTGTTTGAAATTTTTAATGATGGCCTGATTGAAACACACTGTACAGCATATTTGTCATGACGTTTGTAATCAGAGATTATCGCATATGGCGATGCACATAGTTTTTGCACTTCCATATCGGCATCTTTGACATTAGACCATTGAGCTGTAAATTGTATCCCAATATACAGACTGAATCTCATCTTGGGCTTTATACATGTGTGTATTGCTCTCTAAAATCGGTTTGTGTCACGAGTCTTCCAGCTCACAAATCTGACTTCAATTCCTCATAATGTTTAGCTTGCACACGTTGCACATAAACATGCTGACCGGAGACTAGCCAGAACATTTTTCTAAGTGTCTCATATTTGATCGCAACAGCTTATCATTCTCATCCTTGACCCACTGTCTATGAACAGTTTCCATTTGAGATATTCATGATCAAATTGTTGCACAATCAACATTTAAAAGTTTAATAAACAACATTTACCTCTTCCCTTCCGAATGCACAACCTAGTCAAATCTAGTGCTTTAAATCGACACAAATTTGGCCTCAAATGATTCTGGTCCCCAACAAGCCAACATTGTAAATGGGCATGATGGATGAGTCTTAAACTCTGTCCAGATGCAAAATAAAAGATGTCAACTGTATAGCATCTCATATACCACATTGTGCTGAATTGCATGTTATAGCAGTATAGGTTATTTTTACAAATAGAATTTGTCCCGTCTGTCACGCAATGTGACAAACGGGACAAAGTCTGAGCTAAAATATTTTTCAAATCATGTGACTTATAAAACATCACTAGCGTGAATATACTTAGGCATATATTGTAGGAGATAATAATTATTTTTACTAACCTATATCACCCTTAGGTTATAGTACAAACAAAAAAAAATCCCCTTTTTGTGACAGACTCGGCACATTTTTTGTTCTTTTGACAATTTTAGAAAAAATATCATTGAAGGTGACAATAACTTTCAATGTTGAGTAAACATGTCAGAGTAAATGAAAAGGACATACATATTTGGTTGGGTGAATCTTCTGTCACACGAGGAGCATGATGCATATTTGGTTGGGTAAATCTTCTGTCACACGAGGAGCATGATGCCATTTCTAGGATATATGCTAGCAACGATTATAGCTAGTTTTATGCGATAGTTAAAGTTTTATTTCCTCAAAATCTAAAAGGTGTACATAAAAAAGAAAACCTGTTCCAGAAACTTTGATATATATATATATATATATAGGCCCCCTATATATATATATATATATATATATATATATATATATATATATATATATATATATATATATATATATATATATATATATATATATATATATATATATATATAGATGAGATTAAAAGCATAATTAATCATAAGAAAAGAGGGTAAGAATTCTTGACCAGTGCAGCCTTCAAGTGGAAATGACCTCACGCCACTAAAGATATTTTGACATTGGGCAACTTTTTCGAGAGTAGACGATTGGCCGTCATGTTAGCGTGGTCGACTGTTACGAAGTTACCAATAATAGACTGAAATATAAACCAGCCTAGACATGGCGTGAATGAGACATGAAATCTAGGACTCGATAAACGCCAATCAAACCAATAACTTCTTGCAAATTAGTCATAACATTATAATGGCACTGCGCTAATAAGGTGGTGGTGAATTAGCATTTATTTGTTTGGCTTAATGATATTAACAATATATTGTACTATAGGGGGAGCCCACTAGAGGCGTACCCTATGTACCGTGGACCCCTTACATAAACATACATATAGCTACTTATATAGAAGACAAAAGAACAATATAACAGGCGGTCGAGATCATAACATATACAGACATACTAGCAAAATTTTACATTCCACATACCGGTAGTGTCTTCTAGTTAGTTGATATATGTTGTATAGAAGTATGGATTATTTATTTTAGGCCTAGAGGCCTATTCATTTTACTCATCAGGTTGTGGTTCAGAAAGGGTTTATTATTATTATTATTATTATTATTATTATTATTATTATTATTATTATTATTATTACGATCATCACTATTGCAAAAATAAACAAGTTTATAAATATTTTACAGCATTTATAACTATTATTATCATTAATGATTATTCTGATCACAATTACATACATAGAACATAACTATACTTGGCATTAGTTTCACTACGGGTTAGCTCACCGTGTGCGGTGAAACTGCGCTTGACCTATTAGCTTGGCGCCAAGTAACAAACTATCACTGCTAAGCAAATTATGTACATTTATACGAAAGATAGTAGGGCATTTTAGGTAAACACAATATACAGCAAGCCTGGAAATAAGGTGCCTGTCAAGGACATTGTCAGGCACCAACATATCAAATGTCAGGCACAGTCTTGCCGGTTCCTGGCATTTTGTCAGGTATAGATTTAGACAGTCCCAGTACTTGCAGTGTGCAACAAAAGAGTCTGCACACAGGTGTTGACAAAGCCATCCAATATAATTCATCTACCTAAGGTGTATCATGATCATTATGACACATGATTAGTTGCTTTTTGACATGTTTCTAATAAGTTCAAGTAAAGAACACTGTGAAGTAGAACAGTGTTGACAGGCAGCAAATTCTGGATGTCCGGTACTAAGCAGCGGATGCCTGACAAAGTGCTGGACACTACTGACAAAGTTATTTCCAGGCCTGTAGAGTAACTGATGCTGCTGCTGCTGCTGCTGCTGCTGTTGCTGCTGCTGCTACTACTACTACTACTACTACTACTACTACTACTACTACTACTACTACTACTACTACTACTCTGACTACTCTGACTACTACTACTACTACTACTACTACTACTACTACTACTACTACTACTACTACTACTACTACTCACCACTGTTTTTTATGCTGCCACTATAATAATAATGATAATATTGAAAGCTACCATGTCCTACTGTTGTATATGCACTAATGTCAAAAAATATGTTGAAACAACTATATATTAATAATAAAAAAATATATTGAGTAAAATAACAACCTATTTGTGCCATGAGTTTAAATTCTATCTCAGACTGTAATTGTCGTTAATATCTATATTTATAATAATGATAATATATGATAATAATAGTTATAATACTGAGAATAATGTATAGTTGTGTACTGATTCCTACTCAATACAACTGTATGTAAATGTTCCCCATATGTCACATTGTGACCTGGGAGTAATAAAACAAACTTGAAACTTGAATGAAACTGTCTTGTTTCGGCCTACTAAGCTGATAGCTTTCGTGTGCTCCGCCCTTAACTTGCCATCTATTTGCAGAAGAACAATGCACGCCGTCCAAACTTGAGATGAGTTGCATTGTCACAGACGACCGTTACAACACTGAGCTGATTATCGTCACATTGCCAGTATCGTAGATGCTGACCACAGTTACGCGTGGAGTATAGTCTAATGTTTTACATAATATCTGCGTTGATGTCATGTGAATCCACTTATAGGATCAGCTAAAAATGACAATAAAGCCGTAAAACACACAGAGTTGGTAATAGGAGATGATGTGTTAGTAAGCTGTAAATGTGTTATGTTATGTTATGTATGAAAGCATTAGATACACAACCACTACACAAAGAAATACAGAATAGTATGCTCTTAGACAAAGCACAACGATGATTGAACACACCTTCGCTAAAAAAAACTGTAGTCTTTCGGGCATGTTCCCTGTTTTATCAACATATCTACAAGTATGCCTACATATTTAGATGAGAGTATATTTGCTTATCTATTCCAGACGCTGAGTATGCGGTTAGTGTCTGGAGCTCGCGGGTGAAAAGGGATAACACATTATTAGAAAATATGCATAGGAGGGAAACTATACTGGTACCATATCTAAAGGAATGGATTATGCAAGCATACTGAGGTGCTGTCTACCCTCAAATATAGCATCGTACTAACATATATGCCCACTCACATAACTACGCCGTTCGAATCGATACGGGAACGGAGTGAGAGGGTGAGGATCGTGCAAATATAGAGGATTGAGAGGTGATGCGATTGAAGTGTTCACGATCATAAAGGGAATATCACACAGGGTAATCACAACGCGTCCTCGGGGCCTAGACACCGTGCACCGCGATTTGAACGCGCCCTCGGGATCAGCGATACGGCAAAACGAGGATCAAGCAGTCCATTTATGACGTATCATCTTGACAAAAATCAAGAATATATATTCTTTCGTATACGTCTACGTGCAATATAGCCTATTAAGCGAACAAATTGTTCACAATTCATTTTATACTATTTCCATTTAGATGACACGATAATTTGAGTTAGACCTACCGCTATGAGAGATTAATGAAAATTGCTAAAATAATCACTTTTTGGAGCCTAATTCACACAAATCCTCATTTAAAACTTAGCCCTAATGTATACCTTTCAATCAAATTAATTTTTTACCCCGGTTATCTCTTAAATATGCATCAAAGCAAATGGAAACATGACAAGATTCAAGCTTCAACAGAATATTATTAAATCAGCACATATGTGTACCATATGATGTGCCAATACCACAAGGAGAGATAAGTCTGGACGCTTTTAAAGCAATAATACCTAGAATCATAATGGTGAGCTGCCGAAAATTTATATCAATTGGTCTCATTGTGTTACCGATATTTGCTAGAATTGACTTTTCATATACCATCGTCGCTTTGATGCGGTAACTACAAAACCATTCAGTATTAAAAGTTAGTCAGTCTACAAAGCCAGTTAGACAAAAGGTCAGTCAGTATAGCGCCCTGCACTATCTACACAAGTAATCATTAGTCAGATAGAGGTTAAGCCAATGGAGATACAACATAGAAAATGACGACCCACTTCGAGGTGCCGAACCATGGAGGAAAAGTAAAATCCTGGGCTCACTGCTTTGCAGTACTGCTGACATTTCAGTACGCCATGGGGTCCTTCTGGAAGCTATGGATTCGTAGATCAGATGCCCTTGATAAAGAGGCTACGTTTATACAATGCAACCTGCGTATCCTTGATGCTGCATAACTGTAACAGCTGGGCAGCTCCAAAGGCAGCTGTAGACAAACTCGATGCCTGCCACCGCAAACACCTACGCACCATCACTGGACACCGATGACCAGACAGCATAATATCCAACGATGCACTATACAAGATGTGTAATACGTCGCCGCTGTCTGTAAAAGTCGCCCAGCAAAGATGGTCCATATTTGGCTATGTGCTAATGATGCCAGAAGAGACATCGGCACAGAGAACCTTAGAATTCGCCCTACTCGGAGCCAACAAATACAAAGCCAGGAGAGGACGTCATTGCATAAATCTGCTAAGCGTACTACGAGGTGACCTCAAGAAAACAGGATTAGGTACACTCAAGTCAAGAAGAATGGACTTGAGGAAGCTAAGGATTCCGGCTGAGGACAAGACACAGTGGGCAAAGAGCAAAGAAGGACTGAATGCAGCTGTAGGATGTGTCTACTACTACAGTCACAGAATACAGTAATCATCATCAGATACAACAAATGAAATCCGATTGGAGGGTACTCCTGATAGGAATAATGACATGGCACTTTCTGTTCGATGACAATGTATATATCCTATGGGATATTTACATATTGAGAGTATTGTAGGCTTAGTCTATACTATCCTATAGAGGGTAGGGGTCAATGCCTTCAATAGGAGCCAGGTCAGGCACACCCAATAATCTTGACGCCACTCGAAGATATGCTAACATATTGCTTTCATACATCATCTAGATATTAAATTTTGACCTCTGGACATCAGATAAAAAAATCATACTTCATAACCTGCATGCAGGCAGACAATTCAATGTTTTATCCCAAATGTCTAAAAGCCCATAAATGCCCGGATGGAATGTACATTCATGTATTACTCGCAGACATGCATTAATTCCCGTTTTTTTTGTAGCTTGTCTTGGTAGGCTGGTACCCGACTCATTCCCTCGCTGACGATTCTCTGGCTCAGGATATGAGCACTTGTGATTATGAGCAATTGGAGTCTGGTACCAGCTTAATGTCTGGATAAACGCGATTTAAAAATTCTAGCGAACGATATTTCATTATGACGTCATAGTTACTATGAACTTGTTTATATTTCCCCAAAATAGCAAAATGTGGGTGCTCCTATCAAGAGGAGGGATATACGAACAACAACAACAACAATAGCGAGGATCACCGTGATACGTCAGTACAAATTTTATAACGTCATAGGACTGGTGCAACTATTTTAATGGTGTAGGCCCCATATCGCTATTGTGAATATTGTGGACTGGATTTACCAGAATGCCCTACACGCATGACGAAAATTTATCTTCTAAATACTAGATGGCATACGTATTTAGGACATTTCGACCCCATTCAAATTCGTCCTATTTATTTAAGCAATAAATGGTGTCTGCGTTCGCTTATAGGCAACGCCTATTTTCATATTATATACATAGGGAGTAGCATACGAGTACGACATCACGCTAAAGGTGCCTATGGAGCAAGCTTATTAAAATGACTGGCATGTTAAAAAATGAATATTCCTAAATATTGCTCATAACATTTGAGGAAGCGAAAATTAATCTATTCATTTCATTTCATTTATTACACCCGGACTTTTACAAGTATGTGGGGGAACATATAAACATATGTACATGTGAATAGACATAATACGAGCATAATACAGTACCACAACCACAATTACTACATTATATTATCACAACAACAACAACAACAACAACAACAACAACAACAACAACAACAACAATAATAATAATACTAATAATAATAATTATTATTATTATTATTATTGTTATTATTATTATTATTATTATTATTATTATTATTATTATTATTATTATTATTATTGTTATTATTATCATCACCATTACCATTATCACCATTATTATTATTATTATCATCTTTACCATTATACAATAGTTATTACTGAGGTCATCAGGCGGGGGTAGGGGTTGGGGTGAGGGTGGGGTTGGTGTGGGACATTAAATGATCAGATATATACTGCTCATTATAATAATATCTGTATATTATATATCTATTCGCCACATCGTGTCAGTTACGCTCCCACCCACATTCCCACTCAGTGACAAGTCACCTACTTGGCCATCGGCGTCATGCTGGGTGGCTTCTCGTTGTTTATACGTATGGATGGCGGCATCCGGAAACAATGTGGCAATTCAATTCGCGAGAGCGCCCCCCCCCCCCCCCGCCACATCCAACCCACCTCCTGCGACCATAAAAAAGCAATTAAAAATAATTTAGTTAAGCATCGACATATGAACATAATAATATTTATCCGCATTTGTTTAGCAATATTCCCTACATATTCACCAATAGTCACTCACCCCTTCCCTGTCATCACGAGTAACCTTTCGTCCGTTCTCCTCGATTCCGCGAAAAAACGAGAGAAACGAGTAGTGGGGCCAGGTTTACAAAATTAAATTATAACAACACCACCCCCACCCCCACCATATCAAGCTTTCCCCGTTAATTGTCTGGTTGCTGAATTCCTGCAGACTGCGTCTTCCATGGGTACCAGATCTTACATTGCTTATCATCATGAGCCTAATAAAAGTAGTAGTAGTAGTAGCAGCAGCAGCAGCAGCAGCAGCAGCAGCAGCAGCAGCAGCAGCAGCAGCAGCAGTAGTAGTAGTAAGTAGTAGTAGTAGTAGTAGTAGTAGTAGTAGTAGTAGTAGTAGTAGTAGTAGTAACAGTAGTAGTAGTAGTAGTAGTAGTAGTAGTAGTAGTAGTAGTAGTAGTAGTAGTAGTAGTAAGTAGTAAGTAGTAGTAGTAGTAGTAGTAGTAGTAGTAGTAGTAGTAGTAGTAGTAGTAGTAGTAAGTAGTAGTAGTAGTAGTAGTAGTAGTAGTAGTAGTAGTAGTAGTAGTAGTAGTAGTAGTAGTAGCATTAATAGTAGTGGCAGCAGCAGCAGCAGCAGCCGCTTTCGTCACTGCTGTTGATGTTGTAGCAGTAGTAGTAGCAGCAGCAGCAGCAGCAGCAGTAGTAGTAGCAGCAGTAGTAGTAGTAGTAGTAGTAGTAGTAGTAGTAGTAGTAGTAGTAGTAGTAGTAGTAGTTGTTGTTGTTGTTGTTGTTGTTGTTGTTATTATTGTAGCGGTAGTAGTATGGTTAGGCCGTGTGTTTGCCCCGATTATAGATATTGTCATTGTCATAGTCATGGTAATTAGTTGTAGGTGTTATCATTTGGAAATGTTTCAGAATTTTTCTAATAAAAAGGCACATTTTTTTAAATAATGCTATCCTAATTCTCTAACACTGCTTTACCTCACAGGCCAATTTATATCGTTCAGCGTGACGGCCGGACGCGGCGTGCGTTCTTTAGATAAAAGAGCAATCCCTCATGTTGGCTTATTAAATCCTCATAATGATAATTTCATGACTTCGGAATGGATATCACATAGTACCGTGTCAGTAACTAATCTCTTATGACGAAATACTATTGTGACGATGACGTAGCGAACCGAATGACGTCACATAACAACCATGACGTCACGTGGGGATTTACCGACGGCAGTCCTACATTTCAACATTTTACTAGATTCAGATTATTTATTGGTACACAATCTTTTGCATGAAGATATAGCCAAACATGAAGGTTACACAGACATAAATATAGAGTACAAGTTCCACAGTACGAATAGAGAACAATTGTGATATAAAACGCTAATATATTAATATTAATAATACATGGTGGCTATATACTGTACATACATCTAAACGAACATCATGTTGCAGGATTATCATTGATCCGGATCATCGGCAGTTCTTAATCATGAATCAAATTCTTTGGAACTAGGCTTTGATTTAATATTTTGCTATGTTTTTCAATAACTTCAGTTTATTGATGAACAAGAAATATAAAAATATGTATCTCAGTTTGTCAGAATTCCAGCATTTAATTAATAATAAATCCTCTGTCGCGATAGCCATCCATTACGGTCGACACGAAAAGAAGCCCATCTCTCACAGCTGTGCATGCCGAAAATGCTTCTATAGATAGCACATGTTTGCATGTCAACAAAATTGTTCATAGTCTTGTTTTTTGGCTTGTCAAAACATGATAAGACTGGTTTTGAAAACATTATGTTACAGTCGTTAAACTGAGACTTTAAATGACGTGATCCGGAACTACCCAGTGATCAAAATTGCCGTATTCGGTCGACTCACGCTATTGTGAAATTCTTCGAAGGGCAAAGCTCAAACTAAATCATTTTTATATTTGCATGAAGTACAACATGTTTGATTTAAAATATTCTATAAATAAATTCACAAGAAATATTTTTTATAGTAGTGATACGAAACTGGCTGACATACTGTAGTATGTGATTTAACAAATAAGTAGACAGACTAGTTTGTGTTGTTTTAACTATAATGACACATACAGTATACATATAGCTAGACATTACATTAACCTGTTAACCTTTTAAATACCAGTGTCGGTATTTCTAAGGAAACGGCAATAAGTTCCTGAATATTGCGAAAATAATCTGACCGAAAACCGATGCTGCATTAGGTGGCAACAACTCTCAGTAAAGTTACCTCCAAAACACTCTACAAATATAGACACATGGATTTCCACAGGTAGCCATTTAGTGTGCAGTTTGATGGACATATTATATGCTGTGACATTGGTTACTTGCGGACTCCATGGGCGGCGGAAGCAAATTTGAGGGGCTGGGGCAGGTTCCACAAAAGGGCACGCTGGATGGCATTGTCTGGACAACCTCCAACCCCCCCCCCCCCCCCCACTACCTCTCATAGACCGGTGTTCGGGGATACCAACCTACCGAACCACCACGAGAAAAAACAGTGAAAGGTGCAGGCTCATGACTCGATTTCCTGCATTCTGAGTTTCTTGTGATTACGTATAAATTGTTAGAGCAATATTAATCGAAGAACCTATGTATTCTTTGGTCAACTGAACCTATTTCCTTTTCACATTGTGAGCGAGTGTGCGGGCGGGTTATTGTCTCAGATGCACACGTTGAGTGTGCGTGCATTCGTGCATGTGTCTACGCGGTGCACCTGCACAGTTTGCTTTAAACATATTTAATTGGACCTTAGTTCCTAATTATATTTGCAATCAGCGGGATTCAGAGGAAACGCGGTTGTTGTGAAAACTACGTTATCCAAGACAAATCTACCAATCATGTTGAACATGTGAACAGGATTTGTTCAGCTCTTGCCTTAGATGAAGACCGTAAAGTTTCTTGAGTTTCATGTCAAGCAGTTTCACAGGTCTTTAAATGTAATTTTTAAAATAGTGCAAAATCCAAGATGGCCACCAAGAAAATCGATCAAGCAGCTTTCCGGGACCAACCATGGATCTGGCCCAATATATCCTCCCTGCCCAGCAGTTCTTAAGGACTCGCTTAAAGAATACGATGAACATATTCTGGATGAATAGAGAGATGAGGTAGCAACACGGGGGAACAAATCTGAGACACATTCCTCAAATACACTCACCGACATTGCACTTCGGCCATGTGTATACAAGTTATTTCTACCTTCGCATCTGCTTCACACGTCAATTAAAAATTTGATTTTGAGAGTTGCTGTTAATTCTAATATGCCGTAGTGTTTCCACATTGCTGCACCCAGTCGCACAACACTACACATATATTCTATTCTACCCACTAAGCAAGGCATTAACAGAGCGTGAACCAGTACCACTTCAAGATTCAAATAGCATATATGACTATGTATCTTACCTTTACTTGCAAAGATACATGCAACGTTTACAGACAAAAAAGTCAATATGTCACATGTAACTGCCACTACATAAATAGCGTTTGCATTGATGATTTGATTCGGCCTAGAAGCGCTCCCATATTACTTTATGGACTTGTGTTAATGTCAAAACAACCGAACCTTAATACAACTTCTCAGTCTGCTCTGAATATTCTAAAAACCTTGTTTAAAGTTCTAAAGTAAAGTTTAATCATTTTTCACAGAGGAATGGGTAAAGGGCACAGCTGCCCCCGCTGCCCCGTACCCAAAGGGCAACTGGGGCAGTTGCCCCCGTGCTTCCGACGCCCCTGGGTGCTTAGCGTATTTCGTATTTTCCAAGGCATTTTGCCTTTTAATGGTTTATTTTGAAAGATAGTTCAATACCGCTTTGCAGACCTCAGTGTCCCCCTTATTATATGACATTAAGAATACAAAGTTGCCATCTACCTAAGCTAAAATTCGAGATATCTACAAATGAGTTAAGGGAATTAGATATGGTAAGTCTTTCGATTTCATAGAATGGGCAATGAGCAATGAAATGCTTCTCGTCCTCAACAATTCCAGCAGCGCAAACTAAGCACACTCTTTTCTCTACTGGAGTTTTTGCGACACTATGTCACCCCACTTCTATCTGGAGCTTATGCGCACGGACTCTGATTTTAGCAAAATCTGTACGCCTAGAATAGTCTCCATTCACTAGTAGATAGCTTTCAATACTGAAGTTATTTTAGATAGTCCTGTAAGTTCAAAGCTTAGATCCATGTTTATATGAACAAGCCAGTTCGATTTGTACTTCATTTCCATGGCATCCTTTAGTAGTTTGGAAGATTAATTTTTATTTACAGTGGTGTAGTTGTTCACAATTTCCTGACGGTCAAAATTCGTCTATATATTGTTTACATGTGTTGACCGATTTGTTTCACCTAGCGAGGCGCGAGACTGCATATAAGTATGATGAACTATTGCCTCAGAGTCAATGTCACATAACCACGTCCATATTAAATAATCTTGAGTCGCGTCTAGAAATGACAAAATACAATGTATATGCATGATTAATGATAGTAGCCTAATGCTAACGTGAACTGATATGTGATACGGAAAATTATGAGAAAGATGTCAACTAGCGTAGCACACTAATTCGCAGAATCCCCACCCCACTCCAACCCAATGGAAACTAGTTTCCAGACAAGAATTCCCATCAAACAAATGTTTTAAATAGCATATTCATATTTTGTCGAACATCGTCGTGTCGTG
>CM067372.1:32829070-32849070 GCA_034401795.1 Chaetoderma sp. LZ-2023a | reverse complement strand
AATGTTTTCTAATTTTCTTGGAAAGGCAGTGGTAACGGAATTATGAAAAAAGTAACGGAATTACATTCTCTGAATTTAGTCTTGAAAAATACACATTTCTGTGATAGAATTAATGCCATGAACAAACCTGACCAGTTTAACTAATTACTGAACGATTTGAACACATTTAACTATCAATAATCAACTGTAAAAAGTAATAGAGTAGTGTTTTACAAACTAATTATTCATCGTGTATAGAACTACAAGACGTGTTTTCAGATATTATTGATGAAATATACACCAATTCTATGCTAATATGTTTTGTAAAAACTAGTTATTGATCATGTTTTTTCTGCCTAGAAATGTGGCTCTACCAAGTCACAACAGATACTAAATCCATGTTTTGTACATGGTAACAGAATTACACTAACATACAGTTTTCGCAAAGCAGTCCGAAAATGCCATGTTCCATGATAAATTACTTTAATCAAGACTGCACCAAGTCAAATGCATGTCATTATGATGTTTAGATTGGAGTTGTGCATGTACGCATGCAAAAATTCACCATTTTGCAAAAGCAGATAACGAACATTAACAGAAAACGCTTAAAAGTTTACCCTACCGAACATGGGCCGCCGCCCAAGGCTACCCGAAAATCAGCGCCATGAAGCAATGGGAAGACTCGCTGCTGGGCAGAGCATTTGTGCTGTTGCTCGACATTTTAATATTCACGCCTCGACCATTTCCCATCTCCGCCAACGTGAGCAGGAAACTGGACATGTTAATGGCAGACCGAGAGCAACAACACCACGAGAAGACCGCTACTTAGTGACATCATCACGACGTCACAGGTTTGAGACTGCACCGTGGCTGTCCCGTAATTTGCACACCGCTACCGGCACTACAGTGCATGCACAAACTGTGCGAAACAGACTCCATGATGCTGGACTGCATGCCTGTAATCCACTTGTTGCTGTTCCGCTTACAGAGCATCACATCAAGAATCGGTTTGCATGGGCAAGAACTCATCAGCGATGGCGTGCTCAACAATGGAGCCACGTTTTGTTCAATGATGAGTCGAGGTTTTGTGTGGATATGGCGGATGTAGGCAATGGGTTTGGCGACGTTTAGGAGAATGGTATGATGCAGCCAACATCATTCAGCACGACAGATTCGGTGGCGGCAGTGTCATGGTGTCGGTTGGAATCCATGAAAATGGCAAAACAGATCTTATTGTGATTCGCGGAAATTTAACGGCTCAACGTTACTGTGAAGAAGTCGCCCTTGTTGTCATCCCTTTTATGCAGCATCATGCAGACTTTATGTTCCAGCAAGACAACGCCCATCCTCATTCAGCTAGGGTCACCAGTGATTTCATTGAGGCTAATAACGTTCCGGTGTTGGACTGGCCAGCGCGATCACCGGACCTGTCTCCTATCGAACACGTGTGGGACATTCTTGGCCGTATGGTGCGTGAGAACCATCCACATCTTCACAACATGCGTGAGCTGGAAGCTGCACTGCTCCAGGAATGGGATATGATTCCTCTTCATGACAACAGGTGCTTAATTCGAAGCATGAGAAAGCGATGTACAGCGGTGGTTAATGCGCACGGAGGTCACAACCGGTAGCTCAGTGTCGTTATTTAAATTGGACCCTTCCGTTGAATGATGCTGTGTTAAAGGCGCGATGCTAGCATTACAGTAACTTATAGCTCAGAGTATCATCAATGTCATCGGTTTCTGGCCAAACAAATATGTCAAACAGTTTTCTTTAGGAATTTGATGGTTACTCTGTCGCCTTCTGCAGCTAACACTTGGCCAACAAATGGTTTTGCATTCTTATCCTGCGAGTAGCGAATTGACACCCACCTTCAGCACAACTCTTCTGGCTTATGTTCTTCCGAACTACTGTCAATATCATCACATGTATCCTCAAGTTCATTGACACCATCTAATCCTAGGACTACACCCTCGTCATTATCGATACCTCGAAAGTAGTGTCTTGAAGTGTCCATGGATCTGGCATGGTATTTGAAGTTGATCACGTAAGGCCGGACCACTGTAACCTGATGCACATGTTTGGTATTTGGAATTGGTAATATACCTTCAGAATCGTTGTCAAGATGCGTAATCATACTCTCTACATCTTCCTTTGCGATATGAAGTATCTTGATATTTGGA
Organism: Chaetoderma sp. LZ-2023a; assembly: GCA_034401795.1. Classification (NCBI taxonomy): domain Eukaryota; kingdom Metazoa; phylum Mollusca; class Caudofoveata; order Chaetodermatida; family Chaetodermatidae; genus Chaetoderma; species Chaetoderma sp. LZ-2023a. The sequence goes on along the minus strand of CM067372.1, from coordinate 32,846,908 downwards.
CACTTTCTTGTTGCAACTTCAGCAAACTGCATGGAAGTGGTGACATCGGCAACACCCCTCATGACTTCAGTTGAGACCATTCGCTTTGTCGTACTACCGATGCCGTCAATAGGACCCTTCCCATGGCTTGTTGCAAAGAAGTTCCACACAATGTTTCGTTCCAGGAGTGTAAGACTGTTCAAAAGAAAGCGCTACTTGAACTGGCTTGAGGGACCATCAGAGAACATAACAATTTGTGAGAAGGGACAGACTTTCTCATCCAACCACTTGAAAATCGCTCTCAGAAAAGTGTTAACAGCTTATTTGTCATGGTGCAGATAGTCTGAAACAGTCACCAAAGAATGAACTCCTTTCTCTCAGGCACACACAGTAAAAAGTGTAACTTGACCGTAGGCCCAATACGCTGACTGAATTTCATTCTGCATTTTAGTGGTGAAATTTTCTGCGAAGTCCACCTGTATGACAATCTTGTCTGTACAAATATCATCTTTTACACTTTCTCTCTGTTCAAATTTAAATGACTGGATTCTTTTAACATGTGTATGGGTAAGAAAGTATGGTGTTTTCTCGACTAACTTATTGAAACATTCACCAACAGTTCCATGAAACACATCGTTGGTGGTTTTGGGATTAATAACCCACTGTTGCCATTCAATCTTCTCCTTTGCACTAAGGGGCATTTTCTCTGCAAAAAGAGGAGTTAGTCATAGGCCATGTAAGATGCATATAGGATGAAACCTACTAAGTATTTTATCCCTTTAATGAGTCACATCAGACAAAATGGTTCTGCAGTGATCCTGACAAGTGTCCATTTACAGAATAGGAAAAGATTGTTTCTGAAAACTTACAACTGGATTGACTGGCTCGATCACATACACAGTCAAACCAGTTAGTGAGTTTTAAAAAATATCTCTGTCTACAAGCAGTCATTTAGAATGTGAAAATACAATGTTTCTTGATGAAGTTCATTCATTAAAGGGTTAAAGTACCTATGGTTATAATATTACCTTTGCCCCACTGGAGGTGGTTGGAGAGGTTATTGTACAATTTCGAAAAAAAGCCCAGGCAGACAAGCTGACCATATTACATAATAGGGTCAGTTTGTCTGCCTGGGGTTTTTCCCCGAAATTTCTAGTCCGATTTGCTTAGCGCAATCTGACAGATTGATGCCATAACCTGGTTCTGATTTTGGTCAAGATCAGGGTTAAAACCTGGACCATTTTCTCTAACATTTTAACACATGTTAAAGGTTGTATGCATAGACTAGGATTCTGCAATTTTGGTCATGGTCTATCTATTCTTTTGATTATATCATTTGATTATTCATATCCGCAAAGTTAATGCAGAGAATGGACATATATATGTAGATTGTTAATAACAATTGAGCTCCATCTGTATTTATCATCTTTTCTTTTTAAATGACATCTGGGAAAATCTTGGAAATAGTTAGAACATATCTCCATATATAACTGTCATGAATTATTAGTAGATACTTTGAAGATACTCACCAATTACTTGGATGTGTCTGGATTCAAATCTTGGTGTGAGATATGTGCTTACAACTCTTCTGAGTAACTGCAATTTTTTTTTCTATTAATTTTTTTTTTTTAATTAATTTTTTTAATTAATTTTTGTTTTTATTTTGCTTCCCTCTTTTAGGTCATTAATTACATGTGATGAATAATGAATAAGTAATTCTTTAAACTTAAATGCTGCCACAGGTCTGTGGCCAATCATTGAATCAATAGAAACAACATCATATCCATCTATATACAGCTTTAAATCAATTTGCGGTACAGTGTAATTCCGTTACCAATGTAATTCCGTTACTGTGTTTTCTCCAACAACTGACAAAACATTACAAAAATGTTTATAAATCTTGATTAGTAATATGATGAAATCAGTAAGTTTCAGGCTAATGGCTAGATATATCAATTTTACTAAAAAGGCCTTCTCTCATGTAGAATTGCCCTGTGGTGTTTTGACTGGTAAGCTGAGAGTGTGGTAATTAGCTATGGTGTTTTGACTGGTCAGCTGAGAGTGTGGTAATTAGCTATGGTGTTTTGACTGGTCAGCTGAGAGTATGCTAATTAGCTATGGTCTTTTGACTGGTCAGCTGAGTGTGCTAATTAGCTATGGTTTTTTGACTGGTCAGCTGAGAGTATGCTAATTAGCTATGGTCTTTTGACTGGTCAACTGAGAGTATGCTAATTAGCTATGGTGTTTTGACTGGTCAGCTGAGAGTATGCTAATTAGCTATGGTCTTTTGACTGGTCAGCTGGGAGTGTAGTAATTAGCTATGGTGTTTTGACAGATCAGTTAAGAGTGAGGTAATTAGCTATGGTGTTTTGACTGGTTAGCTGAGAGTGAGGTAATTAGCTATGGTGTTTTGACTGGTTAGCTGAGAGTGAGGTAATTAGCTATGGTGTTTTGACTGGTTAGGTGAGAGTGAGGTAATTAGCTATGGTGTTTTGACTGATCAGCTGAGAGTGAGATAATTAGCTATAATGTTTTGACAGATCAGTTAAGATTGAGGTAATTAGCTATGGTGTTTTGACTGGTTAGCTGAGAGTGAGGTAATTAGCTATGGTGTTTTGACTGGTTAGCTGAGAGTGAGGTAATTAGCTATGGTGTTTTGACTGGTTAGGTGAGAGTGAGGTAATTAGCTATGGTGTTTTGACTGATCAGCTGAGAGTGAGATAATTAGCTATAATGTTTTGACAGATCAGTTAAGAGTGAGGTAATTAGCTATGGTGTTTTGACTGGTTAGCTGAGAGTGAGGTAATTAGCTATGGTGTTTTGACTGGTTAGGTGAGAGTGAGGTAATTAGCTATGGTGTTTTGACTGATCAGCTGAGAGTGAGATAATTAGCTATAATGTTTTGACAGATCAGTTAAGAGTGAGGTAATTAGCTATGGTGTTTTGACTGGTTAGCTGAGAGTGAGGTAATTAGCTATGGTGTTTTGACTGGTTAGCTGAGAGTGAGGTAATTAGCTATGGTGTTTTGACTGGTTAGGTGAGAGTGAGGTAATTAGCTATGGTGTTTTGACTGATCAGCTGAGAGTGAGATAATTAGCTATAATGTTTTGACAGATCAGTTAAGAGTGAGGTAATTAGCTATGGTGTTTTGACTGGTTAGCTGAGAGTGAGGTAATTAGCTATGGTGTTTTGACTGGTTAGGTGAGAGTGAGGTAATTAGCTATGGTGTTTTGACTGATCAGCTGAGAGTGAGATAATTAGCTATAATGTTTTGACAGATCAGTTAAGAGTGAGGTAATTAGCTATGGTGTTTTGACTGGTTAGCTGAGAGTGAGCTAATTAGCTATGGCAGTTTCACTAGTCTGACAGGTGTGTGTGTGTTGATTAGGTATGGTGATCAGCCGCAGTGGTAATTATCTACATGATTTTTGTCGAGCCCGTAGTGAAGCGGAGGATCTGGACATAGTGATTGAAATGTCATCCGGCGTGACAAGAATTAAGTAAATGGTAAAGTGTTTCCATGGACACGTAAGTGTTTCCATGGACACGTAAGTGTTTCCATGGACATGTATCCGCTGTTAATTAGAACTTTACAGATTTGATCTATACCATCATTGCATCTAGTCTCCCTAATAATTGAAATGATTTTCAAATTTTTTCCATATTTTTACGATGTTTGGACTTATCCGATGTCAATAAAACTTTACACATTTCTTCTGCACTATAACTGCGTCCAGTCTCAATCATAATGATTGTGGTTTTCAAAGTTATTTCCATACTTTTTCAGCATTTGGCCATGGCTTAGAATATTTGTGTGTGATATGTATATATCCTGCTTAAGCCAAGAATTAGAAGTGTTAAAGTTTTTCATTTGACATTTAATCAATGAAGCAATTATCTAATTCCATTAAAACTTTGCAGTTTTGTTTTATACCATCAGTGGATTTAGGCTACATGACAATAAATAAGATTTTGTAATTTTTCCTTATTTTTAACGTGTTTGGATTTTTGTGTGATTTATATCCTGCTTAACCCCAGAATTAGAAGAATGTTAAAGGTTTTCAATGGTCTCTTAATTTATCAAGGGTTTATTTGATCTGAATGAAACTTTACACATTTGTTATATATCATGATTGCATTCAGTTTGCAGCAAAATTAAAATGAATTATAATAAAAGTTTTTCCATAGTTTTACAATGGTTTGGACTTAGTTTATTTCTGTGTGTTTTGTCTCCTTTTCAAGAATTAAAAGAATGCTAGAGTTTTAAGTAGACATTTGATTTGTCAAAGGGGTACACTATTTTAAGAAATCATGCCACACTAGTCTATCTAGTTTCACTTGTCAGCTGATAGTGATTCACAGTGTGTACTGTCTTTTTTCAGGTCGAGGCTTCATTAACTACAGACTCTGATAATGAAGAATTACTCAAGCTTAAGAAAGACCTTCAAGTAAGTATAGGTAGACAGGTGATAGAGGCTGTCATGTGGTTCAGGTGTCAACTTGAGTGATTGACAGATGTTTTAGCTATAACTTGATTGATTGACAGGTGTTTTAGCTATAACTTGATTGATTGACATGTTTTAGCTATAACTTGATTGATTGACAGATGTTTTAGCTATAACTTGATTGACTGACAGATGTCTTAGCTATAATCTAATTGACAGATGCTTTAGCTATAACTTGATTGATTGACAGATGCTTTAGCTATAACTTGATTGAATCACAGATGTTTTAGCTACATGTATAACTTGATTGATTCCCAAGAGGCTTTAGCTATAACTTGATTGATTCACAGATGTTTTAGCTATAACTTAATTGATTGACAGATTTTTTAGCTATAACTTTATAGATTCACAGATGGTTTAGCTATAACTTGATTGATTCACAGATGGTTTAGATTTTGTGTAATCCAGAAAGTCTGAATGGTCTGGGCCCCACACACCCCCCCATATGCCCTTCTCCAGAACACTGCCAAAACCCCAGACATCATAGACTCCATTCCAAATACTAATAGATAAGAAGTTTTCACCAAAGAAAACCACAATACCCGCCACCCACTCTAGACGTTGCCTTTGAAGCATTCTTCAAAGCCATAAGATTCAAATTCAGTAGACACGTACATAACAGATTCTCCTTCGATCAATACTCACCATTCTGTTACTTCTGATATACAGCTGGCCTTGACAGCGGCTCTAGGATTATAGACTTAGAAAGCTTTACCGACTCCTGGGAACCGGGTACTCGGCTCCCAACTGCCGAGTACCCGTTTACCATAGAGCTCATTCTTGTTTGCATAGCAACAAGAGCAATACATGCTTTCTGCAGGCAGGGAGAAGATTTTAGTGTCTTTTGTTAAAGAAATCTAAGTCTTTGTCTGTAAAGTGATAGTTTGTGCGTTCTTGAAGGATTTAACTGGATACTATGGAGAATACCGCCGATGAAAACCAGGTTGTATCATTCTTTATTATCCATAGTTAAAAGCCTTAAGGTCTCTAAATTTCGCTGTGTCGCATGTCCTGATTTCTGACCCCAGAGAATCTGGGACGTGTGCTAACAACGTTATATGCCAGACGATCGCCTTCTTTAAACCCCAACAGGCGATCGGCAGATATGAAAATAGGTGTTTGCTACAGTATTTCTAACACGAATATTGGCTGACGTCGTTCTCCGTAGGATCCGAGCGGGTGACGTCACACCCGGTCGCTCGGATGTTTGTGTGAAGAAAAAATTTTCATTAATTCGCTCATATCGTTCTGGGTGCTGCGTACTAAAAATGGTACCGGAAACTTTAGAATGTTCAAGTTTACGTGCGATCACGATCGGTTTGCAATGATCAGTGGTTTCAAAATTCTTGAGTAGATGCGTGGTCTGCGGTTTTACCGTGTGATACAGCAGTTTGTTATACACTTTGTTGTTTTCTTCACATATCGTTTGGCTTTCGTTAGGGAGTATAATTTATATTGATTGGTAAATATAGCCTGAATGCTATGCGATATGATTCCTGGAGCCGTTACACATCCTGGAGGATCTAATATGGGTGTGTTTTATGCCCGCTTCGTTCTTGTCGTCATAATCAATGCGATCTTTGTTGTAACGTGGCGGGGTGGGGTGCGGGAGGGATACGGTTAATTTATGAGTCAAATTATTTGAAAATTAATTGTCTGCCTCCATCAGGGTCTCGTTCCGCTTGTAATTGTAGGTTTGTGCTTATTTTATAGGCCAAGCCAACCCCGCCATCATGTGACGAGTGCCATAAATTTGTACGAGTCGTATTCAAGGACCATGTCTGTTTTAGGTGTTCGCCCTGTAACCTAGACCATAGGTGTAATGTGTGCGCAGTGTGGTCCGTGGATATGATGGTTAAGTTCCTTGCCCTGAAGGACTTGGCTGGGTCTGACGCGGGGTCAGGCGGTCCGAGAGTAAATCGTGGAGCGCCCGGTTCAGCCGGTGGGGGTGCTCCACGTCCCCAGCTGGAGGTGGCGGAGATGGCACCGCCGGCGTGGTTTGGTCCGGCTATGCAGGGTTTTCTGCATAGCGTTCTGCCCACGCTGGTGTCGTCCCTGCTACCAAAGGTTGGGGGGCAGTTTCTCCCCATGCCTGGTACGGACCCTGTCCTCGGACAGGGTTCTGGACTGGTTTCCGAGGGGGCCGTCTTGTTCTGTTTCTCTGCGGCCACCTCCGGGTGGTCCAGTAGCGGTGGCCGGTCCGTCAGGTGTGGGAGCCGTCCGCATTCAGAGTGCCGGGGCGGGTGGCGCCGGTCCGGCACTTGTGGACATGGCTCAGGTACACCAAGAGGAAGTCCTGTCCCTATGCGATGAGGGTGTGAGGGCAGCTATGAGCGCTGTCAACCACTCGTATCGTCTCCTTCAGTCAGTGTGGGCTGAAGCGGGGGTAGGCCACCCTGTGCCACCTGTGGCGCTTTCGTGCGTAAATGACGGCCTGGTGCTGTCTATGGACGCATTGGCAAGGGTGCAAGCGCGAGTGACTAAATCCAGGAGGCAAATGGTCATTGACCATATGCATCTGGCTACGGCAGTCAGGGAGCGTCTTCTTGGGACGCCCCTGACAAGGCCTAGCATCTTCGGTGGCCAGGCGCGGGCCATCTTAGAGGATACAGCCAGTATCGCGCAGAATCGGTTAGCGGTCAACATGCAGCTAGAGCTAGTGCGGCAAGCACACACACTAGGGGCTGTAGGGAAACCGCTAGCGGGACAACCTTCAAAGAAGCAGAAGAAGCATAAGGGCAAGACGAAAGCTAAGCCTGTTGCGACTTCTGCTTCAGCTGGCTTTTCTCAGCCGGCGGCGGCGAAGAAAGCCAGGAAGGTTGTAGAGGCGCCTACCCTCCCCAAGGTTGCTCCTGACTGCCCTAGAGGCGGGAAGGGCAAGGGGAAGGGTAAGGGTAAGTCCTCAAAGGGCGGACAGAAGGGGCCGGATCGTACCTGAGGGTACGAGAGCTCCCTTCATATCCGTCTGGACCGCGCCTGTGTGACAGGAACAGCGGTGCCAGTTATACCCGTCGTGCCTAGAACAAAATGGTTCTCTCTCTCTCTCGTTAAGAAAGAGGGGGGAGCGGACTACGAGCCGGACAACCCCGTTAGACATCGAGGCGTCTATGGTGTGTGGAAGGCTCATGCGTTTCGTCGAGGCCTGGCGAGGTGTGACGTCAGACAGTCTGGTCCTGGAATGGTTATCCCAGGGTTACATGCCGGAGTGGTGGGACTTTCCACCACAAAATCTGTCTTTGGCACCTGTCTGGACACCCGTACCAAGGGAGCCAGACAAGTTAGAAGCCGTTCAAAAGGAAGTGTCGGGTTTACTTCTGAAGGGAGCAATAAAACCAGCAAACCGAAACACTCCAGGCTTCTATTCAAACATGTTCCTTGTCCCCAAGAGCACAGGGGGATGGAGACCCATACTCAATCTCAGGCCATTAAATTGGTTTATCCATACGCCTCGGTTCCAGATGGAAACGCCGAGGTCGGTAATGGCGGGATTGAGGAAAGGAATGTGGTGTGTATCAATCGATCTGAAAGATGCATATTTCCACATTCCGATGAACAGGAGTTGTCACAGGTTTCTGAGATTTGCGTTTCAGAATCAAGTATGGGAGTTTATTGTTCTCCCATTTGGCCTGTCGACAGCTCCGAGGGTTTTCACAAGAGTGGTCCTTGCGGTGACAGCGTTTCTCAGAAAAGAGAACGTGGCGCTACACACCTACATAGACGACTGGCTGATCAAGGCAGACTCGGCAGCCAGGTTGAACGTGGATACTGCTCTGACTCTGAGGTTACTTTCAGATCTAGGCTGGATAGTCAACGAGGAGAAATCCGAGTTGACGCCCACTCAACATTTCGTTTATTTGGGGATGCGATTCGATCTCGAGGAGGGCAGGGTGTACCCGTCAGAGCCCAGAGTGGTGTCTCTGTTAGCCATCCTCAAGAGTTTTCGAGTGGGAAACCACATTCAGGCAAGGCGGTTCCTTCAGATGCTGGGCATGATGGTCTCCATGGAGCAGGTTATCCCGTACGCTGCTCTAATGCGAAGGCCTATCCAGTTGTATCTGATGTCTCTGTGGAAACAGAGAACAGAACCCCTGTCAAAACTGGTACCAGTTTTGGAGCCGATAATGTCGCATCTTGTATGGTGGAAGGAGCGTCAGAATCTCCTAGTAGGGGTTTCGCTGCACCTACCCCACCCCCAGCTGTCCGTGTACACGGATGCATCGCTGGAGGGGTGGGGTGCCTGCCTGGGAGAACACCAGGTCTCGGGCACATGGACTCTCCCGGAGAGTCAGCTGCATATCAATCTGTTGGAAATGATGGCAGTGGAACTGGCGTTGGAAGAGTTCCTTCCGATGATCAGGGGCAAGGTGATATTGATACGGTCGGACAATTCGACAGTACTATCATATATAAATCGCCAAGGCGGGACCAGGTCGCCCACTCTGTGTATCAGAGTGTGGCACTTGATTCAATGGTGCAGGAATTACTCAGTTGTTTTGAAAGCAGCTCATATTCCTGGCCGATTGAACATTCTGACGGATGCTTTGTCTCGCAGACAGAGAATTCTGCCAACAGAATGGTCCCGCAACCCTCCAGTTCTGCGACGGATCTTCGAGCATTGGGGCAAACCCAACGTGGACTTGTTCGCCACAAAGGAAAATGCTCAAATCATGACATATGTCTCGCCGATTCCAGATCCAAATGCCGTCCATACAGACGCTCTGGCGATAAGTTGGAGAGGGATGCACGCTTACGCGTACCCACCCACCATTCTTCTACCGAAGGTATTGGTGAAGGTCAGGGAGGAACCGTGTCTGGTCCTGCTAATAGCGCCGTATTGGCCGAGCAGGGCGTGGTTCACGGATCTTCTAGATCTGTTGGTGGAAAATCCTGTGCAGTTGCCCGAGATTCCGAACATAATCTCCCAGGCCAAGGGACGCTTCCTACACGAGTGTCCCGAAATGTTCAAATTGACTGCGTGGATGTTATCAAACAACGTTCCATGTCGGAAGGCTTTTCTCGACAGGCTGCTGATTTCATCGCGGCTGCGAGGAGGTCAACCTTCAAGTCATATAACAACAAGGTTAACAGATTTGCAGACTGGTGTGAAGAAAAGGGTATTGATACCTTTCAATCCACTATTCAGCAAATAGCAGACTTTCTCTGTGAGCTGTTCTTTTCAGGAATAGCTCCCGTCACAGTTGCTGGATACAAGTCAGCTTTGGCATCAGTTATCCCTTGTCTAGCCAACAGGGATAGTCCAGAGGTGGCCCAGTTAAATGTGATGTTGAAGGGAATGAGCAATCTCCGACCGAGACAACCGGTAGTCATTCCAGCCTGGAGTCTATCTTTAGTGCTTAATGTACTGGCCAAGCACCCTTTCGAACCGTTGCGTTCGGCTAGTCTAAAGCATTTGACTCTAAAGGCGGTTTTTCTATTGGCAGCTTCCTCAGCTAGAAGGCGCAGTGAGATCCATGCGCTTTCGGCAGAGAGGGACCAATTTATTGTTTCTGGAGAAGGTCTGCGTCTTCTGCCAAGAGCAGAGTTTATGTCAAAGAACCAATCTTTGAGATATCCCGGCAAACCGATCATTATACCGAAGTTAACTAGGTTTGATCATGATGCAGTGTCTGGTGCCCGGTCCGTGCTTTGACTAAGTACAAGAAACGGACTGACTCGTTACGGTCGAACGATAGACATCTGTGGATCTGCCATAAAAAGCCTTATGGCGCCGCATCCATGGATACTATCTCTCGTTGGGTGGTCGAATGCATTCAGACTACGCACGAGATGGCGACTGGGCACCAGGTGCAAGGTGTAAGGGCACACGATGTCAGAGGAATAGCCGCCTCGACTGCCCTTTACAATGGTGTTCCGTTAGAGGACATCATGGCCGTTGCACAATGGCACTGTGAGTCCTCATTTACGGATTACTATATGAGGGATGTGTCAGACTCAGCCAATCCACTCGCTTTAGCTGTTTTGAAACGATAGTTAGTGACCACACTGCTCTTCACCCTTTTTTCACTTCGGTAAGAAAAGAACCTAAAGCAGGCATGGTCAAGCGAGAGGATGACAACCAGATTGTGTCACTGATGGCCGAACCAGTGAATGGTTGGAGGCGGTACGTCTGGAGTCCAACTATCATAAGGTAATTCAATAGTGAGAGTTTTTTGTATTATGGATGTGTATCATGTTCATTCATCTTATATATTCATGCTCATTCCCAGGCTAATACATGGAATATGCAGGGAGCAGTTAACCCTCTTGGCATATTTGTGTTTCAGGCGAGATACATGTTCGTGAGTTCTCTCCCTTTTCTTAGGAGGAAAAAGGGGGCGGGGGCGGTGATGCGAATGTGATTCGGTTCCATGAACTTGACGGTCCTTTTTAGGTCTCCGTTAGTCAAGTTTGAAGTCTAAAATCTTTCTCCAAGGGGCAAAATTAGCATTTATGGCTTGCCCCTTCCCACCAGGTTACTGATCAAATCTGGTGTATATCAGAAGTAACAGAATGGTGAGTATTGATCGAAGGAGAATGAAGGAAATGTCAATTTCCCTTTCTCCGAGATCTAACAATACTCACCATTCTGTTACGGACCCAGCCTCCCAGCCCCACGGAGGCAAGCCATAGTTTTCTCTTGTTTGGTGGCTATGCAAACAATATGAGCTCTATGGTAAACGGGTACTCGGCAGTTGGGAGCCGAGTACCCGGTTCCCAGGAGTCGGTAAAGCTTTCTAAGTCTATAATCCTAGAGCCGCTGTCAAGGCCAGCTGTATATCAGAAGTAACAGAATGGTGAGTATTGTTAGATCTCGGAGAAAGGGAAATTGACATTTCCTTCAATTCCTTGTAATAACCTCACCAATTTATAACAGAAGGCATTGACTGACTTACAGACTGATTCTTCTATTTTCATAAAGAAAAGCCGACAAAGGCCAGGCCATGGTTGTGCAGTCCTCAGAGGACTACATAACCAAGGCAACCAGACAGCTTTCTGATGCCAAATTCTACATGAAACTGGCAACGGACTGTACTGAACTGTTCACCAATCTGGTCGCCAAGAGGTTAGACAAAATAGTTCTAGAAGGAGAAATGGATACCATAACCGCCAAAAGACTCATTCCCAAACCGCCAAAAAATGCCAGGTTCTATTTCCTTCCAAAAGAACACAAGGAGAAGAAAAATGGCATCACTCCAGGCAGGCCCATAATCAGTGGTAATGGATGCCCAACAGAACTCGTCAGCAGTTCTTAGATGAACACATCAAAGTGCACGTCACACATATCAAATCAGACGTTAGGGACACCACTGACTTCATCAACAGAGTGGAAGCCTTTAGAGCCACCAAAAAGGAGTCACTATTAGTAACCATGGATGTCACCTTATACACCAACATACCCACCAATGAGGGGTTACGGGCGGTGGCAAAACATTGCATGAAACATGGCGTCCCAGGCACTCTCTACACGAGAAACCTGTTGAATCTACTGAAACTTGTCCTTGAATGCAACAACTTTGAATTCAATAGCGAACATTACCTACAAATAGGTGGGACTGCCATGGGCAGCAAAGCTGCTTGCACATACGCATGCATCTTTATGGCTGACCTAGAAGAAAACTTCTCTCAAATGTCCCCTACCAGCCAGCCCTATATGTACGCTACATAGACGACATATTTATGATCTGGGAACAAGGCCCAACTGCCCTCAACAAATTTGTCAAACACATGAACTCGGGCCACCCATGCATAAAATTGACAATGGAAAGTTCCAAAGAACAGGTTTCCTTTCTAGACACTATGGTACAGAACAGAGATGAGGAACAGATTAAATTCAATCTCTTCACGAAACCCACAGATACACACGAATACCTGCACTATACCTCCGCACATCCATCAACATGTAAGGATGCCAGTCCCTATGGACAATTCTGCAGACTCAGGAGGATATGCACGGACACCACGGACTATGACAAACATAGTCTCACACTGGAACAGCATTTCCTGGCCAGAGGGTATCCCTCCCTCCCCCCCCCCCCCCTCGTGACCACTTCAAAATTAAAGGCCAGGGGTAAAGAATGGGCATCCCTCCTCAAACCTCCAACGCCAACACTCAACACCCCCAGCACCACACATAACAAACCGATCAGATCCATCTTTGTCTGCGAATTCACCTGAATTATTCGGCTATCGGAGGAACAAAACCATCAAGGACCACATAGTCCAGGCCAGACTTCCAGACCCCTCTGATGTTGTACGCCCATACTGTATCCCCTTCCTAGAATGCACTACCAAAAATTGCACCATCTGCAACAATATGGAGAAAACGAGGTTCTTCAAAAGCTACCATACTGGCTTAACCTATAGATGCAAAATCATAGGCAACTGTCAGACACGCAACGTAGTCTACTTGATAAACTGTAAACTATGTCACAAACATTATGTAGGAGAGTCTGAGACCATGCAAGATAAGGATACAAGAACACCTCAGGTCTATAACCAATCTCCACAAAAAAGAAAGTTATGACACTCCTGTCTCACATCACTTCAATAAAAGCAATCATACAAGAGCCCACATGAGTTACTGCATTATACAGATACTCTCCTCCGACCCCGCAGACCCAGAATCAACACCATGGAGGAGATCCAAAGAGTCCCATTGGATTCACCAACTCCACACCATGGAACCATTAGGAATTAACTTAGCAGGGTGAGGACACACCTTTTTATGAGGGTCACGGGTACCAACCCAACACCCACACACATTGTTATTATCCCATCGTTTTAACTATAACCTGATTGGCAGATGCTTTAGCTATAACTTGATTGATTCACAGAGTGTATGCTCACCAAACTAACATATTGATATGATCTGAATTATTGCTCTGTTTCTTTTATCAGGAAGTGGTAGAATTAACTGAGGATCTGGTGAGTCAGAGTGTTTCTGTGGATTCTGCAGCACCCACAGAAGAAAGCGATGATCCAAGTGGCGATGCGGCAGCAGCAGCAGCAGCTTCACACACTGCACCATCAGCCACACCAGCCACTGATTGGAAGTGTGGTGACACATGTCTGGCTATGTGGTCAGAGGATGAACAGTAAGTATGTTAGCCAGGACACTGGTCAGGTATTAGCATGTGGTCAAAGGATGGACAGTAAGTATGTTAGCCAGGCCACTGGTCAGTTATTAACCTGTGGTCAGAGGATGAACAGTGAGTATGTTAGCCAGTCCATCAGTTATTAGCATGACAATGTAAGATGAACGGTAAGTATATTAGCCGGGGCGTCAGTTATTAGGATTTGATGAAAGGATGAACAGTATGTATGTTAGCCGGGCCACTCGTGAGTTATTAGCATGCGGTCAGAGGATGAGCAGTAAGTATGTTAGCCAGGCCACTGGTCAGTTATTAGCATGCGGTCAGAGGATGAACAGTGTGTTAGCCAGGACACTGGTCAGTTATTAGCATGGGGTCAGAGGATGAACAGTAAGTATGTTAGTAAAGCCACTGGTCAGTTATTAGCATGCGGTCAGAGGATGAACAGTATGTTAGCCAGGCCTCTGGTCACTTATAAGCATGTGGTCAGGGGATGAACAGTATGTTAGCCAGGCCACTGGTCAGTTATTAGCATGCGGTCAGAGGATGAACAGTAAGTATGTTAGTCAGTCTGTCAGTTATTAGTACGACATCATAAGATGAACAGTGAGTATGTTAGCCAGGCCACTAGTCAGTTATTAGCATGTGGTCAGAGGATGAACAGTAAGTATGTTAGCCAGTCGACTGGTCAAATATTAGCATGGGGTCAGAATATGAACATTAAGTGTGTTAGCCAGGCCACTGGTCAGTTATTAGCATGTGGTCAGAGGAAGAACAGTAAGTATGTTAGCTGGGCCAACTGGTCAGTTATTAGCATGTGGTCAGACGATGAACAGTAAGTACTGGTCAGTTATTAGTCCCATACCGGTAAAACCGAGAGACTATAGGTTTGCACTCCGTCTGGCCGTCTGTTGCAGTTGGTTTTCGGCACTTTTTTTCGCAGTCCTTCAATGTATTCAACAGAGAATTGGCACATTGCTTTGTTATGAGAAGGTACAGACAAAGTTTGAGTTTCGGGTGTATGCGTCAAGTTTTGATGGATTTATGCCCCCTTAGACTTAAGAAATACGAAACATATCAGCTTTCCACACTTTTTTTCACACTCCTTCAAGATATTAAAGCGAAAATTGGTATATCGCTTTAGTATAATGAGTTACAACTAAATTTGAGTTTCAGACATTTTCGTCAATTTTTCATGGAGTTATGCCCTCCTTCCCCCCCCCCCCCCCTTTCGGCTTATGCTTATGAAATACGAAAAATATTATTTTTTCACACTTTTTCGCAGTCTTTCAAGATATTATACTGAGAATTGGTATATTGATTTGTTATGCGAAGTTACAGACCAAGTTCGAGTTTCATACGTATGCGTCAACTTTTTATAGAGTTATGTTCCCTTTCGACTTAAGAAATACGAAAAATATTAGTTTCACACTCCTTTTCACACTCATTCAAGATCTTCAAGGGAAAATTGGTACATCGTTATGCCCCCTTTCGGCTTATGAAATACGAAAAATATTAGTTTTCCGCACTTTGTCGCAGTCTTTCAAGATATTGTATTGAGAATTGCTACATTGCTTTGTTAGGAGAAGTTACAGACCAAGCTCGAATTTCAGGCGTAGGCATCAATTTTTTATGGAGTTATGCCCCCTTTCGGTTTAATAAATACAAAAAATATCAGCCTCCCGCACTCCTTCAAGGTATTTTAGGCAAAATTGGTACATCGCTTTAGTATAAGGAGTTACAGAGCAAGTTCAAGTTTCAGACATTTTCGGCAATTTTTCAATGAGTTATGCCCCCCTTTCGACTTATGAAATACAAAAAATATTAGTTTTCCGCACTGTTTCTCGCAGTCTCAAGATATTCAACTGAGAATTGGTACGTTGCTTTGTTATGAGAAATTACAGACCAATTTCAAGTTTTGTGAGTTTGCGTCAATTTTGGGTGGCGCTACATCCCCTTTCGACATGAAATACAAAAAATATCCGTTTTGAACACTCGCTTTCAAGGGATTCAACTGAGAATTGGTAGGTTGCTTTATTATAGGGAGTTACAGAGCAAGTTCGAGTTTCAGACATTTTCGTAAATTTTCCATGGAGTTAATGCCCCCTTTCAACTTATGAAATACAAAAAATGTTAGTTTTCCATATTATTATTCGCAATCTTTAAAGATATTCAGCTAAGAAATGGTACGTTGCTTTGCTATGAGAAATTACAGAGCAAGTTCGAGTTTCAGGAGTTTGCGTCAAGTTTGATGGAGTTACATCCCATTTTGACTTATGAAATATGAAAACTATCCATTTTCTGCACTTTTTGTCATACTCCTTCAAGGGATTCAAATGAGAATTGGTAAGTTGCTGTATTATAGGGCCTTTATTACAGGAGCAGGTTTTAGTTTCAGACATTTTCGTCGATTTTCCCCCTTTTGACTTAGGAAATACAAAGAATATTAGTTTTCCACAATTTTTTTCACAGCCCTTCGAGATATTCAACTGGGAATTGGTACATTGCTTTGTTATGAGATGTTACAGAGCACGTTCAGGCATTTGCATCAATTTTTGATGGAGTTATGCCCCCTTTCGACTTATGAAATACAAACATATCAGCTTTCAAGACTCGTTCTC
Source organism: Chaetoderma sp. LZ-2023a (assembly GCA_034401795.1). Classification (NCBI taxonomy): domain Eukaryota; kingdom Metazoa; phylum Mollusca; class Caudofoveata; order Chaetodermatida; family Chaetodermatidae; genus Chaetoderma; species Chaetoderma sp. LZ-2023a. Next base: position 32,830,711 of record CM067372.1, on the reverse strand, counting down.
CTTCATCATATATAACTGAAACTTGGTTTATTGCTTTGTTGTGTGAAGTTACAGATCAATTTCGAGTTTCAGCTGCTTCTGTCAATTCTTAATGGAGTTTTTGACTGTAAATCGCTAAAGATTTATATCACCAGATAGGGGACATGTATTGCAAAGCAATACTTAGAGAATGCTTGTTGCAATATGGTCCAAGAGGATGAACAGTAAGTATGTTAGCCTGGCCACTGGCCAATTATTAGCATGCGGTCAGATGATGAACAGTAAGTATGTTAGCCAGGCCACTGGACAGTTATTAGCATGCGGTCAGAGGATGAACAGTAAGTATGTTAGCCAGGCCATTGGTCAGTTATTAGCATGTGGTCAGAGGATGAACAGTAAGTATGTTAGCCAGGCCACTGGACAGTTATTAGCATGCGGTCAAAGGATGAACAGTAAGTATGTTAGCCAGGCCATTGGTCAGTTATTAGCATGTGGTCAGAGGATGAACAGTAAGTATGTTAGCCAGGCCACTGGACAGTTATTAGCATGTGGTCAGAGGATGAACAGTAAGTATTATAGCCAGGCCATTGGTCAGTTATTAGCATGTGGTCAAAAGATGAACAGTAAGTATTATAGCCAGGCCACTGAACAGTTATTAGCATGTGGTCAAAAAATGAACAGTAAGTATTATAGCCAGGCCATTGGTCAGTTATTAGCATGTTGTCAGAGGATGAATAGTAAGTATGTTAGCCGGGCCACTGGTGAGTTATTAGCATGCGGTCAGAGGATGAACAGTAAGTATGTTAGCCAGGACACTGATCAGTTATTAGCATGTGGTCAGAGGGTGAACAGTAAGTATGTTAGCCTGGACACTGATCAGTTATTAGCATGTGGTCAGAGGGTGAACAGTAAGTATGTTAGCCAGGATGCTGGTCAGTTATTATCATGGGTCAGAGTTAGAGCTGGGCGATTTCCAGATAATCGCCAATATCTTCAATCTTATTGAACAGATTTAATCAGTCTGTCGTATATATTTCAATACAGTACTACGGTAACCTAAGTCAATTCAAACAGTTTATAATCACTTACTTAATCTTACTGTATAATGGACCGTGTGTCGTATCACTGCATTTATTTTTCATGCTATCTTTATTATTCCCTGTCTTTTTTCCGTATTTTATGGTAATAAATACTTGAGTATCCACAGATTATTTCTATTTCTGCGAAATATAATTTTGATACATAGCCTACATTTAGCCTCGTTTTCAATTTTTCAAATTGGAAAATCCCATTCTTAATTCCTCTTTTTATCTAGCACCCCGCCACCATCAGAATGGAAAATAGCTCTCAGGGGTTGTATATTTTCTCATATCGTCCGTTCCTCTTTACTTGGGCGGGCGCTCACTGCAAAACAGCATCTACTAACCAGTCTATAGTAATCGAGGAGATAAAATATTATGACGCAAAATATTCATTTGAAATTATGATTTTCTAGCGAACATCTGGGCGAAATTATAAAATATTAATGCCAGAAATAATATATTTGATGAATTTTTAACCACCACCTCTCCTATAAGTCTAATCAAAATAAGGTTTTTTTCTCTTTTTCAGAGCAGTAATCATTAATTTATCAATTTCTCTGGCCTCCCAACAACAATTTGA
>CM067372.1:32802570-32828570 GCA_034401795.1 Chaetoderma sp. LZ-2023a | reverse complement strand
TCTTCTTCCAGTCTCTCCACACCTGTCTCAAGTGAGTGGCACATGTCTTCATCCAAACCCAGGAATTTTCAGTCTGTGTGGAGAATATCGAGTGTTCGATCTCTGAGATTAAATTTTCTGCAAGATCTCAGGAAATCATTGATTCTGCCAGGAGGGAGTCGACCCGTAGAGTTTACAAGGGTCGACTTAAAATTTTTGGAGAATGGTGTGCAGACCATGGTTTCTTGCCCGATTCTGTTTCTATTTCCCAAGTGTTAGATTTTTTATCTTATCTCTGACTCCTTACATTTGTCTGCTAACACTGTCAGAGGTTATAGATTTTCTTTGGCATCTTCGCTTCCTTGTCTGTTGAATGCTGATGTTAAAGATACCAAGGTTCTTAATGGTTTCATTAGAGGTTTAGGCAATATTCGTCCTCCAATAGCTAAACCTTTGCCTTCCTGGAATCTGGCTCTGGTTCTTCAGGTTTTGGCAGGCCATCACTTTGAACCTATCTCTTCTATTAGCTTGAAACTTTTAACTTTTAAGACCATTTTTCTGGTTGCCTCTGCTTCTGCTAGAAGACGATCCGAAATTCATGCTTTTTCCGCGGAGAAGGACAGGTTTATCGAATGTGGGGACGGTTTAGTCTTATATCCTAGAAGGGATTTTTTTAATCGAAAACTCAATCTAACCGTTACCCAGCTAAGCCGATTATTTAAAAATCTTTAACTTCCTTTTCGCCGTCTGACAGATTTTGGTGTCCTGTCATAGCCTTAAAAGTTTACAAGTGTTGTACTGATTTTAAGAGATCCGATCCGTCCCATTTCTGGGTTCCGTATGTGGAGGAGGTAGCCAGACCAGTCTCTAAGGCCACTATTGCCAGGTGGATTTGTGAGACCATCCGTCTTTATTATGAGATTGCTTCTCCTGATCAAATTAATCTTTCTCACATTAAAGCTCATGATGTTAGAGGGATGGCTACCTCTTTCGCTCTTTTCGCTGGCTCATCTTTAGATGAGGTAATGCAAGTCGCAGGATGGAAATCCGAGTACTTTTACCTCCTTTTATTTAAAAGATCAGAATGCAGCGGCATCCTTTTTTAGAAACATCACGATTTTAGCTAAAAAGGCTGAACACCGTTTACCAAGCACATCCCACCATTTTCATTAAGACTGTGCATCTGCGTGAAATGGAGAGAGTCTTTCGTTGGTTTTTATTTATTTCTTTAAGTTTAAAGTTTTCCTTGTTGGATAATCACGGTGTGATTGATTAAGATGCACCATTATGTTATGTTGTTAACATTTGGTTATGTTTTGTTTGATTTTTATCCTTGCTTATGGATTTTCAAATCTCCACCCACCAAGGGTTTACAGTTGGGTACTGTCCAAATCTACGGGTTTAGCAAGTAGTGATTGAGCGGTCAAGATGTTTTTGTGGTGTAATAACAACCCCCAACAGACCCCCCCCTTTAGTGGGTTGGTCTGTAGTTTTATTAACCACTATAAAACATACTTACCGTTAATCACTACGACCAGGCCGCAGGGGAATGATTTGAGAATCTATTCAGGATATATGGCACTTAAATTTAGAAAAGTGAATCTGTTTCCTATTTGGGATCTATTGCGCATGCGCGGGCATGCTTAGTGACAGGCGTCACCAAGGAGTGAGCACAGACTGGTGCCAGTCTCTATCAGGGCTTATGCTGGGGGTTTACCCTACCAGTAGCCTGGTTACGGGTATGCATGGTGATGGTATCTAGGCATAAGGGGGTATGTAAGCGAGCATAAAAATCTTATTCTGGTGGCTAAATGCAGAGTATTTGATTTAGCATGTAGTGATTGAACGGTAAGTATGTTTTTATAGTGGTTAATCAAACTACAGACCAACCCACTAAAGGGGGGGGGGGTCTGTTGGGGGCTTTACACCGTTAGAAACCGGTACTCGGACCATACAGCTCAGAAATAGCTTAACATGTTTCCAAAATAAATTAAACATACTGTTGTACATTTTGAACATAATTGGAATGAAAGGCTTCCAATCCAATTATATTCAAAATATTCCACACCAATTATATTAAAAATATTCCACAGAACATTTCTTACTAGTAACATGTTTCTCCTTTTAGTTTGGAAGCAGATTTTATGTCATGTGTCGATGTTGTGGAACAAGGGAGATAACTCATGTAATTGTATTATTCCCTAATATGAGTAGTTATCTCCCTTGTATGTTTCATTTATATACTTGTACTACACAATACAAATTGGTTTAGAGCATAGAAAAAACGCAAGATATCTAGCACATGTGTATGATCTCTCATTGCGGTCTCAATTCACCAACTTGCTACAACCAAAAGATAGTTTTATCGTAATAGAAACCAAATGGGAGGCAGACACCATACAGACAAATTTCAAAGTACAAAATCTTGAGTAAAATCACGTGAAATTATTTCAGTCAAAAGACCTGTACAGAAAACTGCGTTCTAAAGAATATCAGGTTCTCAGTGATAGCTGTTAATTAGATGTCTATACATCAGCGAAATTGTTTTCAAAATGATCTGCAACCCTCATTACTTCCAGATTTCAAACCCATATTATGTAAAAAATTATGGTAATTGAGATTTATAATTGAAATTTTGAACATGCGCAGACTGACATGCATTCTAGATAATACTTGTACCAAATTTTTACTGACATACCTGTTAACCCGTAACCCTCAAATTTTTGCACATAGAAAATGTCCATTTGCAGACCAAGAGAAGACTATTTTTGAAAATGTATTACTGGAATGACTGGCTCGGTTATCGAGCCAGTCATTCGACTGATTCCAGTGATAAATTTTCAAAAATAGTCTTCTCTTGGTTTGCAAATGGACATTTCTGAAGACACTGCAGATGGTCCATGTTTGGCCATGTGCTAAGGATGCCAGAAGAGACACCAGCACAGATAGCCTTGGAATTCACTCGACTCGGAGCCAACAAATACAAAACCAGGAGAGGACGTCATTGCATGAATCTGCTAAGCGCGCTACACGGTGACCTCAAGAAAGCAGGACTCGGTACACTCAAGTCAAGAATGGACTTGATGAAGCTAAGGATTATGGCTGAGGACACGACACAGTGGGTAAAGATGAAGAAGGACTGATTGCAGCTGTACGATGTTTCTACTACTACAGCCGCAGAATACAGTAATCATACATACATAATGCAGAAACCATCTTTGGCTGATATGAGTGTTAAAGGGTTAATTACACACATGTCAATGCATATTCAATCAGATCAATTTTTGCTTCATTGAAAATTATTTTGAAGACAATTTAATTGAAAGTTGTTACCTGATGACCGCTTAGATTCTTCATAATCAATTTTCTTGGATTGTAGTATTTATATAGGGTGAAATTAATATACAGACACACCTGTCTATACAAGGCCATAAATTAGAATTTGTTATTTGCATAGCATGTATTGTTATGCAAATTATAAATTGTATCTGTTGTTGGCAAAAATGTAAAGCAATTAAGTATTTCACCAATAAATTTGTTGTATCTCAATCTCAGAGCAAACAAACAGGAAAGGTGTTAAATATTTTGAAATTAATATGACTGGAAGCCATTTCTGCCTTAGGCAGCAATGGCTTCCAGTAATATTAATTTCAAAATATTCAACAGAATATATGCTATATATTGTAAAGTATTCACTTTTTCAGGGATTTGACGTTGAAAGGGTTAATGATAGAACTTAGGAAAATCAATGATAAATTACAATCGTGTACACATTTTGCATAGCAGATACAGCTACATGTATGCATGATGCAGAATGTATAGCAACTTACTAAATATGTGTAGCAAATTGAGATGCGATACCAGATAAATTATACCCTGTTATAATGGACACTTTTCGGCCCATTGGAGTCGAGTGATTGTTAACCGCAAGTGGTTGTTTAACAGTGTGACTGCTGGCTTATATATCTGGACCTGATAAACATTTTGAAAACAATTTGACTGAAAGTTGTTGGTGGATATGCTTTCAGTCAAATTGTTTTCAAAATATTTAGCAGGTCGAGTTTTTGCTCATGGAAATTATCGTCTGGTGGCTTGAAGCAGCGAGACACTTAATATATAGTTATTAGGGCTATAACGAACATTCGTAGGTTAAAAAAATTGCAAACCAAGGGAAGACGAACCATGGTTCGGTTTGCTTCCATGGGATTCGTATGGTTCGTGAACCATACGTAAGCTAACCCTTTCACCGATGAATTCCCATATCTGATTTTAGGAATACCATACAGGAAAACTTGAATATTTTGAAATTAATTTGACTAGAAGCTGTCACCAGCAGTCAAATTAATAACAAAATGTTAAACAGGGTAAGTTTTATATCATGAAGAATTTACTTTTTCAGGGATTTGGCGGTGAAAAGGCTAATAGACAAGCAATCTCTGGATGGTGATTTACGAATATGACCATGAATGGAACTTAGCTGGCTATGAATCTTATATTATTTTCTAACAGTTGTTGTCAGAATCGTTATTTGTTTTTTTCTACCATTTAGCCAGTAAAGTGACATGCCTTTAAATGTGATTTTCTGATAGGAGTAATTTCTTGCATACAGTAGCATACTAAAAAGGTTCGTGAACCAGTTCGACGTTCGGATATCTGTATTGTGAACCGGTTCGGTTTGTAAAAATCCTCACTAACTTCAGCCCTAATGGTTATGGTGGTTACAAATATATGGTCAATAGGGCTTTGATGCCAAATAATGGCTGTTCTTTAACCCTTTCATCCCTGAATATATTTACGAAATGTTCTGTGTAGTCTGAATTAATTTTCAAAATCACAACAATTTTTGTTGTTGAAATAAATGAAATCATGTCTATGCTCACTCCAGACTGTAAAGGCCCAGGCTGGCCCATACTTTACCAATGGTATATCTGGCAATACTGCGATTAGAAATTAAATCCATATGCCGTCGCAAATTTTTTGTGATATTACTGCACCTGGCCAGTGGGCAAACTACCAATCTTCTTAAAATAACTTCAACACATTTCCTGATACCGTATTTCACCGCACAATTATGCCTGCATAACACACACGACGGGCGGCTAAAGGGAGAGCACTCTTCCAGGAAATTTTTTTATGATTGCCATTTCTAATGTAGAGGGCAGCCTGGACTGTTACAGTCTGGAGTGAGCAGGGCGGCCTGGACTGTTACAGTCTGGAGTGAGCAGGGCGGCCTGGACTGTTACAGTCTGGAGTGAGCAGGGCGGCCTGGACTGTTACAGTCTGGAGTGAGCAGGGCGGCCTGGACTGTTACAGTCTGGAGTGAGCAGGGCGGCCTGGACTGTTACAGTCTGGAGTGAGCAGGGCGGCCTGGACTGTTACAGTCTGGAGTGAGCAGGGCGGCCTGGACTGTTACAGTCTGGAGTGAGCAGGGCGGCCTGGACTGTTACAGTCTGGAGTGAGCAGGGCGGCCTGGACTGTTACAGTCTGGAGTGAGCAGGGCGGCCTGGACTGTTACAGTCTGGAGTGAGCAGGGCGGCCTGGACTGTTACAGTCTGGAGTGAGCAGGGCGGCCTGGACTGTTACAGTCTGGAGTGAGCAGGGCGGCCTGGACTGTTACAGTCTGGAGTGAGCAGGGCGGCCTGGACTGTTACAGTCTGGAGTGAGCAGGGCGGCCTGGACTGTTACAGTCTGGAGTGAGCAGGGCGGCCTGGACTGTTACAGTCTGGAGTGAGCAGGGCGGCCTGGACTGTTACAGTCTGGAGTGAGCAGGGCGGCCTGGACTGTTACAGTCTGGAGTGAGCAGGGCGGCCTGGACTGTTACAGTCTGGAGTGAGCAGGGCGGCCTGGACTGTTACAGTGTGGAGTGAGCAGGGCGGCCTGGACTGTTACAGTCTGGAGTGAGCAGGGTGGCCTGGGGTGTTGCAGTCTGGAGTGAGCAGGGCAGCTTAGGCCATTACAGTCTGGAGTGAGCAGGGTGGCCTGGGGTGTTGCAGTCTGGAGTGAGCAGGGCAGCCTGGACTGTTACAGTCTGGAGTGAGCAGGGCAGCTTAGGCCATTACAGTCTGGAGTGAGCAGGGCGGCTTGGGTCATTACAGTGTGGAGTGAGCAGGGCGGCTTGGGTCATTACAGTGTGGAGTGAGCAGGGCGGCTTGGGTCATTACAGTGTGGAGTGAGCAGGGCGGCCTGGACTGTTACAGTCTGGAGTGAGCAGGGCAGCTTAGGCCATTACAGTCTGGAGTGAGCAGGGCGGCTTGGGTCATTACAGTGTGGAGTGAGCAGGGCGGCCTGGAGTGTTGCAATCTGGAGTGAGCAGGGCAGCTTAGGCCATTACAGTCTAGAGTGAGCAGGGCGGCTTGGGTCATTACAGTGTGGAGTGAGCAGGGCAGCCTGGGCCATTACAGTCTGGAGTGAGCAGGGTGGCTTGGGCCATTACAGTCTGGAGTGAGCAGGGCAGCTTGGGTCATTACAGTCTGGAGTGAGTAGGGCGGCTTGTGTCTTTACAGTCTGGAATGAGCAGGGCAGCTTGGGTCATTACAGTCTGGAGTGAGCAGGGTGGCTTGGGTAATTACAGTCTGGAGTCAGCAGGGCGGCTTGGGTCATTACAGTCTGGAGTCAGCAGGGCGGCCTGGGTTAAGACTGGTTGTCATATGGGCACATTAAAGAACCAGCATCCTCTGTTATGGTATCGCAATAATTAAAGTATTGACTGCTCTCATATTTAAGCAATCTCTAGCGGGTGGCTTGGTGGTTATATACATCATCACAATCATTGACTAGTAGTGAGTGGCCATCATTAATAATATTGTCAGCATGTTTTATATATTTAGCTTGCTTGAAAGTTCCTTTCTTGTAATTTAGAATGTCAATGATCTATTATTTGTAGGTTTAGTACCCATTATTTAATCAATATATATATTTAAAATATTTAAATAAAAATAACATTTAGTGTTACATACAATGTAGTAGTATATTTTAATATAATTTCATCACTTCAATGAGTTAATTCGATAAAATATACCCTGTATGGCTTAATTTAAAAAACCTACTTTTACGATTGTTTGTGAATAAAAGGCAGAATATTGGGTCTACTAAGATAGATAAGCAACAGCTGCAATTCACAACATGAGCTAATATACAAAGGCGCCTTCCAGTCTATGTGTACAGTTCACCGGTGTAGAGATGAATATTAAGACAAGGGAGACAACTCCATGCATACTGTTTCTGCATTTTAATTCTTATCTCCCCTTAATTGCTCTATTTTAAAAGCAAATCTATTCATTGGACTAATTAATTCAATATACGATTGAAGATATATATTTTTTGGCTTCATCCAAAATTAAGTGTCAAGTATATTTATGACCACAACGACAGCCTTTGGGTGGCCACTGGCAACTGTATATTCTTAAAGTCCAGCCGAGAATTCACCTTTCCAGAGTACCCACCCATCATATGACGTCATAATGAACTGCGTGATGTGTACAATGACATCATAATGAATGACGTCATGAATGATGTCGATAAGTACGTCACGAATGCATATTTGAAGACTGTCTATGCGTTGTTGTACAAATTGTTTGCTTTTACTATTTAATAAATATTCTGTTGAATATTTTGAAACCAATTTGACTGGGCGCTGTTGCTGCCATAGGCAGCAACAGCACCCAGTCAAATTAGTTACAAAATATTCAACAGCTTCCCTGTATAGTTTTCAGGAAATTGATGGCTAGGGCATTCAGGGATCGATCAATCCCAACACGGCGAGGTGTGGGTGGAGCTTAGCTAGTGATGGGCATAGTTAAAAATGGAAAGGTCCATTAAATTACTTGTTCCAAAACATGAACAGAAACAAGTTGGTTAATAGTGTAATTTTGAGAACAATGTAAGAAATTTGTTGAATATTTTGAGCATAATCGGATTGGAAGACATTGCGCAATGTCTTCCAATCCAATTACAAAATGTATGTTCAAAATATTTAATATTTAATGTTTTATTTTCTTTTGGAAATTTTGGAACATTAGGAGCTCCGGACTGAAAACTCACAAACACGTACAAGCTTGAACATTGTTAATATACAACTGTACAAGAAAACTAAATGTCACCCGAAGGTTTGAATCAATGTATATATGCAAAAAATTCAACAAAAACGTTTACCCTTCGCCTAGCAAAATGGGTGATTGTGTTATTATTATTATTATTATTATTATTAGGGATTTTTTCGGCGAGCGCTTCAGGATGTTGGTGACCCAGAAAAGAAGAAATGCTTTTATAACAAGAATTGTGAAATCACGGTGTTCACTCGTAATCGATGCCAATTTTGCCGCCTGCAGAAATGCTTGGCTCTTGGAATGTCACGCTCAGGTATAATTAATAATAGTAATAATAATAATAATAATAAGTATAACTATTTACAGAAGTCTATGTCTTGCCTACTTAATACCCTTTTCGATGGCTTAGCATGATTTCAAGAAGAGCGGTCTTCTGGCGTGGTGGCACCTCAAGGATAATCTTTTACCTAAGTTTTGGGATGATCCCTCAAGCTGAACCAAAGTTATCATGTCAGTCAGACATATGCGAGCACACACACATGCATTCATGAACACACACGACGCATGTGGGAGCACGCACGCACACACCGGTCAATTTTTACAGTGGCCATCTGGAATTTTCTGGGAATTATCCAGAATTCCTTTAAAACGGCACTCCTCCTTAATCAATGGTTCGATTTCAACGAAACCTAGATGGAACAATCCTTGTGTGGTCCTCTTCTAAAGAGAATTTTGATTGGTCATAGTTTATTGGGTGTCCATCTTGTGTTTTCAAAAATTACCAAGAAATCATTAAAAATAATACTCAGGACTCCATGTAATATTCCTGACCACACTGTACCGTTACATGTGTAGCCCTCGAATCTGTTCAAGAAAATTTTAATTTTCTCATAGGAAATGTCTATTTGCAGACCAAGAGATTATTTTTGAAGATTTACAACTGGAATGACTGGTTTGGTTATCGAGCCAGTCAGTCATTCCAGTAGTAAATTTTCAAAAATAGTCTGAAAATTGACATTTCTCAAAACCGCTGCAGGAGACAAATTTTGGCTGATATGAGTGTTAAAGGCTTAAAGCTTAAATTTCTGTGATTCTGCCGCGAACTGTTGAATTTCTTGCAAGAGGGCCATACCCCTCTATATGGATAACTTGCCTTTTTATTTGAAATGCCAATGTTCTAGGTGAGTGATAGAGGCCCCCTTGGGCCTTAGGCTCACCAAGCATACCAAGACTCAAAGTTACATGTACTCTGCTAATAATGGTAGCAGTATACCATTTAAAAATAACGTTAATCGTGACAACCTTTCACAGATAAGTGTGCTTCATCGGGTTAGCTTCATCAAGTCACATTAACCAGAATTATGTGTGAAGTTTAAAAAAAAAAAATAACGTTAGCCGTACATGTATAAGGTACTAGCTTTGAACCTGTTCAGCAAGAATGAAAGCATTTCTGAAACTATTGATCAAACATGCAGATGTTCCTCGCACCATCATGACTATATCAGTAGCAATATATTAACTCAATTCACACTAACCTCAGATCTGTGGTTTTGACACACGCACACAGTCACGCACGCACACTCCAGCTGAATTCATGCTTCCCAGGAATCAAGCACAAGTCTTCCATGTCAGGTCCACCTGAGGTTAGAAGCACAATCATCCCTATGTTAAGGACCCCCCCCCCCCCACCCCCCACAAATAAGCACAGGAACCTACTCATCCACAGGATCCACTTCAGATAAGCATAAGAGCTCTACTCATCCCCAGGATCCACCTCCGATAAACACAGTTCCTGGTCATCCCCAGGATCCACCTCAGAAAAGCATACTGCTTGCTCATCCCAAGGGTCCACCACTGATAGGCATATGAAGCCTGCTAACCCACATGACCAACATCAGATAAGCGCAGTGCGTGCTCATCCCAAAGGTCCAGCACAGATAAGCACATGAAGCCTGCTAACTTAATTGATCTACCTCATATAAGCACAGTGCCTGGCCATCTCCAGAATCCACCTCACAAGGATTCACATGAGTTAAACACACTTCATACCAGCCCACATGACCCACTTCTGATAAGTATGATGACTAATCACCCCAAGGATCCACCTCAGATAACTATAGGAACCCAGCTCGCTGCTCACTCCAAGGATCCACCTCAGATAAGCATAGGAACCCCCCTTGGAGATGCTTATGACGCAATCACATTACGTCACACCTGTATGACGTCACACTGACGTCTCTAATGTTACAACAAACTAAACGATCTTAATTTTATGACATCTGTAGCAAGTTTAAGCCAATTCTCGGCATCAGTTCATGGACCGACACCAGTGTCCAAAGTGCGAAGCCAATTTTGCTGGGAGGATGAGTCTTGTTCACCACAACCGTGTGGTCCATTTAAAACAAGGATTCTGGTGGTACCTCGTGTGCGGCCAAAGTTCAACTAGTACTAGGGACTTCAGAGCACATCTACGCACCCTACATGCTCTGTCTACATCAGCCCAGGGACACATCATCTCCCTCCACAACCCCCACCATAGGATCAGCGCTGAACACATCCAGACCGCACACGAGGAAGCCGCCGCACGCACATTCACACCTGAGCCACATCCACCATACAGCCCAGAAAGTCAACCATCACCCACCTTAGCAACAGACCACAGATCAGCTTCACCAAGATCACTGAAACCTGCATCATCTGCAGAACGCTGCAACAGCCCACCCACCACACCCAGAGCAAGCCCACAAACCGACGAGTCTAGCAACCACTACCAGCTAGACTCTCCACCAGCATCAATCTTCAATTATTCAGCACCTTTGTCCAGCCCAGAACCAGACAGTTCCACTGAAGGACCACCCATACCAGCCACCACAACACCAGTGTTCAGCCATGGAGAAACAGCCCAGACAGCGGCGTCTCCGGTCCCAGTGCAGAGGAGGATTATCAGGCAGACATTCTGAACGACTGTCTGGACGATCCCCCCCCTGGACGAGGACAACATTAGGGAAAACGAGCTGGGGGCAATCGCCCTCCAACAAATTTTGGATGAGTTATAAGGTAAGAAAATGGCACACAGCCATCTCTACATCACACGCATCCTTCTAAAAAACTAAAGATTGTTAAAACTTAATCATCTTGGCTACTACACAATGATTTTCGAATATACACATCCCAGTAAAATCTACTGTGAAAAAGTGTCTACACATTTCCTCTGATGAGTATAACCCAAACATGGGTACGAAACGCCAGGAGTCTGGATCAAACATGGAGGGCCCATCAACAAATGGACCAATGCCTTTTTATAACCTTTTATTTAGAGATCTATCCCTTAACCCAATGTATAAAACCATACAACTCGGGTACATAATAATTCCCAACCAGGTACAATCAGGTACACCAACAAACATTAAAACAAACACTCGGGTACACCAAAACTCGGGTACAAAAAGTACACAGATTTTTACCAAATCGGGTACAAATACACATAAAGTCGGGTACAAAACCGACAACAACAATGGGATGTATCTACCAAATCCGGGTACATACACAAAGGATCGGGTACAACCGGGTACAGGATTACTATAAAAGGAGCGCGCAAACAGTGCATCGGCATCCAGACTCAACGGACACTAACCGTTAGCATCAGGACAAACCTAGCATCTTACAAGCTTTTCAGAAAAATATTAAGCATAGGAACCCTGCTCACCCGAAGGATCCACCTCAGATAAACACAGGAACCCTGCTCACCCCAAGGATCCACCTCAGATAAGCACAGTAACCCTGCTCACCCCAAGGATCCACCTCAGATAAGCACAGGAACCCTGCTCACCCAAAGGATCCACCACAGATAAGCATAGGAACCCTGCTCACCCCAAGGAGCCACCTCAGATAAGCACAGGAACCCTGCTCACCCCAAGGATCCACCTCAGATAAGCACAGGAACAAAGCTTATCCCTCGGATCCACCTCAGATAAGCACAGGAACACATGATCACCCCAAGGATCCACCACAGATAAGCATAGGAACCCTGCTCACCCCAAGGATCCGCCTCAGGTAAGCACAGGAACACAGCTTACCCCTCGGATCCACCTCAGATAAGCACAGGAACACTGCTTACTCCAAAGATCCACCTCAGATATGCACAGGAACACAGATCACCCCAAGGATCCACCTCAGCTAAGCACAAGAATACCGCTCACCCCAAGGATCCACCTCGGATAAGCACAGTAACACCGCTCACTCCATGGACCCACCTCAGATAAGCACAGGAGCCCGCTCACCCGCAAGGAGCCACCTCAGCTAAACACAGGAACCCCACTTACTCCAAATGATCCACCTCAAACAAGCACAGGAATGCCGCTCACCCACGGATCCACCTCAGATAAGCATGGGAGTCCCCGCTCACCCCCAAGGAGCCACCTCAGATAAACACAGGAACCCCACTCACCACCACACCCCCCCCCCCCCAAGGATCCACCTCAGAGAAACACAGGAACACCACTCACCCCATGGATCCGCCTCAGATAAGCCACTCACTCCATGGATCGACCTCAGATAAGCACAGGAGCCCGTTCACCCCCCCCCCCCCCACACACACACTAAGGAGCCGCCTCAAATAAGCACAGGAACCCCCACTAACCCCAAGGAGCCAACTCAGATAAGCAGAGCCAGCTCTGATAAGCATAGTGCCTGCTCATTCCGAGGATCCACCTTAGCTAAGGAGAGGAACCTGGCTCATCCCAATAAGGCCTGCTCATGTCCAGGACCACCGACCACCCCAAGGATCCACCTCAGATGAGCACAGGAAGCCCGCTCACCGCTAGGATAAGCACAGTGCCTGGGTTGCCTGCTCATGCCCAGGTTCCAGCTAAGATAAGCACAGTGCCTGGCTTGCCTGCTCATGCCCCATTTCCACCTAAGATAAGTACAGTCATGGGTTGCCTGCTCTTGCCCAGGATCCACCTCAGATAAACAGTACCTGGCTTGCCGGCTCAGTCTCAGGAGCCACCTCAGATAAGCTTACAAGCCCTGCTCCTCCTTATGTTTCTATTCCTCACACACTTGCGTGACTGATTTAGCTTCTTATAAAATTACTTGAATATATGTAAGCAAATAAGATTTGTATTTAATCAAGACAATACCTATATATGTTAACCCTTTAACATTCATATCAGCCCCAAAACGGCTTCAACAGTGGTCTTGAAAATGTCCATTTGCAGACAGAGAAGACTTTTTGTCTTGCCTGCGAAGCAGGATCGAGACATAGGTATCACATTTCCGGCGGCGGCGTAAACTTTTAAGTTAAGTTTATATCTCAGCAATGCCTGATCCAATTGGAGCCAAACTTGGGTGCATGGTAATATACATCAAAAGGAAGCAGCCCGCTGATAAAAAGGCCATGAGGTCAAGGTTACAGGGGTCAAAGGTTACAGTATAATCTTTGTTAATATTTTACGTTACGTTTTTGCGCTAAACAAAAGTTAGTGTCTTATATCTGAGCAATGCCTGATCCAATTGGAACCAAACTTGGGTACATGGTGATATACATCAAAAGGAAGCAGCATGCTGATGCAGACATCATGACGTCAAGGTTATGGGGTCAAAGGTCACAGTATAATTTTTGTTAATATTTTACGTTACGTTTTTGCGTTAAACAAAAGTTATTGTCTTATACCTCAGCAATGCCTGATCCAATTGGAACCAAACTTGGATACATGGAGATATACATCGAAAAGAAGCAACACGCTGATGCAGGCATCATGCGTTCAAGATTAGGGGGGCAAAGGTCACGGTATAATTATTGTTAATATTTTACGTTAAGTTTTTGCGTTAAACAAAAGTTATTGTCTTATATCTCAACAATGCCTGATCCAATTGGAACCAAACTTGGGTACATGGAGATATACATCGAAAGGAAGCAGCACGCTGATGCAGGTATCACAAGGTCAAGTTTATGATATCAAAGTTCATGGTATAATCTTTGTTAATATTTTATGTTAAGTTTTTGCGTTAAACAAAAGTTATTGCCTTATATCTCAACAATGCCTTATCCAATTCGAACCAAACTTGGGTACATGGTGATTTACATTTAACCGAAGCAGCATGCTGATGCAGACATGAGGTCAAGGTTACGGGGGTCAAAGGTCACGGTATAATCTTTGTTAAAATTTTACGTTACGTTTTTGCATTAAACAAGTTATTGCCGTATATCTCAGCAATGCCTGATCCAATTGGAACCAAACTTGGGTACATTGTGATATACATCAAAAGGAAGCAGCATGCTGATGCAGACATCATGCGGTCCTGGTTATGGGGTTCAAACGTCACAGTATAATCTTTGTTAATATTTTACGTTAAGCTTTTGCATTAAACAAAAGTTATTGTCTTATATCTCAGCAATACCTGATCCAATTGGAACCAAACTTGGATACATGGAGACATACATCGAAAGGAAGCAACACGCTGATGCAGGCATCATGCATTCAAGGTTATGTGGTCAAAGGTCACGGTATAATCTTTGTTAATATTTTTCGTTAAGTTTTTGCGTTTAGCATCTTTTTAGCTTATATTTCAGGATTGGTTAAGCCTATTGCAACTAAACTTGGATACCTGTTTACCTATAATGATGGGAAGCGGCATGATGATGTTGGGGTCACAAGATCAAGGTCACTGTGACCGTGATATAGAACTCTGTTATTTCAACATTAAGTTTTTGCGTTTAGCAAAACTTCTCAGCTTATATTTCAGGATTGGTTAAGCCTATTGCAACTAAACTTGGATACATGGTTACCTATAATGATAGGAAGCCGCTTCATGATGTTATGATGACAAGGTCAAAGGTCAACGTCACTGACCTTGATACAGAACTGTTATTTCAACATTAAGATTTTGCGTTTAGCAAAACTTCTCATCTTATATTTCAGGATTGGTTAAGCCTATTGCAACTGAACTTGGATACATGGTTACCTAGAATGATAGGAAGCCGCTTGATGATGTTATGGTGACAAGGTCAAAGGTCAACGTCACTGACCTTGATACAGAACTGTTATTTCAACATTAAGTTTTTGCGTTTAGCAGAACTTTTCACCTTATATTTCAAGATTGGTTAAGCCTATTGTAACTAAACTTGGATACCTGGTTACCTATAATCTTAGGAAGCGGCATGATAACATTAAGGGCTGAAGGTCAACGGTCAAGGTAGCTGTGACAAACAGGAGACAGGCGAGACATTTAATTCCACGGAATTCTTGTTTAAAATTTACCACTGGAATGACTGGCTTGATAGCGGAGCCAGTCATTCCAGTGGTAAATTTTCAAAAATACTCTTCTCTCGGTCTGTAAATGGACATTATCTATGAGAAAATTCACAATTTCTTCAACAAATTGGAGGGTTAAAGGGTTAATACCACATTAATCATTCACTGTGTCACTGTATTGCAGCTGCAAAACTGGGCCGACGTTCTCGAGAAATGCGTGATATGATTCGCACGATGGAAGATCAGCAGACAGCGCAGGCTCTCCACGGTCTCCTCAGTTTGAAGGCAGATAATGTGAACCGGACATTCCATGAAGAGAAAGCAGCAGCAGCATATGCTGACATGGCTGGTGAGCGAA
Organism: Chaetoderma sp. LZ-2023a; assembly: GCA_034401795.1. Classification (NCBI taxonomy): domain Eukaryota; kingdom Metazoa; phylum Mollusca; class Caudofoveata; order Chaetodermatida; family Chaetodermatidae; genus Chaetoderma; species Chaetoderma sp. LZ-2023a. The sequence goes on along the minus strand of CM067372.1, from coordinate 32,812,932 downwards.
CAGAGAAGCTTCTCGGTCCCGGAGGCGAGTCGGTGTCAGGAGAGACGATCACATCACTGTTAAAAAAACAAAGAACCCATTCTGTATCAGCATCCCGGTATACATCACTGGCCACAAAGTCCTTACCTTCTCAGCAGATTGTGACATCCAGCACATCTAATTCTCTGTCATCAGGGTCACACTCCGGTTCCGCACCCACTCCTGGTGTATATATTGAATATGCTACCGTGAATCCTCTATTTAATCCACAGAATAGTTTAGCCTCGTCATCGTCATCATCAGCTACTATCAACAGAAACTTGCTAACTTCCACCACCCATTCAGATCATGGCTTACAACTGGCTACCAGTACACAACTACAGTTAACCACACAACATTCACGTAGTGAAAGTAATCTAGACCAGCCACTAGCATTAACTACGCATAGTAACAGTACACGACTGTACAACAATCATACATCCAATAATTCCAGCCATAAGTTGATTGGTCATTCATCGAACAATGAAGCCATTCCATTGGCTCTAATCCGTAGCATGTGTCAATCACAGCCGGCTTTGTCTGCTATGTCGGTAGCGACGGGATCGAGCAGTAATACAAACAATTCTGTTGTTGGTCATCTACTTAGTCTGCCTCCACAAGTAACATTCAATGTTCAGGCTCAGTCTTTACCACAAATCATAGTGAAGACTGAACCTGGTGTAGCGCCCTCTACGACCATGTCTAGTTCCTTAGTACCCACAATCCTCACACAATCACCGCTGTTTATCCAGCAACAGCAGCCATCATCTCCGCTTTGTAGATCTCAAGAATCTCCCGATGCTCATGCTCTCACTCAATCTGTTATCATGAATAGTCCTGTCTCACTCGATCTGCGGAAACAGAACTTTGCAACACCCAATTCTGCTAATATTAACTATAATAATGGCCGCTCTGAAGAACAGATTAACCGCAGTCCGATTAAGAAGCGGCCTTATATTGTGGGTAAAGATGGCAACAGTAGTAATAGTACAGGGCCGCCACATGAGAAGTTTCCACGTGCGGAACATGTGCTTGATATGCCCATGTCTCCGGCTTACATGAAGGAAGATGCGCCAATGCAGCGTGTGGCTCAATACCATTTCACTGGTGGCAGTAATAGACATAACGTCACGGCATCGGGACCAAGTTCAGAACATACAGCTATAGTTGCACCATTTATCAAATCTGAATATTCGCGGGAATATGATGAGGGGAAAATATCTACACCCGTGATGGCAAGCAGGGTTTTAGATGCGTACATTACATCATTTGCTTTAACAAAGTTACGCCTCAAGGAGATGGAGGGCAAACTAGAGCGGCATCGCCGTGACAACACAATGGAAGGCATGATTGGTCGTATTGTGGCAGAACAACTGGGCCGGAATGGAAGACAGGTAAACTTTTTCTAGTGCTTTTTATATATTGCTAACATACAGTACTACTCGGAAATAACTTTATTGTTTCCAAAACCAAAACCGAAACATTTTAGTTAGGACAATTTTTAACACAATATAAGAAATGTTCTGTTTAATATTTTGAACATAATTGGATTGGAAGACATTGCTGCCTTAGACAATGTCTTCCAATCCTGTTATGTTCACAATATTCAACAGTATTTGATGAGTTATCTCTGACCTGTACTGTATATATTGGTAACATGCACGTACTGGTAAGTTGAGTAAAATCAGACATGCTTATAATTGGCACATGTGTTAAGTGGCCGTCTGTCTTTAGTGATGACATTGTAGACAGCTGTGTCTGTATATATTCAAAGTTGAAATGAGAGTGTAACTGATAAATTCAGTTGTATTTAGAATTTAGATTCAAATCTCTGACTAGACCAAGACTAATCAGTGTTTGCACAGGATTCTTCCATATATATATATATATATATATATATATATATATATATATATATATATATATATATATATATATATATACACACATTATATATACATGTAAGGCCCTGAACATTCTAATTGAAATGCCTATGGTCCAGGTGAGTGATACAGGCCCCTTGGACGTCTTGTTAAATATTAACCACTGGATGGATTGGTTCACATAGTGATGATACCCGTCACTGATGTATTTAGCAAATACGGATGACAGCAAATTATCATGGATAACCATGTTTAAGGATGGAAATTTAGGAGGAAACTATTCTTCGAATACAGTAATCAATAATCACTTCCAAGTATGGCTGTGACAGCACCAACTATCTGACAAAATGGTAACTGCTGATTAATGTTTTGCTCTGCCTGTAGCTAAGTACAGTCTTTATAAAGTTAATGTTTTGCTCTGCCTGTAGCTAAGTACAGTCTTTATAATGTTAATGTTTTGTTCTGCCTGTAGCTAAGTACAGTCTTTATAATGTTAATGTTTTGCTCTGCCTGTAGCTAAGTACAGTCTTTATAATGTTAATGTTTTGCTCTGCCTGTAGCTAAGTACAGTCTTTATAATGTTAATGTTTTGCTCTGCCTGTCACTAAGTACAGTCTTTATAATGTTAATGTTTTGCTCTGCCTGTCACTAAGTACAGTTTGTATAATGTTAATGTTTTGCTCTGCCTGTCACTAAGTACAGTCTTTATAATGTTAACGTGTCACTCAGCTAAGCTTTGTCATATATTGAGCCATGTATACGGAACCTGGTTAAGATGTACATTTATTAGTCCCCCGACATCGTCGATGGGGACTAGAAACGGGCCGTGTCTGTGCGGCAATCGGTCTCTCTGTCCTTCCGCATTTAGTTTCCGTTCGATAACTTCAGTTAGCTTGAATGGATTCATTTCAATTTGGTATATCAACTCCTTATGACAAAACCTCATGGGAATTGCATATCGGCGAAATGTCTCCAGACCCACCGGAGTTATCCCCTTTATTTCTTGAAAAAGCGTAAGATATGTGGTTTCTGCTCGATAACTTTAGTTAGCTTGAAATGGACTCATTTCAAATTTGGAATGTCGACTCCTTATGACAAGACCTCGGTGGGTATTGCATATCGGCAAAATGTGTTTATTAGCCTTTGTCACATTTTACTATCTGACTAGAATATCTGAGATGGGATACCACCTCAGTCATACAAACTGAACATAAATGTACGTATGTAGATAATCACAAATCATCTGCTTATTTCTGTCTTCTCTCATTAACAGGTAACATGGCTCCATAACAGGAAACTACTAACATTTGTGTCATTGTGCTAGATGGCTCCTGTTATGGACCTTTGCCACTTGTTTAACCCTTTAAACCTCATATCAGCCAAAAACGGCTTCTACAGTGGTATTGAGAAATATCAATTTGCAGACCATGAGAAGACTATTTTTGAAAATTTACCACTGGAATGACTGGCTCGATAAACAAGCCAGTCATTCCAGTGCTAAGCTTTCAAAAATAGTCTCCTCTTGGTCTGCAAATCGAAATTTTCTTTGAACAAATTGAAAATTTCTTGAACAAGTTCAAGGGGTAACGCTTTAATGACGAAATTAAAAAAAAAAAATAAAAATATGAACTTATTGAATGGCCATTTGCAGGCTAAGAGAAGACTATATTAGAAAATTTACCACTGGAATGACTGGCTCGGTTATCGGCCTGCAAATGGACATTCCTCAAGACTACTACAGAGGCCGGTTTTGGCTGGCTTCATCGTGAAAGGGTTAAATGGTTAAGGGACAAATGACAGTACCTGATTTCTAATGTGTAATTGAAGATATGCCTACCCAGTCCCTGCCTTACTGTACTGTGCCTGCCTGATTTATCATGCCATGTCCAATCTGATCCTCCTACCATAACCTTTACTTCACTATCCTAGCCTTTGACACTGTACGCTTAATCAGCAAGTCATACCCTTACTAGTATTCATCATTTAACACATTGGAACCTCACGCACGCACGCACGCACGCACGCACGCACGCACGCACGCACGCACGCACGCACGCACGCACGCACGCACGAACGAACGAACGCACGCACGCACGCACGCACGCACGCACGCACGCACGCACGCACGCACACTGGTAGGCAGGCACGCATGTACGCACATACGCACGCACACACAGATGCACATGGTGTGCTGATGATTTTACCGATCCTATTGTTATTCAGCTATTGCTTGATGCCTTAGCTGTGTGAGATAGTTCCCGTTGACGCCCATTTGTGCTGCTGCTTTTATGCAAAATTTTACATTTTTACTGTGTTCTGTTATTCAGAGTGATGCTGATCGTAACCAAACATGGCAAAGTTTTCAGCGACGTCTCAATGAGTTTGTCCAGTCTGTGGTCCAGTTTGCAAAAAAGATTCCAGGCTTTAATGGTCTTGACCAGGATGATCAGATCTGTCTCATTAAAGGAGGGTGTTTTGAGGTACGGTACAGCTCAGAGTTAACAACATAAAATGCGTCTGCAACGCGTGCATGACGCGTACATAGCGGGTCTGTTTTTAAATAATGGATGCATCACTTTCCCGTTGTGAACGGTAAAACAACGCGGTGTGAAAGTAAAACAAATGGGTTGGAAACAGTTTGACAACGCCTCAGAATTTATTACACAACGCATTTATGATATTGGCTAGACAAGTCGTTTGAAATCTGATAACGTGAAACGCGTTCATAATTACACCACGCTGGTAGAACGACATTATGCGAGTCGACCAAGAAGGGTAACCGATTACTCGGGCATACACACATTATGCAATTATATTTTGCCAGGGTACCGTAAATTTTCGCGAAATTCCTGTCATGATTTTAGGGGGAGGCCTCATTCAATGTTGAATAATTGGCAGTATGTCGCATTATCAGTTTCCATACAGCTGCCTGGTAACGTAAACATTCCATTCTTACAGAACAAAATGAACTCGGTTACTTATTCACTGCCTAAATTCACCACTAATGAGAAATGCGCGACTGTCTCGCCGATCGATAATTATGCGCAGTCGTAGATTCTCGGAAAATCGTAGCCATAATTTGATTGGCTTGCTGGACATCTGATGTCATTATGTATGAATGAAAATTACTATCGTAGTAAAATTTTGATCACGTGTCTCATTGTCATTCATAACGAATTGATGACGTGATTTATTTTAACCAGTCTGAGCGACTCACGATCAACAATGGCGGAACGCAAAATGTACACGTATTCGCGGTGCCGCTTTCAAAAGCAATAAAGCAATGTTTTAACACCCACTTTGACTTTTAAATTGATAAAACAAACAATGTCTGGTTCATGAACTATAGTGAAATTAGCTCCCTGACTATTTATAATGTTAACTTTCACGGGTTTATTAAGGCACTATATCATCTAGCTAGCTATGTTATTGCTACGTAGAGGGTGGGGGGGGGGGCGATTGCTCATTTTTTCAGCCTGGTTCCTGAGTGAGGCAACAACAATGTGTTATACTCAGCTACATTACATTGCAATATAGTGAATCCGAAAGCTACCGAATGTCACAAAAAGAAAATCATTAAATCACTGCGGGCGTTTTATTTCCGCGAAAAGCCAATGAGATCTGTACATGTTACAGCTTTAGGGGCGCATAGTATTTTATAACTAGCCCTGAACTAGTCTTTTTTGTGTAGAGCACCGATGGGGATATTGCAGTAGCGGCCACGAATCTGCTAATTTGTGCGTCATATTATCAATAAAAACCACACCATCTGCATGTTTTAATAAAAAACGTCTACATTAGTCGAGCATTGGTACACATAAGCTATATTTTGACATCTTTAATCCATAATTTTGCGGTTATTCACTGTCTGTTCATCGCGAACACAGGTGATGCGTAGAAGTGATAATGAAGTTGCTTACGGACAATTTTCACTATGATTAACCTATGTCAAATCTCGCCAGTCGGCATGTTTCGCTGCGCTGGATGTTAATAAAAGTTAAATGCGAAACGAACCGATGCTTACGATTCTTGCACTAGATGCAAAATGTTCAGGGGTGCAAAACGTTCAGGGGCGCATCGTTACATTAATTCTCAACCGGGAATCATAATTTTGTGTTTCGTAATATTTATAATTTTGATTTTTAATATTATGACCCGCTGTCTTTTTTAGGAAAACTTTCTCATATTTACCTTTGCCCCTTCTAGGAAATGTAATGTACCGCTAAGTTTAATTGAATCCCGGGTAGTTGGAGCTGTGGAGTTGGTATGTACGCCGGGTATTACGCAATGTACATAGGAATCTTTTAAACGCATTTAAAATTTGGCGTCTGTTCCGTTTTGCTTTTAACAACGCGTTTGGCACTATCTCTGAGGGACAGCAAACAAGTTCAAACTTGCTTATTTACGCATTTAATGCTCGTTCTCAACGCATATATTTATTATTTTAAATGCATAAAAAAAATTAACTGGATGCGTTGTGAATGCATTGTGTTTTTAAAACCGATGCGTTGGAAACGGGCCTTCAACTCATCGTGCACGCATTTCAGAACTGTTCGTACATTAAGTTAACTCTCAGCTGTACTGTAATTGGAATAAATATCTTTATCCTTTACTGGACAAATTGATAAAGAACATGAAGATATATGTTCTTATTGAATATCTATTGTCTATAGTACTATGGTAAGTCACTGCCGTGGAGATGTCTGAAGAAAAACTGAGGATTGGAAATGGGACAAAAATTAAAAATAATGCACAATTTCAGGTCAGAAGTTTTAAGCTGTTACAGTATTGATCCTTTCATCAGTTGATTGTTAAAATCAATCAAGAAATCCAAACGTTTTCTCAGTGAGTGTACTTTTGCAGACCAAGAGATAATTTTTTTTAAATTTACCACTGGAATGGCTGGCTTCTTAACGATCCAGCTATTTGAGTCGTAAATCTGAAAAAATAGTAGTCTTCTCTTGGCCAACAAATGGACTTTTCTCATGGGCATTGCAATGCCATTTTGAGTGGCTTGCCCAGTAAAGGATTAGCAAAGCTATAGAGAACAAAACGAACAACAGAACATTCTGAGGAATTCCGAGGGATAAGGTTGCGAAAAGTTGCAATATTTTTTTCTAGATATGGACAAATTAAGTTAGGCGGGTTTGTAAAACAGAAAAATACATGTGTATGTCGTTATTACCAAAATAGACAAAGTTATTGATGTAATACAACAGATGCATTCAAAGTAAGTGTTGCTACTGACCATTGTTGTTGTTACCTGCTTAGGTGTCCAGTGTGGTCCAGTCTGGCTTTGTGGATTCAGATACAAATACAATTTACATGGTGGACACTGGTCAGCTAATGGACCGTGATGAAATGAAGAAAACGTTTCCGCTTGGAGAACAGTTCGTGGAGCTCATGTTCAATTTCTCCATGCGGTTCAATCAGTTTCTTCTGAATGAGCTTGAAATCGCACTGTTTAGTGCACTTATCCTTATATCTCCAGGTAACAGCATATATGTATGGTTATACCTCATCCTTACATTGTATATCTCCAAGTAATGTCACATCATTCTCATATCCCCAGGTAGGGTCATACCTCATTCTTATATCTGCAGGTAAGGGCATACCTCATCCTTATATCTCCCGGTTAGAGCTAGGCGATATCCCGATATTACCGAGAAACCTGTGATATACTATATACCGATGCAGTTACTGCAAGCATTTCAAAATGTCATCAATACTGTCAATAACGATATTCATAAACTGTTTCCTAAATTAAAAAGAAATTTGTGCCGATCTTGATCTTCCCATAGCTATAGTGATAGTGCATGGGTAAATAGGTGCTAATAGGGCCAAAAGTACAGGCATCCCCTATATATATTATATGTTCTATAAGACAGAACCGGCAGAAGACACACAGTCTTGCCCTATGAAAAATGGCTTACCAGGAACCGGAAATCTTACGGAACCGGAAATCAGCGGCCACCTGACGCTAGAAGCCAACCAGGCGGTCAACCGCCTGCAAAGCATCCTGGATGTCACAGAAACAAAGGAAACAACTAGAATCCTGAATAATGACCTGATGATGTTCGCACCGTCTGGTCAGAGACCACAAAAAAAGAAAAAGGGACAACACCAGAAATTCACTTCCGGTCCCAGACACCATAGACGGTCCCAGCCGAACCGGATCAAGAAGCGGTTCTGTCCAAAACGGCTCCCTGAATAAATACTCTAAACCGGACATACCAGAACCGCATTTCGAAATCTACAGGCAATGGAGGAACTCTGCCTGCAAAGAATTACGAATCCAATCCCAGCTGGACTACATCCTCCAAGATTTATCAAAGGATAAATTGCCAAAATTCCTGAAGGTTAGATGCAGTTACATACCGCAGAGGATGATCACACGTTGAAATCAAAGTGGGAAAACTGGCTCAATGAAATGAGTCTGGAACTATCAACAACCAAAAAACTAACAGAAGAACACAAAAACCATTTCACCTGGGAGGCAGACACTGACACAATCAGAATTGCTTCCAAAGTGGTTGAAGCAGCAAAAGCAAAATAAACAAGACAGGAGTCCCGAAAATCACATCACTACAAGAGAACTCTCCAACAGTCAAAAACGGTTATGTAGGTGCAAAAAATTTGCGATCAAGAACCGGAAGCCAGGCCCAAACCAAGGCTAGACAACCGGGCAACAGAAGGGACAACAGGAGAGACAACAGAGGGATATTACAAAGAGAAAAAACCCAGATCCAAGCAAGGACAACAAGGCCTGAGACAATCAGACACACTAGATCACCTATACGACGTGATCCAGAAAATGAGGAAGAACAGCGATCAAAAACATTAATCAATATGGTACAAACAGCCATAAACCTCAAACTAGATGTGCTCTCTCACATGGTACCAATAAACTTGTCAAATTTGAAAAATCACATTAAGACATTTTTTCAACTCTGCTGTCTCATCCTCATCTCCATCACTATCGCTCTACAAATTTAATAATACTATTGCACAAAACGTTCACCATAACATTAATTATAGCAGTTCACAAGAAACTGTTCAAAAATATTCTTCCAAGTTTGTTGTTAATCTATCCGATAAGCACATACCTGAAAGCAGTATCAAAGCACTCAATAAAGGATTAGGCTTCTGCCCAACCATCCACGAACCGGACATGGGGACCATCTATAAAGACATGAGCTCTTTTTTTTAGAAAGTTACGCTTAACCCTCCATTTCTCTCCAAACCCACACCCTCTGCACCCCACCATCCTGAACCAGAACACTATGGGTACGCCGACAACACTTATACCAGTTCAAGGAATGCAGACTGTGATATACATCAGATCCTCAAACCCATTAGACAAAACTCTCAATAAGAAATTCCCACCCAAAAAAACATTCACCCCCCCCACACCAGGGGCAGATGTCCAACTGGACAGCTGTATAAAATCAATCAAATATGCATTTTCCAAGCATATCCAGAAAAGGAATAGTACAGGTAACTTCAGCCTAGCTGAAAGACGGGCGATCACTGCCCTCTCCAGAGACAGAGATGTAGTGATCAAAAGAGAAGACAAGGGTCAAGCAATGGTTGTACAAAACACGTCTGACTACATAGCAGAAGCGAACAGACAACTGTCAGACAAGAGTTTTTACCTTGAGATCCCAGAAGACAGAACTGAAACCCATATCGGCCTCATCCAAAAATGAATAGACCAGCTGGTCAGGAACGTAGAATTAGACAGTGAAATAGCAAAAGGCCTGCTTCCGATTTCTCCTAAAACAGCACGTTTCTACCTCCTCCCCAAGAACCATAAACCGAAAAAACATGGATTAGTCCCAGGCAGACCTATTATCAGTGGTAATGGGGGGTCCCACAGAACTAATAAGTAGTTTCGTTGATGAACATATCAAACTTCATGTCAAAGAAGTTAAATCCTACGTCAAGGACATGACTGAATTCATCAAAAAACTTGATCAATATGGCAAAATCAACGCAAGTACACTTATGTACAATGGACGTCAGCAGTCTATATACCTTCATACCAAACAATGAGGGCCTACGAGCCACAGCGAGATTTGTGAAAAAGCACAGGCCCACTATCCGTACGAGGACTTCTCAGTGAACGCTTTCCTAGAGTTCGTCACATACATGAACTCAGCTCACCCAACGATCAAATTCACAGAGGAACACTTGTACACAGAAGTCACATTCCTGGACACAAAAATCTCCAAAGGAGAAAATAACCGCCTTCAACTATCTCTCTATACCAAGCCAACAGACACCCATGGGTAACTCCACTACACATCAGCCCATCCAAATTCATGCAAAAATGCAGCTCCATATGAGCAGTGCCTACGGCTACGCAGCATCTGCACATTGGATTCTGAATACATCAAACACAGCACAGAGCTGATAAAACACTATGTGGCCAGAGGATACCCATACACTCTGTTGTTAA